>OZ012703.1:27140823-27578898 GCA_963942595.1 Cylloceria caligata
GCCAATTTGATAAAAGATAAACGAATCGTAAAAATACATTTCAAAAATTCAGGTGGTTGTAAAAATATGTAACAAAAATCAGAATGTTTTGACCAGAAATATGCTTAGTTACCGTATATAAATCGATAATTTCCTATCAAGCGACACCAAAATCAATTATGTTAATTACATATTAACAAAGATATGTCTATAGCAACGCGTAGCCAGGCCCCTTGCGTCTCGATTTCGACGTTTGATCGTCGTGAATCGTTTGTTTGAAGAACGTGACGTTTGATGAATCGTAGAAGAATTCCTCTTGGCTTTCTTTCAAATAGTGTCTCCAAGTGTTCAAAAAGTAAGGTGAATTTTGTTTTAAAATAAATTTTTTTTATTTATTCTTCCAAATCGATTTCGTCCCCCTCAAAATAATCCCCCCTAGCTACAATACACTTATGCCAACGTTTTTTCCAATCTTTGGAGCATGCTAAAAAGTCGTCCTCAGGTATACCCTTCAATGCGTGTAGCGATTTACGTTTGATCTCTTCAATCGACTCAAAACGATTTCCCCGGAGTGGTCTCTTGAGCTTTGGGAACAGCCAGAAGTCACACGGTGCTAAATTAGGCGAATACGGTGGTTGTGGAGCGACATGAGTGGAGTTTTTGGCGAAAAACTCACGAAGAACCAGTGCTGTGTGCGACGGTGCATTATCGTGGTGCAAAATCCAAGTGTTGTCTTTCCATAATTCTGGCCTTTTCTTGCGAATAGCTTCACGCAAACGACGCATAACACTTAAATAATATTTCTTGTTGACAGTTTGGCCAGTGGGAAGGAATTCGTAATGCACCACACCACGATAATCGAAGAAAACTGTCAACATGACCTTCATTTTTGAGCGATTTTGGCATGGATTTTTCGGTCTCGGTTCACCTTTGGCACGATATTCGCTCGATTGATCGGTTGTTTCCGGATCATAGGCATAAATCCAAGTCTCATCGCCCGTAATAATTTGTTTGTAGACGTCCTGGTAGTCAGAAATCATTCATTCACATGCTTGAACGCGACGCTCTTTTTCGAAAAAATTCAGAAATTTTGGCACTCAACGCGATTTGACTCTTCTGAGGCACAAATGATCCTTTAAAATTGCTTGCACTGATCCAATTGATATTGCAAGCATGTCGGCAAGGTCTCGAATTGTTAATCGACGATTTTCGAGCACCAATTCCTCGATTTTCTTGATGTGTTGCTCATCAATTGACGTCGATGGTCGTCCAGAGCGTTCCAAATCATCAACACGTTCTCTGCCTTCTTTGAAGTCTTTGTACCACTTGTAAACATTTTTCTGTGACATAGTCTCATCACCGAAGGCCTTTTGTAGCATTCGATACGTTTCAGCGGTGGAAATTTCATTCCGCAAGCAAAATTTAATAGCACTTCTTTGCTCAACAAAATTCGACATTGTAAAAATCGCCAAATTCACTTTTCTTTGTTCACAAAACCAAGCGTAAACTAAAAACTAATGATTATATTGACATGTAATTTGTCACAGATGTCACTAACAGTCATACCAACTTAAAAAAAAATTCAATTGTCCGATTCGGTCAACACGGGAAGTTTAAATTAAAAATTCACCTTACTTTTTGAACACAGTAGTATTTCATTGGGAACAGTGCTCTTGTTAGCAGCAGTCAAGCGCAAACTGTAGTCGACCTTCAATGTACCAACCCTTTTGAGCTCTGATTTTTTCGTCTCTCTAGACAAGTTCAGTAAAAGTGACAGTAACGACCATTGCATGTTGTACTAAGGATGATGCTCAAGGTCAATGCTCATGAGGAAACTATTTATGAGATCGCTGAACGTTTCAGCCAACTTGTACTTGCCGTGAATAGAACATTTCTTAGTGATGTCGTGGGTTTTCCAACTATAGCACAGTGCGACACAGTATACATATTTCTGGTGTAAGCGGTCAATCCAGGCAAAGGAATACATCAGAAATATGTGCACTGTGTTGCCCTGTGCGGTAGTTGGAAAACCTACGAAGTCGCTAAGGTATTTTCTATCCACGGAAAGTACGAGGTGGCTCAAAAGTTTAGCGATCTTATAAATAGTTCTCTCACGAGTTTTAACTTTCAGCATCATTTTCAGTACGACTTGCAATTATCGCTACTGTCACTTTTACTGTATTTGTTCAAAGAGATGAACAAGTCAGAGCTCAAAAGTTTTGATATATCGAAGATTGACTATCGCTTGAACTTGACTGTTGCTAACGAGAGCACTGTTCCCAATGAAATAACAGCAGCGAAAACGTAAACTATTAAGCATATTACTCGAGAGGATCGAGTACCTGAAAGTCATGAAAATAAAATTGGTAAAAAATACTACTCCACGAAGACAATATGAAAAATGAAAACTTTTCATAAGGTAAATATTTTCTTGTAGTTCAGATCGTTGGTGAAAATATCTTTTTCGTTTTCCCACTTGTTGTGAGGTTCAGGTTGCAGTGTTAGCCCAAATTGGCTTGACGAAACCAAATTTACTACAAAAGTGATTATATATTCTCTGCCAGCGCTTCAAATAGAAATTCCTATACTTGGACTAGTAACAATCTTTTTACAAAGAGAATGAAACCTAACAACAAATTGAAAATAGAAAAACATGTTTTCACCGACGAACTGGATTACAATAAAAATATTTCACTTATAATAATGCTTAATTCTTATTGTACTGGCCAAGTGGTATTTTTCATTTCGTTCAAAGATTTTATACTTGCGATGAAAACCCAATTTCATTTTCATCATTTTCAGTCAACTCTGTCCCCTTAATTAATAATTTTAACATAATTGTTGAGAAATCAGCTGGCACGTGACCACTATGGTCGCTGTGCGGTAGCTCGATTCTGCTGGTGCCTCGCTCCACTCGATAGCCATGTCTGCAGCCGGGGGCTCACGGACACTCAACTCACGCGAGAGACGATGATCCATCTCTCGCTTGGCAGTAGCGTCGCTCGACGACGCTGTCGAATAACTCAACCTTTTGCTAATTTTCGCTACTCTTGTGAAAACCGCCAAGTAAACATCACCTGCCTCTACTCAGCTCAGACAATTCTCACTGCCTTTCTCGCATATTCTCAACCCAAAACGTGCTCAACTGAACTCAAATTCAACGGTAAGGTGGCACCTTGACAATTTACACAAATTCAATCAAGGTCAGATGAAAAATGATCATTTTGTGCATCCTCAAATGTCTCACCGTGCGGCGTGCGTTGCAGCACGGGCTGCTTCACGCTCTGTCACCCTTTATTAAACTCGGCACACAATTAATACAATTGTACGTGCAGCTCACCCAGTAAATTCAGTGCTCAGTTTTTATTTATATTATTTTTGTAGTTTATTATTTTAAGCGAATATAGACCATTTTCTCTTCCAACATCGTTCGTCTGGTTATTTTTTCCTGTCACGAGTGAGAACTCATTCCTTTTTCAATATATTGCAGCTTACACAAGTCAGACCATCGGATTCTCTAACAATTATAAATTTACTATATATTTTTTATAATTTGATAATTTATATTTTAAATATAATATATATTTATAACAAAATTTAATATAATAATTTATATATTGATCATTTACATTTTTAAAATATATTGTTGGAAAATCAGCTGAATTATTGAAAATCAGAGGCTGTCTCTTACGCTTGACTTCAGCGTCGCTCAACGACTGACTCTCTCGCTTGACTTCAGCATCACACAACTGTTATGCCGGTACCGGATAATTAGATTATTCGGTATTCGGTATAATATCAGGGGTACAAATTGAAAATGCGGGTTTGATAACAGATGGCGTTACTAACGCTATACGCATCAGGCAGTACTGTGACTATGTTCATGTCAAAGCTACGTCTTATAGCTTTAATTTTCAGTATGTGTCAATTTGTCGCAGTGTCAAATTCATAGTTTTTTTGAGCTCTCAATATGTCGAGTTTCGTGCCAACAAAACAGCATTTGCGGGAAGTTTTAATTTACTTCTTTAATTTGAAGAAAAGTGCTGCTGAAGCACATCGATTGGTCTCCGAGGCTTATCCGAGTCATGTTCCATCGGTTTCAACGTGCGAGAGATGGTTTGTGCGGTTTAGAAGTGGTGATTTTGACGTTGAGGACAAAGAGCGGCCGGGCCAAGTGAAAAAGTTTGAGAATGCTGAATTGGAGGCAATACTCAATGAAGACTCGTGTCAAACTCAACAAGAGCTCGCAGATTCATTGGGAGTGACACAACAAGCCATTTCCCATCGTATAAAAGCCCTCGGAATGATCCAAAAGCAAGGACATTGGGTGCCGTATGAGCTGAAGCCGAGAGACGTCGAGCGCCGTTTTTTTGCATGCGAACTGCTGCTCGAACGGCAAAAACGGAAGGGTTTTTTGCATCGCATTGTCACTGGTGATGAAAAGTGGATCCATTACGATAACCCGAAGCGCAAAAAATCATATGGTTACCCCGGCCATGCATCATCATCGACGGCCAAACCAAATATTCACGGCGCCAAGCTCATGCTCTGTATTTGGTGGGACCAGCTGGGTGTGGTGTATTATGAGCTATTGAAATCGAACGAAACCATCACAGGAGCACTATACCGAACTCAATTGATGCGTTTGAGCCGCGCACTCAAAGAAAAACGGCCACAATACGAGCAAAGACACGACAAAGTAATTTTGCAACATGACAACGCTCAGCCACATGTTGCAGCGCCGGTCAAAACATACCTACAAACGCTGAAATGGGAAGTCTTACCCCACCCGCCGTATAGCCCAGATATTGCTCCTTCCGATTACCACCTTTTCCGATCGATGACACATGGCCTAGCTGACCAGCGCTTCCATTCTTACGAAGAAGCCCAAAAATGGGTCGATGACTGGATAGCAGCCAAGCCGGCCGAATTTTTTCGCGACGGTATCCGTAAATTGCCAGAAAGATGGGAAAAAGTTGTGGCTAGCGATGGACAATACTTTGAATAATTCATTTGTTACCATTTTTTCAGAATAAACGTTCAAAAATAGAAAAAAATCCCGCATTTTCAATTTGTACTCCTGATATTAAAAAGTTATTATTTTTCGGGATCGTTTTCCGATAAGGAGATGAATCTCGAGTTATCGATGAAAACACGAATTTATGTAAAAGGAAGTATTTATTATAGGCAACGGTAACTTTCCGTTGTCTATTTAAAAGTCAAAGTAAGAAAGTACAATAATGCGTTGTTTCGAGAATTTCACGAGGAACCAACCGTTCTCTGTTGAGTCTAACCTAATTCTGATTTTAGTAAAGCAGTTAGCAACTGCGTTAGCTAAAATCCCTTAGTTGGCAGCTTTAGCTTTAGCCAATCGTAGATCGCCTTGCGAGTCGCCTCATGCTGCGTCGGCGTCTACTTCGCATCCTGTCTTGTATGACAGCTATCTTTCAGAATTCCATCTCTAGCTGTGTCCGCTAAGGAATATTCCTGAGAATACGTGTAGAGGAATATTCCGCGACACAACATCCCTCCCCCCTTAAAAGGAAAAATTTTCAAAAAAAATTTTTTCTTCAGTTGGTTTCTCGTACCTTACAATTTTAATACAATTTTACGGTTCGATATATGATATATAATATGTGTGTAATAGTACGTAAAATTATGTATTGTTTCATTTTTTGTTTGTTAGTGTCGTTCAAGTCGAGCAAGTCGTTCTCGGTTGGGGGGACGATTGCATAACCTGGCCAGCTCGTTTCGCAGTCGTTCCTCTGGCTGTTGTCGTCCGAGAGGCTCGAGGTTGATAGTTACCTCGGCGGCTGCCGGGGTTATTGCTTCTCTAGTGCTCGGTGGTGTTCTGTTTCTTTTGTACCTGTAACATTTAAGCAGAACGTAGCCAACCAAGGCTATCGGCGCTATAGCGCCCAAGGAGTAGAAACTCAGATTGTGGATGTGTTGCATCCCGTCTCCGGCAGTATAGAGGTTGTCCATGATTTGGTCGGCTCGAGCTCCGAGCTTCCGAAGCTTTTCGGGGTCTCGCAGCACGCTCTGTAGTGGGATGGTCCTCTCGGTCTGCGTCGGGGGCGCCCGAGCTTCGATCTCCGTTAATGTCAAATTAAACGACGGGAGGTAGTTTTCCCGTATGATCTGCGATGTTCGCCCGATGGTTTTGATGCTGAAATCTCGGGCAGTTACTATACATACGCCTACCAAAGCCAGTATTCCCGAATTTATAGTATTTCGTGCTGAGTGGGATTTTTCCCACAATTTATTCCTACGGGAACCGGGGTTGGCGCGACGTATAACCATCGTCCTTGCTGTTGCATTGGAACGATTAAGGGATGGGTGATTTCGATAACCCTTTTCGCGCAATTTTTTCCGTTACCGGTGTCCATTTTCGCATAGATTAGGACTTCGCAGGGTGCGTCGTTTGTGACCGGCATAGTAGGGTGTGTTGGTGGGCAAATGTATGATTTGCCCAGTACCTTGCAAATTTTTATGTCATCGGATGTCATCCTTAGGTACTTGCGATTCTCTATATCTATTACTAAGTGGGTCTTGGTCGCTTCTATGAAGCAGTGCCTGCCGTTGTTCGCTCGCATGGGTATAGGATATACTTTTTGCATATTATATCGCTGCTGCCCGATCAGCGGTATATCCAGCACAAGTACCACTGCGTTGCCTTCGCTGTAAGCCCTGGTATCTGCCAGTCGCATAAGTGTTGACACTTGGTCGTGTGCTATTGCGACCGGGAAACCACTGCCCGACGGTAGATGTGGTAGTGCTTTTACGAGGTGCCTAGCGAGTGTGCGTGGCGGCAGGGACGTTGCTCGGGCCTTACCGCTAGCTATATCGTCCACCAGCCACACTAGCTCCTGTACGTCGCTGAGTAATGCTTCGACCGCAATACTTAACGCGTTGAGCGTCTCATCCAAGTGTTGGCGTCTCTCTATGTAGTATACTTCGCCGTTGAGCGTGCGGTTGATATGCTGCATCAGGGACAGCAGGGTCTGTTCGTTAGCCTGTAAGTGCTGCGCGTTTTTATGAAATAGACTCAGCGTGGTTTTTATGACCTGTATTTGATTTTTTAACCCTTCCTTCAGGGTCTGGTGGGACGCCTCCAGGCGCGTTATCTCTTCATGTAGTTCCTTTGCGTCGGCGGCATCCATGTTTCCCGTGATGGCCTTGATTATGCTTCCAAGGCCGTCTACCAATCCTCGGCGCTCTCTGACGGGGCGCGTCCCGAGGAGGTCGGATATGGTCAGTATCCCTGTCTCTATTCTTCTCTTCATTCTCAGAACTGAGTCGCTTATGACGGGGCATATATCGTTGACGCGAGTTTCGCTTTCGTACAGCTCCGTCAGACGTTGTAGGCTGTTGCTTATCTCTCCTTCTCGGTACAGTAGTGCAGCGAGGTCTAGCCTGATTATCAGTCGCCACGTCGATTGAATTATCGTAAGGCTCCCTATGTTCTCGTAGTAGATGCCCGGAGCGCTGGCAAAAGTGCTGACGACGTAGTCGGCCGTATGCGGTGTGGCTGTGGTTTGTCCACACCTTGCTGCGAGTAATCTGCAATCAGACGAGGGGAGGAAAGCGTGAGTTCTCCCTCTTTCGTTGCAGTCTCGCGAGTTTCGCACGAGGGCACTTTGGCTCATTCTTGTTCTAATAACCTAACAGTAACCATGTCTAGCAAAATTTTATTCAACGTCTCCGGGGCTCACGGCGCAGTCCTGTGTACTGGGAGGGACTTGTCTCCCGAGTTGTTGGAGCTGGTGGTGAGTATTCTCCTTACCTCCTTGGGTTTTCTAACGTTAGTGCTTTTTCCATAAAATTCTTATTTATTTTTATTTATTTATTTATTTATTTTTCAGAGCTGCCTGGTCGTTGTACGAGGGCCGAGTCGCCGGTGGCTTTCGAACGAGTTTCTCGCGCGCGCGGCTATACGTAGCCGCCGCCGCGACAATCGCCGTGCAGTTTACTGTTTGTGGGGCCTGGGGCCTTGGCTCGGGGACGAGGAGCTCTATTTTGACTTCATCGGGATGCGCCGGCTATTTGCGGAGAGGCCGCTCTCCACCTGTCCCGCGTGCGGGGCCGTTTTTATTTAATTAATTTTTTCCTAATAAAATTATATTATATATCATATAATTATAAAATAGTATTGGATATTGATCGGTGGAGGCAAAAGTTTTATTATATTTTCTATCTTCAAAAGTTTTTCAGCTTTATTGAATCTCCTGACCTTGCGCTCCGTGGAGCTCCTAACCCACTTTTATTTAGTTTTATTTAATGTTTAGTTTTTAGTGTTCGATAAAAAGCTTCAGGCGGTTTGCGTACACCACCTGAACTTTACGTCCCTTCCGGACGATGTAGTTGACGGGGGGCCTCGCTTCCACTATCTCGTGGGGTCCCGTCCACTTTGGGGTCAGCTTGGCCGTCCGCCCCCTGCGCACCGTATCGTCGCGAAGGAGTACACGTTCGCCGACACAGTACTCCTGCACCTGCGCGCCGTGGTCGTACGCTGTCTTCGACCGTCTTTTCGCGCCTTCTAGATTCTCGCCAGCTACCGTCCATGCGGCGCGTAATCGTTCGCGTAACTCTTGGACGTAGTCGTCGTACGCATAGGTGCGGCGAGGCTCCTGCTTCACGGCGGTCGGTAACTCCACTTCGCGTCCGTACACCAATACATGGGGTGACAATCCGGTCCCCGTTTGTGGAGTGGTGTTGTACGTGAACATCGCGTACGGCAGCCACTCGTCCCAATTACCTTGATCCTCATTTATGAAATTTTGCAGGTACTCAGCGAGGGTGCAATGCGATCTTTCTAGTGCGCCATTTGATTCTGGGTGGTAGGCAGTCGTTTGTATTTTCTTGATTCGGAGCAGTCGACACATCTCTCTGAAGGTCGCGCTGAGGCAATTCGTGCCTTGATCCGATAATATTATTTCGGGTGTCCCGTGCCGGCAGATCAATTCTTCAACGAGCGCCTTTGCTACTGTCGAGGCCTCTTGGTTCGGCAGTGAGATCGCTGCGCTGTACTTGGTGAGTGCGTCTTGAATTGTAAGTATATATTTTTTCCCGGAGTCGCTTTCCGGCAGCGGTCCTACAATGTCGACCGCAACCTTTTCAAATGACCTCGATGGGGTGTCCATTACCACCATCGGCACTCGTTCCCTTTTCCTGATTTTATTCTTTTGGCAGGATTCGCATGACGATATATAATTTTCTAGATCTCTTCTCAGGCCGGGCCAGTCGTATTTGGTCCGGATCCGATGTAACGTACGCCGTATACCCTGATGCCCTCCTAGGGGGGTGTCGTGGTATTCTCTAATTATTTTCTGGCGGTCATCGGCAGAAGGAGTGGCTACGCCACTGTGGCAGTCGCTATATTCTTTTATAACGCTGTCTCCGTCCGCGCTGCTGGAGGTTCGTGGGCTACGGGCCCCGCCGTGCCTCGCTTCCTCAGCAGGCCTTTGCGGTGCTCTATCTGCAATTTCTTCGCTCGGCGTGCCCACCGTTAGCTCCGCCGTTGGGTCGCTCTCTGTCTCGAGCGGCCTTGCAACGTTTGCCTTTCGCGGCCTTCCGCGCTTCGCGGGTCCGCCATGCTGTGCTGGGCCCGCTCCATCCTTGTCAGCGGTGCTCGCAGTCTTACCAGTGGTTTGCGTTGCTAGCTTGCGTGGTCTGCCCCTTCCCCGACCGCACGGCTTTTCGGCGGGGCTGTGGGGTTCAGTAGAGCGATCTGCATGCACGCTGCGAATCTCTCTATCCTCTTCTGGCGCATTGGCCAGCGCGGCCTCTCTCTCTGCCGCGTTGCTAGGCTGGCCCGGGGTATTCTCGGCTCTCCGCTTTGTGCAGCTGTCCTTACCCGGGCGCTTGCTGTCCTCGTCTCTCTCGCGGCCGAGCTCAACCTCTCGCTCCAGCGAGCTACCATGGCTATACGGGGTATCTTCGGCCGTCCGCTTTGTGCGGTCATTCGTTGTGCCTTCTTGCCCCGTCGTGCTGTCCTCTTTCGACATACGGACTTCGCTCTTCGCTCTTGCTTGGGCCCTCGTAGTAAGGTATATTCTACTTAGCGCATCTGCATTCGTATTGCGCTTTCCTGCCTTGTACTCTACGTTGAACTCATGTTTCGCCAATTTAATTTTCCAACGCATCAATCTCGAACCTGGGTCCTTTACTCCGAACAGCCAGGTGAGCGGTTGGTGGTCCGTGACTACTGTGAAGCGGGTGCCGTAAATATATGGCCGGAATTGAGCTAGGGCCCATACTATCGCAAGTAGTTCCTTTTCCGTAGTCGTATAATTCAACTCTGCTTTATTCATAGTGCGGCTCGCGTAGCATATTGGCAAATCTTCCCCGATCTTACCTTGCGATAGTATCGCGCCGAGCGCCCGATCTGAAGCGTCCGTTGTCACGACGAACGGCTTTTCAAAGTTCGGATACTGTAATAATGGGGCCGTGGTAAGTGCAGTCTTCAGTTCCTCGAATGCGGCATCCCTTACGGCGGTCCACTCGAATTTAACCCCTTTTTGGGTTAATTCCGTGAGCGGCTTAGCAGTTTTCAAAAAATCTCTGATGAATTTTCGGTAGTAACCGGCTAGTCCGAGGAAGGATTGAACTCCTTTTACATCTCTCGGCACCGGGAATTCCTTTACCGCTTCTAGTTTTTGGGGATCCGCTCGTACTCCCTCTTCTGAGATTATATGGCCGAGGTACTGCGTTTCCTTTCGTAGGAATTGGCACTTGCTGGGTTGCACGGCCAGCTTTGCCTCTCTCAGCCGCTGTAGCACTTCCCGCAGTCGGTCGTTATGCTCCTTGAAGGTTTTTCCATGTATCACGATGTCATCGAGGTACACGTAGCACTTGACTTCTTGTAGTCCGGCCAGCGCCGAGTTCATCAGTCTTTAGAAGGTCGGTGATGCGTTTTTGAGTCCGAAAGGCATTCGGTTATACTCAAAATGGCCCTGCGGAGTGGAAAACGCAGTTTTTTCCTTGTCTCGCTGTGCCATCGGAATTTGGTGACATCCCGAGGCGAGGTCCAGGGTCATGTAGTATCGGGCTCGTCCCAGCTGGTGCAGTATCTCCGTGATGTTGGGCAGTGGGTATGAATCCCCGATGGTGGCTTCGTTTAACTTTCGAAAATCCACTACTACGCGCATTTTTCTCACTCCGTCTGCGTCGGGTTTCTTCGCTACAACCAACAGCAGCGCGTTCCATTGACTCCGACTGGGTTGGACAATGCCTTCCGCAAGCATTTCGCTGGTCTGCCTCTCCACTTCTCTCTTGTGGGTTTCGGGCAGCCTGTATGGGTGCACCTTAATGGGCTGCACTCCATCCTTAAGCGGTATCATATGTTCTACCATAGGCGTGCATGGCAGCCTGTCCCCTGGGAGGTGGAATACATCTTCGTATTCCCTCGTAATCTCATCGAGCGCTTCGCGCTCTTCCTTAATGAGATTTCGCGCGTCTAGCTCTTGAGCTAGTCGCGCGAGGCGGTCGGCCCCTCGCTCAGCGCTGACGGTGCATACTTTGGGCGTCGCGGCCTCGGGACCGTGACCCACTGCCGTTATCTCTAGGGGCTCGAGTTCCACCACCGGGCGTTGTACCTCAACAACCTTCTCTGTGGTGTTTATTAGACTTACTGCACAGCTACTACCGTGCGGCGGCGTGATGCAGGCTCCCATAATTACTCCGTTTCCGAGTTCCATTTTAGAGAGCAGTCCGATAAATTTGCTCTTGGTCGCGGCGTAAGCGACGGTCTCGCTGCGCGGCGGCCGGGTCATCTTCACCGATCCATCTAAAAGCGGCCTGCAATGTCCGTATAGTTTAATCATTTCGCCGTGCAAGATATCTGCTTTATGATGTTTAATGAAGTCCATTCCGAGCAGTCCGTTGACCCTCAGTGGCACGGCGCTCGGAACGATGTAAAACCAATGCTCTACATTTAGAGCCGACGTCTCGAGCGTGATTTTCGCGATTCCTAGAGGAGTAAATTTTTCGCCTGCCACCCCTTGCAGTTCCACTTTGCAGTCTTTCACCATAGTCTCAGGTTTGAGACAGTCTTCTTTAATGATGCTGCATTGGGCTCCGGTGTCTGCCTTGAGGGTGAGTACCCCGGTCACAGCCAGCGATGCAATAATATCGAAGTCACTGGCGGTGGCACTCGACGCCGGCAACGTTACTTGTAGCAGTTGTAGCTTGCTTGCGGGCTTTTGCTGGGCTGTTTGTATGTTCAGCCTCATCGTTGCCAGCGGGCGGGAGTCCGTACTATTCCGACCGGTATCCGTCGTTACTGTTGTTTTTTCCGCCTTATCCTCCGAGTCCTTTTGACGTTGGGGCTGCTGTGTCGTCCGAGCGGGTTCGCTCTGGTTTAGCGACAACCTCTTTCTGCAGTCCCTCCACACGTGGCCCTTCTTCTGGCAGTAGTTGCACACGATGTCGACGTTGTGTATGGACTTGTTTTCACTGGGCATTGGCAGGCCCACTCTTCCCGATCTCCGGGTGCAGTCTTGTGCCATGTGTCCGGCTTTCCCGCAGGTGAAACAATTTTCGCTCTGCCGGGATGGTGCGCCCTGGGACCTTCTGGGGTGGCTCGACGCTCCACCTGCCCCCCCCCCCCCCTTTGGCTGCACCATGTTGGTGATCTCGATGGCTCCCGTTACCGACTCGTGGAGAATGGCGTAGTTACGAGATCTCGCCAGAATTTGGACCTGCCCATGCAAGCCATTTTCAAAGTTGGCTTGGGCGCTCTTCAGGGTTATTTTCTCGATGATGCGCATTTCCGTCATCGTAGTGGCTTCCTCGCAAAGCTTTTCTATTATATCGACGGTGATACGCTCGGTCCTGGCGGCGTATACAGCGATGTCCTCTCCCTGGCCCTGTCGGAGGGAGTTGAAATCTACTTGTAACGCACGCAACGACTTCCGCTTCGCGTACAGGGCCTCCAGCTCGGTTTTAAGCTGTGCTACCGAGTGGATTAGTTTGTGCTTCATTTCTCTGGACGCTCTACCCTCGAGCTTGCTGCTGAGCACTAGTTCTAACAGGATGTCTTGGTCCCGGGGCGCTACTCGCTTGAAAACAGTCTCGCAGGATCGTAAGAAGGCGTCGAGTTCGTCGGCGATGCTTCCGTCGAAATGCTTGATGTTTTTTAGCGCAAGTCTAAGATCGAGTGTCCTACTCGGTATTTCCGACCCCCACTGTTGTTCCCTTTGGAACACGGGATCCGCAGAGGGATTACTCGATTCCTCAAATTGGGTTTGCCTCGACCGCGGACGTGGTGTCGGACGTTCTTCCAACCCCGTATTTTCCAGCCTCCGCGATAGTTCGGCGTTTTGCTCTCGTAGGGACCGGATGAGTTCGAACTTGTCCGCACCTACCTCGCTGAGCGTGTCCGCCAAGTTTTGTCTTGCTGACGGTGTTTCAACCCCCTGGAGTTCGCGATCGAGTTCGCGTTGACTTTGCTCATGCTCGCGCTGCAGCCTTTCGCACTGCCGTCGAGCTCTTACCAAATCACGGTGGCTCCGGTCGATCGCCTCTAACCGATCTTGTACTTTTGAAGTCACCGATCGTGCCGTCGTACCGGTAACTGTCGGGAAACCTACGCGATCTATCGTTTGCAAGCTTCCGAGTTTCCGCTCAACCATGTCCTCGTCTAGGTGTTCAGGCGTTCGTTCGCCAGTAGCCATATTGAACACGTCATCGCTACCTATACTACTGTTATCGCGAAGTGCTCTACCCCTGAGAGGGTTTACGCCGAACTCGGCGTCCAGTCGGCCTGCGACGGCCTCTTGCCTGTCGGTGGGGATTCGACCCGACGGCGAGAGCTCTGTTAACGCCCTGCGCTAATCCAGCTGTGGAGTCTACCCCTTCGCCGGGTATCGCGGTTCCTAATGAATTGACTCTACGTTTCGGTTTCGCTCCCCTAAATATCGGCATGTTGCTAATTTCGCGGCGAACAAAACTCTAAAATATGCCCACAAAATTTCAAGAGATATTTTTTCCAAAAAATTCCAAAATTTTTTTCCTATCTGGCTTCAGTTTATTGGCTATATGTATAATTATAAAGTAACCGCCACTTACAGAAAGATGATCTGGTAGACGGTCCTTTCCATACTGTTGTTCTCGGGTGCAGTTCCTCCGGTGCTGTAGACCTGTTGTCTCGTAGCTTCCCTCGAAGGCTGGTCCAGTTATCCTCCCTGGTACCGTTGACCCGTATCTTTGTTGATTCCTGGGTTCGTCCTTGGTGCGTCGCCAATGGTTGCGCGACGGCTTCTTTTCGAGTAGCTGCTGTGCGTACTCGGTTGCACACTTTGTGTGGTTCTCCGCGACTTGACGTGACACCGTCAATTGGGACTTTAAACGGTTGACCGATACGTCACCCCGCACCGACGTTCACTTCACGGCTTCGCGTTAGATTAGTCGGGTTTTCACGAACTACACTGGTGTCCTTGTACGCGTTGTAGTCGTCACGTTAGTGTCGCTCTTACCTTTGTCCAAAACACTTTTGTCCTAATAAATCGCGAATCACTTAACTTCGGCAGATCTCACCGCTGCCACCAAATGTTATGCCGGTACCGGGTAATTAGATTATTCGGTATTCGGTATAATATTAAAAAGTTATTATTTTTTGGGATCGTTTGCCGATAAGGAGATGAATCTCGAGTTATCGATGAAAACACGAATTTATGTAAAAGGAAGTATTTATTATAGGCAACGGTAACTTTCCGTTGTCTATTTAAAAGTCAAAGTAAGAAAGTACAATAATGCGTTGTTTCGAGAATTTCACGAGGAACCAACCGTTCTCTGTTGAGTCTAAATTAATTCTGATTTTAGTGAAGCAGTTAGCAACTGCGTTAGCAAAAATCCCTTAGTTGGCAGCTTTAGCTTTAGCCAATCGTAGATCGCCTCGCGAGTCGCCTCATGCTGCGTCAGCGTCTACTTCGCATCCTGTCTTGTATGACAGGTATCTTTCAGAATTCCATCTCTAGCTGTGTCCGCTAAGGAATATTCCTGAGAATACGTGTAGAGGAATATTCCGCGACACAACACAACGATGCTTTTGTAAGGCACAGCCATCTTGAGAATTTTATACACTTCTGTGAAAACCTGCTTGGACTGCACATTCCTCTGCTCGCACCTCTGTCCTTTTTCATCATCACACCGGATCTACTCATCATATTCGGGCTCAACTGGACTTAAAATAAACGGTAAGAGTACACCTTCACAATTTATCTAAATTCAATGTAGGTGAAGTAGATAAATCTCATTTGTGCATCCTCATAAAGCGCGGGCTGCACCACGTTTCACCTCAAAACTACAGCACGCAATTAATATATTTGTATGTGCTTCCGACTTAACATTCTGTCTCTCAACTAAATTTACTCAGAATTTATTGGTGATATTCATTTCTTATTTGTGCATCCTCACAAATCTCATCTCGTGGCGTGCTCTGCAGCGCTGGCTGCACCACGTTCTCCTCACAAGTATCAGTACTCAATTAATACAATTGTGTGCTTCTCACTGAATATTCAATCTAAATTATTTTGTGCTATTTTTAAATATTTTCTTTTTGTAGTGTGAGAGTCGACGGTGGAATAAAACCATTTTTTCTGCTTACATCTTTTGGTCTGGTTATTTCCTACCTGCCTTGAGTGAAAACGCATTTTTCAATATCTTTCATATTGAATTCCACCAACACCAAGGAAATCTCAACAATAATTGTCAGTAAATATAGCTCTTCATATATTTTTGAAAGATGGGAAACGCCATTACGATCTGAGGACACCATGGACCGTAGGAGCAAAGTATGATTCCGAAACGAACAAACCAAGCGCAACGGAAAAGTTCGAGGAGAGATACAATAAAAAGTCATCGGATAAGAATGGTTAATCTGCCTCTACAAAATTTTGTTGCGCCAATTTTTTTCGAGAATTCCTAACCTAAAAAAAAATTTTGTGCAAAATTACAGCTTTCTACATAGATTCCGAGGGATCTGTTTGGTGAAAAAATGTTTTTTCGATTTTTGCAGTTTTTAAATACCAAGAGGAGACCGAAAAATTTGAAACATGTCAACATTCATGGAAAATCATGTCAATGATTGTCATAATATGGTAGAAAAATGTATACACTACAAAATAATTTTTGAAAGGAAAATTCGATTATCAAAAATAGAGTTTTTCTGTAAAAATTGAAGAAAAAAAATGTCCATGACTGTTGACATGTTTCTGACCTTATCAGAATGTTTCTTAATTTTTCGATCACCATTTGGTATTGAAAACTGAATAATCGAAACAACACATTTTTTCAGCAGCAAGACCCCTTGGATTCGACGTAGAAAGCTGTAAATTTATACATTTTTTTAAGTTAGGAACTTCTGACAAAATCGGCGCCACAAAATTCGGTAGAGGCAGGTTCGCCATTCTTATCCGGCTGGACCCTTTACGTCGGAACTTCAACCGGCTAACGAGTAAAATGGCAGTCTATCCTACATATTGTATATCAGGTGAACTACAGTGTATTAGAGTACTACAGTTTGAAATTGAACTCCTGTATTGATACAATTTATAAATAAACCAATTACAACTAGTCGCATAATTTCGGACTCACGTATGGAAACGTTCGTCGGGAATTACTATTACTTTTTTTTATCGTTGCTCTTATAATGAATTAATGTTACTTATCGATAGTATTTCAATAATGCAACCATAACGATTTTCCTTATAGGTTTTATATCTTTTCCATCTATATTTTTGTTATAGGAAAACTTTTTTCTTGAGCGACGATAATACAAATTACTGATATTCGTAGAGTCAACGTAAAACCAGCGATTATAAACTGCACTTCCAAACAGGGTGCAACCGACTGGAGTCTCTACATCATCCAATATAACAACACTTTTGTCGACTTTCGTTTTATAAATACTGGGAGCAAAGGAGGTCGTTTCAACAGCGACTATACAAAGAAGGATGCAAAGTAGAACCTTGCAAGATGTTTCCACATTCTGTGTGGACGACGAGCGAAAATAATAAGGAAGCAACGTGCAAGGTTCCACTCTGCATCTTAGTTTAAAAGAAACTTAAATTCAACAAATTTTAAATGATAAAGATATTCAAAAATTCAAAGCGGTCTAAAATCTCATTACGTCGATCTAGAGGCACGACAGTGGCTCGCGCCAAGTACACTCCGTCTTATCACACATATCACCTCCTCTAGGTCTCTCTGTCTATGTTACGCATATGGCTCAGTAAATGACTCGAATCCAACTAACGTTCGTTATCAACTCTGTCCTTGTGCAAAATACACATCACAAGTGAACCCGTCGCAATAAAGAACCTAAGGTTTTCGAATCGCCAGGTTTTTTGGTGAAGCCTTTCCAAGGCTGTATTACGTCGTCAGATGGCAATACGCGTAACAATAGGTCTGTAGCCCAACGGTGTCTTTATCAACGGCGCAGTCTTCTTTCGATTGTCAGAGTCAGAATCAATATGAGAAGCGAGTCGAACGGCGTGCGTATGAATATACTTATCTAAATGTTGATCAAAGGTCTCGTTTCCCTGGACTTCCATTACAGCAAACAGACGATGTCTTCAGAGAGCGAGTAAGGAACCTTGATGATTACGATGCGAAGCAGGCGAAGAATCAGAGCTTTCTAGGAATCGGGAAGATGTCTTCGGGCTTTACGCAAAGGAGAGGATCACGATTTATAAGCGAATGGTGATATTTATTCACGTCGATTATCACTTGCTATCGGATACAAATAACAGTTTCTCGGAATAAACGCTTTGTAGAACATTGTAGCACATGCACCGCGTTATTAGTTAGAGTCTCTGTTATTCCGTTATTAATAGGCAGCAATTAGCGCAGCAGCTAATTGGGGCAGAGAGGACCTACGCACTCTATCGCATCACAACGACTTCTGTCGATCATTCCTTGCCTCGCGATGCATCTCGCTGCAGCAAGCAGGGGGAGAGAGGCGGGGGTGGTATCTCAAGAGACAAAGAATAAATCTCGGCCATTTTCCCACGAAGTAGTGTCTCACCGCCAGCCTATAATTCGCAGCGTATGCAGACCGGATGCAGCGAGAGATATTATATGTCCTATGAAATAAATCTGTGGCAGAGGAGCGCGACACCAGAGCACCGGCAGACAAAACTTCCCGAGTCGCGATCACCGAAGAAAATCTTATCCTATGATATTATTCTACGAATACGAAAGCAAAGTCTTCTCGTTTAAACGCGAGGCTTTACGTCCCCCACGTTAGAGTGAACTTCGGTAATAGTGTAGCTAGATACCGAAGGTCGTACACCTTTTGGGTTTGGTCTGATGTTCTCTGGAATTTCTGAGAAATCGGATTTCTCCTTTTTCTCTTCCGCCATGGAATCTAATTGTTTTCTAAATTTTTAACTCTATTTGGGCTTTACTTTCGTATTTTTCGAGTTTCTTATTAGCTCCAGGACAACAACACTTGAATAGTCCCTTCCCAATGAAGCCGAGGATAGGCATTAATACCCCAAAGCGCCATAAAACTAAAAGTACACTTATAACTCCTATTGAGGGTAAACCTATTTTTATAAATCCGTCGAATAATCCATTCATGGTGTTCCAAAAATTATCGTGCTTCAGCACAATTCTAGCTTTCTCCAGATCTTTACTGATGCTATCCAAGTCCTGACCAATATCTGATTTGCTACCTCTGTTACACGAGTAGTTAGTTCCGAAAAAATCGTGGCCAAATACGTTTCACTCGGATTTATTAACTGATATTTCTCTGGAAGACCATTCAGGACCATTCTAGTATTATCTTGAATCAGATTGACTTTTCTCAGTAGTATAATTCTATCCGCAATATCTACGAAGTGTTGAGTTCTAGTGTCGTTACAATAATTGAACATGTCGTCGTTTTTCGACTCGTTCAGCAATCGGTCGATCATCTTCAGAACGATGCTCGGCTCCACCAATTGGGGCAACACTGCTTTTGTTTCTATAGCCAAAATTACGTTACTTAGGTCGATAAGTAAAATATCGATGCATGACATTAATGAAAATGCATAGCCGAGTCCGAGTTGTGCTTGCTTCAGGTCGGCAATGGAATTTCCCATTTCGGTTGCGAGTTTTTGAATGACCGCGGACTGTTTCTGAACTGAGATTTTTATAATATTTACTGAGTCTGTCATGTTTTGAATATTACTGTAGATTCGTTCTATGTCTTCGTTAGTAGGAATTCCGTAAACGAATTTCAGGATTTTTCCGCAGAAGTTACAAAGTTCTCTCTTCCGTCTTTTTTGAGACGTTATAATGCAAAGCGGAAGATAGTCCGGATTTACCGTTTTCGTGACATACTTTTTAATTTTTTCTAGACTTTGGAGTGTAGGTATTACCTTTTTCCGGTTTTCCGGTGTGTTTCTGATATTATTGAGTAGTAAGAACTTTGTCTGAAGGTTTAGTATGATTTTTTCGGTGTGTAAGCAAGTGTATTTACTATAAGCGGGTGTTATTGCTCTTGTCTCAGGCGCAATCGTCCGCGTGCTTCTGAGAGTATAGCATCGTGTATAAGTCTCCATTTTTTCAGTAAATCATCGTATGTTAATGATTTTTTATGAGGTAGGCTCGATGGTTTTCTGAGTTTTCTATCGAATGCTAATTCGTCAGGTCGATATCCAGTTGCACTGTGCTTGGAACTGTTATAAGCGAAAGCTATTAATTTGAGTATATCCATTTGTCGATGTGTCCTTCGCACATAGTTTTGATTGACTCCTTCAGCAAGGCATGCATTCTTTCGATGCTTCCGTTCCTTTGAGGGTGGAATGCGGTGGTTTTGATATGAGATATACCGTGTAATTGTTCGAAATCTTGCATTAATTTTGAATTAAACTCCTGTCCTTGATCTGTGAGGAAAACATCGGGGACTCCATGGATCAACACGAAGTCGTCGTTTAGTGCTTGAATAATCTCTGAGCTTGACTTAGTCTCGAGCGGGCACAACACGAGATATTTAGTTAAACAATCCTGTATACTGAGTATATACTCGTGACCTGATTGCGCTCTTTGCAGTGGGCCAAATATGTCTAATGCAATTTTTTCAAAAGGTTTGTCTGGCAGTTCGGGTACGATAGCCGGAGCTATGTCTCGGTTTCTTACAGCTTTGAATTTCTGGCAAATGAAAAAATTTGTTATGTAATCCTTCACGTCCTCCTCGAGATGTTCCCATCCCCTGTGTTCTTTTACTCTTTGGATCGTTTTATATTCTCCAAAATACGAGCTCAAATTAGTTCCGTGGCTTTCAGATATCATTTTCTTTTTATCCGTGTACTCAGGTTCCTCGAACGTCGAAAAACAATATTCGTACTGCGTTTCTGAATCTTTGATACTGAAGAATCTTAATATTGACAAAATTTCTTCTTTGTCTGCTTTCGTCATTAAATTGTCGGTGTAAACCTTGATGTGTTTGGTACTTTTGATTTTATTGATAGTCAATCTAGTTCTTACTTTATTGAGTATCTGATAATATAGGCTTTGGGGTCTATTATCGGTCGGTGAATTAATTTTTATCCAATTCTTTCCCTTGACATTAGGTTTCTCTTTCAAGAGGTGTCCAAGGTTGTTTGGGTTGTATAGCTTGTATGTTGAATGTTGATAGAAGTCGAATAACTCGATCTCGGGATCTGGTTCCGGTTCCGCTTCTGGTTGTTTCGAAATTTTGTCTTCATCGACGTCTGTATCGCTGGAAATTTCCAAATTTTTCTCAACGATAGTGCTTTTTGATCGTAAATTATAATTGACTTTGTTATGCTCATCGAGAGTGCTATTTATTTCGGGGTTTTCCATATGTGCTTTTCTAGATAACGCGTCAGCTACCACGTTGTGCTTTCCCTTGACGTACTCGATCTCAAACTCATACTCTTCAATTTTCAGTCTCCAACGCCATAATCTGGATGCACGATCTGGTTTATTGCCTAACCACTTCAAGGCTTGGTGATCAGTTTTTATCGTAAATTTTCTTCCGAGTAGGTATTGTCTGAATCGTTTGATTGCCCAAATTATAGCAAGCAACTCTTTTTCTGTTGTCGTATAGTTTGCTTCAGCTTTATTCAATGTTCTTGATATATGAGAACAAGGATGTCCTTCTTGTGATAAGGCGGTTCCCAATCCTTGATTAGACGCATCTGTCGTCAAGAGGAATTTCTTTGTATAATCCGGATATTTTAATACAGGGTCGTTGATCAAAATCTTTTTGAGTGTGTCAAACGCTGTTTGGCATTTGTCCGTCCATACTACGGGTTTGGTTATTATATCCATCTGATAATTTTTCGTGAGATCGGTCAACGGCTTAGTGATTGCTGAAAATTTTGGTATAAACTTCCGATAGTACCCTGCGAGGCCTAAAAATGATTTGATCTGCTTCGGTGTTGGAAATTCTTTTACGGCTCTACATTTTACGGGATTCAGTTTCACTCCGTCAGGCGTGATGATGTGTCCCAAATATTCGACTTCTGGTTTTATGTATTCGCACTTATCTGATTGGAGTTTCAGATTGGTGTCTGTCAATCGATTGAAGAGGATTGTCAGATTTGTATTATGTTCTTCCATCGTTTTCCCGAAAACTATAATATCTTCGAGATATACGAAGCAAATTTGTCCTATCAACCCTCTCAATGCGGTGTTCATCATTCGTTGAAATGTCGCGGGTGCATTTTTTAATCCGAAGGGCATTTGTAGGTACTCGAAATGTCCTTGGTTAGTGCTAAAAGCGGTGTATTTTCTCGATTTTTCTTCCATCGATATTTGGTGGAATCCCGCGCTCAAATCCAATGCAGAAAAAACTGATGCTTTTTCTAAGTCATCCAAAATGTCTTCGATAACTGGCAGGGGATACGAATCCTGAGCCGTTTTTTCGTTCAATTTTCTATAATCAATAACCATCCACCACTTCGCTTTCCCTAATGCATCCTTCTTCTTCGGTACAATCCAAATAGGTGCATTGAATGGTGATTGCGAGTGTTGAATTGTTCTCTTTTTCAGTAATTCTTGCACTTGTTTGTCCACCTCATCTTGGTGGACTTTGGGTGGTCTGTAAGACTTAATATTAATCGGTTTTGTCGATTGGTCGATGACGATCACGAGTTCCGCAAGCTTAGTACTTGGTGGCTCGTCGTCGTCGAGTTGGAACAGATCGGCGTAATTTTGTATAATTGTCCAAACTTCATTTTTTTCTTTGGCGCTTCGCATGTGATCTAATCTTGTCTTGGCTTTCAGTTCTTCGATTATTTTCCTACTCTGGTTAATTTTGTTGGTGGTCAGTCTTGGCTTTACTTCGAAAATTTGAATGTTTTTTGTCTGAAAAGTTAAATTCTTTTTTCCTTCGTTGGCTAACGGAATGTTTACGATTCCGTCTTTTATGTAGTGAATGCTATCTCCTTGAGGCGTTTCCACTAATACTGTTCCCTTCTGTTTTTCTAGTTCGACGGGGATAATGATGAATTGTCCCGCGGCGACGGTGAATTGAGACGATTCTATTCGTTGGTATTTATTATTGACTCTTATCCTTTCTCGAGGTAGGTCAATCATCATGTCGTTGTTTAAGATGAACGGTGTTCCTATCAAAGCATCCTCTCGTATCGGATAGTCGGACGGAACTATGTGGAACTTGTCGTGTATGTCGTTCAAATTACCTTTGCATTTGATGAATGTATATCCGCGCGTTTAGTTCGCATTTTTTCCGGTTTTGAAGGTAATCGGTTTTTTGATAATATTTTACCCTTTCACAAGGTGCCCTTTAACAATGTTAATAGATACTCCTGTGTCTATTAGAGTTGTTAAATTTTTGAATGTCGTTTGGTCAAAGTCGAATTTTGTCTATTAGAGTTGTTAAATTTTTGAATGTCGTTTGGTCGAAGTCGAATTTTGCAGCGAATAGATGTCCTTTATCTATTGTTGAGAGGCACTCTCGTCGCAAATGCGCTCATCGTCGCTTGTGTTTTCTCGTTCTTCGTTCGTCACGTTCACTTTCTGTTGAGGAGGTCTTTTTTGATTCGGAGTCTTCTGAAATTTTTGATTCTCCTTCTGAAACTTCTTCTTTTTCTGTCCGTGCTTTTTGTTGAATGGGCTTGGTATACCTATATCTTTCTTCTTCTGGTTGCAGTACATCTCAGTGTGTCCGCGCCGATTGCAGTAAGGGCACTCTCTGTCCGGGTGATTTATTACCATGACGTACTCAAGCGCCTTTCTTATTTCATCCATAGTGTTTATTGAATCGAGGTTGAATTGTCGGATATCAGTCTGGTACTGTTGTTCTTCTTCTGTCATCTGTACCTGCTCCTCTTCCTCTTCATCAGAAGATGCACACTTGGTGTGGTAAACGTTCGGTTTGTTAATAGAGAAGAAGCTCTTTTTCTCGTGCTTATTATTGGATCTCGGTTTCTCGTGCGAGGATCTCGACACTTCCGGTCTCCGTTGATGGTGAGACTCGTGAAACATTCCTCGTTGTCTTTGAATACTTCTTTTGAAATCTTCGTGTTCCTGAGCAGTCGTTTCTGCTTGCGCGAGCAAATAGATATCTTTCGTTCGGAGATATGCTCGTGTGTCTTCCTTGAGATTCTGTAGACAAGTCTGAATAATGTCTGTATCAGATATCTGCAAGTAGATGGTGATTGCTTCATCGGTTTGATGAGCTTGTTTTAATTCGAGTCGTTTCGCGTTTAGCCAAGATGTATACATTTTACGAAATCTGGTGTTGTGTTCCTGGATCGTCCCTTGAGTGTGGACGCATGCTGTTATCTCATTCATAACGAGTAGGATGATTTCATCGGTTTGACTCGTTTCACTAATACATCTTTCAATTGGTTGTACGTACTGAATCGTAAGTGTCTAGAAGTTCAAGGTCAGAATTTCGAACATTTAATCTAATTTATTGAACAGTCAGAGGCAAGGGGACTCACCTAAAACAAGCACCTCGATGGTGAATAGCAAGGGGACTCACGTAAAACAAGTACCCCGATTGTGAGCGGCAAAGGGACTCACGTAAAACAAGCACCCCGATGGTGAGAGGTAAGGGGACTCACGTAAAACAAGCAACCCGATTGTGAGAGGCAAGGGGACTCACCTAAAACAAGCACCCCGATGGGAAGAAAAACTACTACGTCCACGTCGTTGTTCCTGAGTAACGCTAAAAGTAGTTGTTAACTTATTGATAAACGAATATATGCTTTCGATTGCAGCGCCATGTGTGAGAAAATTTCATGTCAACAATAAAGTCAAATCAATGAATTTTGTCATGGAAAACCAGGAAAAAAATAGGGTTTTCCAATCACGATTTTGAAGCAACTTCCATTTTCACCACAATGGGGTAGGGATGGGGGGGAGGATGGATCGAGTTTCGTATCGCTGAATAGCTTTTTAAAAAATGAAACATGTCTTTTTTCTTTTTTCGATCCGATGTGTAATTTCTCGAGATATTCGCAAAAATCAGGTTTCTTGCGATTACAGCGCCATCTATGACGAATCGAAAAAAAATGTTTCAGATAAAAGTTACGTATTTTTTAATGGGGAATCCGAATCTGCAATAAAAAATAGGGGTTCCCTTTTACGATTTCAAAGTTGCTCCCACCCCACCCTAGGGGAAGGGGGGGTCGAATTTGATATCATTGGATGACACCTTTCCAGGCGAACAAATTTTATTCAGAACTTTTTTTGATCCGATTTGTAGTTTTCGAAATATTTCAATGTCTTCAGATAAATCGGCCACCCTGTAAATATACAGGGTGCGCCATATTTATGTCGGTATGTAAACATTAAATAACTTTGACATCTGTCAACCGATTGACTTGAGTAGACATGTTTTTGAAACGTCAATTCAGTACAATTTAACCATGAATCGCTTCATACCGAAACTCCGCGCCGAAATAGTGACGCTATACATTGAAAATAGTCGTTCAGTTGTGTTAACGCAACGTGCATAACGTCGAACATATCGTGACCAACAAGCACCGTCTGACAACACTATTAGTCGTTTGGTACCGAATTTTGTTGAGCACGGGACAGTGGAAGATCATCCATATGCCGTCATCAACGTCCATGACGTGCCAATGAACTGGTTGAAGCGGTAAGACAGAGTGTTGCCGAGAACCTACATGTGTCGTATCGTCACCGCGCTCAGCATTTTGGCGTGAGTGGAACCACTTTGCGGCGCATTTTGAAGGATGATTTGCATTTGTTTCCGTATAAAGTGCAATTGACTCAAAGAATATTGCCGACAGACCGTCCACGTCGCGTGGAATACGGCCAAACAGTCGCTCGAATGGTTTACATTGAACCTGATTTTTGGAAGGAAATTTTGATGACCGACTAGGCCCATTTCACACTCTCTGGCGCCATTAACAAGCAAAATTGCCGCATTTGGGGAACAAAGAATCCACACGAGATCCATGAAACACCATTGCACGACCAAAAAGTGGCTGTTTGGGCCGGCGTTTGCGCCAAAACCATCATTGGGCCATTTTTCTTCAGAGAAGGCGAAACAGTCGATGGGAATCGATATCGGTAGATGTTGGCTCATTATGTCTACCCACAAAAGTGTAAAAAAGGTCTGGACGGTTACTGGTTTCAACAAGACGGTGCGCCATGCCACACTGCAAATCAAACAATGCAGTTTCTGCAACGAAAATTCCCTGGACGTGCGATGTCAAAAAATGGCGACATTGAGTGGTCACTCAGATCTTCAGATTTGACCCCTTCGGACTTCTTTTTGTGGAGTTATTTGAAAAGCAAATGGTACGCCAACAAACCTCCGACCATTGACAAGCTCAAGGCAAACATTCGTGCCGAAATCATCGCTATACCGCCCGAGATGCTCGAAAAAGTTGTTAAGCCTCGCGTTTAAGCGAGAAGACTTTGCTTTCATATTCGTAGAATAATATCATAGGATAAGATTTCCTTCGGCGAGCGCGACTCGGGAAGTTTTGTCTGCCGGTGCTCTGGTGTCGCGCTCCTCTGCCACAGATTTATTTCATAGGACATATAATATGTCTCGCTGCATCCGGTCTGCATACGCTGCGAATTATCAGTTCGCGGTGTGACACCGCCTCGTGGAGAAAGGGCCGAGATTTATCCATTGTTTCTAGAGAGGCCACCCCCGCCTCTCTCCCCCTGCATGCTGCAGCGAGATGCATCGCGAGGCGAGGAATGATCGAGGACCTCTCTGCCACAATTAGCTGTTGCGCTAATTGCTACGTATTAATAACGGAATAATAGAGACTCTAACTAATAACGCGGTGCATGTGCTACAATGTTCTACAAAGCGTTTATTCCGAGAAACTGTTATTTGTATCCGATGGCAAGTGGTAATCGACGTGAATAAATATCATCATTCGCTTATAAATCGTGATCCTCTCCTTTGCGGAAAGCCCGAAGATATCTTCCTGATTCCTAGAAAGCTCTAATTCTTCGCCTGCTTCGCATCGTAATCGTTAGGGTCTTTATTTTTATGGGTTCCTTTGTGATGTGTATTTTGCACAAGGACAGAGCTGATAACGAACGCTAGTTGGATTCGAGTCATTTTCTGAGCCATATGCGTAACAAAGTGATGGAAAACGCAGCAAAAAGGACACATTTTGCTTTGGCCAATAAAGGTTGCCATTTGATTGATGTTGTATTCAAAAACGAGTCCAAATAAATTGTAAAGAACCAATTTAAATAAAAAAAACTCATATATAGAAATCGGTTGTTTTTTTTTAAAGTTATTCAATGTTTACATACCGACATACCGACATAAAATATATATGTTCGAAAAATGTATTTATACAACCTTCCCTTCATCAGACCAACTCCAATCCCTAGCCAGCACATTCTGCCTTAAAATGGAGAAATTAATAAATTATCCCTAGTTGTGTCTTCTTTTGCGAATCCAGGACTTAACATAATAAAAGAATTTTTTTCATTATTATACAATTGTAAAACGCATTTCGAAAAATTACAAGATCCATTAAACTTCAACGTGCGCCATTTGACGTTTTTTGTGTTTAATGGGAATGAGTTCCCCGTGTTGGTCAAATTGCAAGCCTCGGAAAAGTGATCCAAGTCCTGCCCTCTAAGATTCCCGACCACGAACTAATCGGTCACAATCCTGAAAGCTCGAAAAGGTGATCTAAGTGCTGCTATCTATAGGGTTTTGCGGTCGCGAATAGACGCGGAGTAGATTGCAGCGTATTTGCGATAGCTTTCGCTACTTCTCTGGTATACGGGGAAAATCCAGAAAATACTCCATATGATTTATTTCAATTATGAAAATACTTGATGCAAATTTTCTGCACGAAAACTATTACATCTTTCCCAAAAATAAGAGATCAACGATCAAACTCAGGTCGTTTTTCAGCCCAGATTCGTCTACCTGACAAGAGAGTCGTGTCACAAAATGTAACCTTGAACGTAACATCTATTGCCCCGATTTCCATGACTGATACGACCATTCAAAATCACGCAAATATTAGCACCTGTACTGACTCTGAAAATCTTGTAAGTGGTTCGAGTGATTAAATAAAAAGGAGCGAGAAAAAATCATCACACAGTTTGAAGGGCGAACAGTCTACAAAATGTCAAAAACGTTTTGTAGACATTCCTGTCCTCAGTGAAGAAGATAAAAATATAATTTCCTCTGAAAATTGTGTAAGCGGCGTGAATAATTCAATAAAAAGGAACGAGAAACAATCATCACACAGTTTAGAGGGGGAACAGTCGACAACTCTTCATAAACGTAGATAACGTTTTCTAGACATGCCTGATCTCAGTGAGGAAAATAACAATATAATTTCCAGACGTTTAAGGTTGAAAGATACCCATATGGAGAAATTCGGAATCCCAATGGCAAAATATTTGAATTACATACACTGTCCCACAGTATATGTGCGGAATTCTCGATTAATTGAGCCTATACCAGTGTGAGGAAAGCATGTTTAAATATTGCATAGTAAATATACACATGATAAGCTGAATCATTGAGTTTGTTCATATTACGATGGTAAAAAAATGTTTGTTTATAATTCGATGAACAATAAAGAATTATATACAGATCACTTAATATTCTTGAAAGCTTTATATCCCTTTTATGATTTCAATAACAAAAATATTATATTCCCCGAAGTTCAAAATATCATTTACTGTATCAATTCTTTATAATCAAAAACTTGAGTCAATTACCATAATAGTATGAAAAATGTTGACAAAAAAAGAAGAATCAAGTGATAAGGAATATATATAATATTTCTTACTCAATGACCGACAGAACAATACATTGAAAAACTAAGCAGAACGATTCAGACTAATCCTAACAAAAAATCGACATATGGTGGGGAATTAAACGCTGAAAAAATGAGTCAGTTATTAGAAACTGATAAATTACGTGAGAATGAAGAAGTAGTGGAGGTAGCAGAAGAAACATGCTCTAAAAGTTCATTGCACCATGAAGATAATTTACCCGGAGATACAGAAAATGATAGAGAAGTTGCGGAAATAATAGTACATGAAGCAAATTTATGACTCGAAGAAGCACATATTGACAATCGCGATAACAGGCCAGATACAGAAAGTAGATTGATGGCGGAAAAAACTATTAAATGGGCTATGCACCGAAGAGGTACATATACAAAGGATTTGATACGCCATTTTAAATTACTTAATAAAAAGCCGAAGACATTCTAAAACAGATGCCAGTCGAAAAAGATCAACGGATCCAAACCATTTGTGACGACTCTTTGCACTCGGCTACGACCGAGTCGTATTTTTATAAAATGACGTATTCTTTAAACCTAACAGACTTGCTATTGTAATTAATAACGAAGGAAAAGCGACTAATATTCTACCCCCTATTACAACTATCAATAACAAATAGAGGCAATAAACAGTGGCGTTGTAATGATCACTGTAGAATTATAACTGGCAATATACAAAGTTTACTTGATAGCTATATAATACTCCTTAATAAATTAAAAACTTTTAACGCAGAAGGTATTTCTGCATTTTGTAGAGATATGTTCTCGGCACATAGTACTGTGGAAAACTTGGATCATGCCTTATTGTGTTATATGATGCGAAAAAATTGTTCATCACTGTTTGTTTCTGTTGAAGTTTTATCGAATTAGATAACCTTTATTTGCGTGAATCAACCGCATTACAGATTTGTGTAAGGAACAAATTAGAAAGGATCAAATTGAAAGACTACACAGGGGCGAGTGAGTTCAACAGTGACTTTGAGAAACTAATAATTGAGTTGAAGAATGCGGGAGCTACAGTGACTGAAAAGGAGAAATTAAATTACATGCTGAGAACGCTACCGAGTACATTAAGCCATATCGGAGATTTAATCGACGTATTACCCGAAGGAGATAAAACTACAGAATACGTATTTAACAAAATTAAGATGTATGAAGATAGAGAAAAAGATGAAAATCAAAATCTAAGAAATAAAAGTGGGAATTCGAATGTGTTCAAAAGTGAAATGAAAAAGGACAGAACGTGTTATAAATGCGGAAAACAAGGACATTATCAGTACGAATGCACAAGCCAGAGCTGTGCTGGAACCTCTTGGAGAGGCCCGAGGGGAGGAGGACAGCAACAAGCGCGAGAGAACGCGCGCTATCGGCCTCAGCAGCAACGAGACGGCACCTACGGAAGAAGCGGCAGCGGTTACAGAGGCCGAAGCATGGGCCAACGGGGACGAGGCAGTCAAAAACGGCAAGATCGTCTCAGCGCAGAACAAGGAAGGATGACTTCCACAACAGAGGTAGACAATAAGGTAGAATATAACGTTGAAGTAAATAATTGCGAAAATAGAGTCGAATGGGTCCTAGACAGCGGATGTACGGACCATATAAAAAATGATGAAAATTACTTTGTAAAATCAAATAGACTAGAGAAACCAATTAGTGTAAAAATAGGTGATGGTCGAACGTTGAAGGCAACGAAAATGGGAAATATAATAACCAAGTTCGTAACAAAGAGTGATGAAACAGAAGTAGAACTCAAAGATGTATTTCTTGTAAAAGAAATGGATAGGAACTTAATGAGCTTTGGAAGAATTGCTGATAACGCAAAAATAATATCGATGGGTAATACTTCAAAAATTTATACATGGGAAAATAAACTGATAGCAGTAGCGAATAAAGTAAATAATTTGTATAGAATCAGTAGTTTTGTTGAAAATAAACAAAATTATGTCACCGAAAATGTAAAAAAGAACATGACTCTGAAAGAAAAATATCATAGACTATTAGGTCACGTAAATTTCAAGTATTTGAATATCCTAAGTAAAAAAAACTTAGTGGAAGGATTACCCAAGAGTTTAGAGAGTGACTATTTGAAATGCGGTACATGTATACAAAATAAAATGACTAATACTAGTTTCGAAAATAATAGACATAGAGCAAAGGATATAGGAGAAATTATTCATGCAGACGTAAACGGACCGCATAGTACCGTAGGCTATAGGGGTGAAAAATATTTCCTAATTGTAATCGATGATTATAGTAAGGCTGGGAAGGTTTACACAATGAAAGGGAAAAATGAAGTTTATGATTGTATTACAACATATGTAAATCAAGTAGAAAATCTAACTGGAAAAAGAATTAAACGCTTAAGATGCGGTAACGGTAAAGAATTTTTGAATAAAGATATATACAATTTTGCTAAAGAAAAGGGAATTTACATTGAACCGTGCCCTCCGTATGTTCACGAGTTGAACGGAACTGCGGAAAGATACAATAGGTCGGTAATGGATACGGCGAGATGTTTACTGTCCGATGCGCAAATACATAATAGATTTTGGCCAGAGGTAGTCAAGACGGCTGTTTATTTGAAAAATCGAACACTGGCAAATACAATTGAGGAAAAGACTCCGTATGAAATTATAATGAGAGAAAAGCCCGATATTAAGAATTTAAAATTATATGGGAGTAGAGTTTTTGTTAGAGTCCCTGAAATTAAAAGGGAAAGTAAGTGGGATAGAAAAGCTGATCTAGGAGTATTAGTCGGTTATGAAGAGGTAGGGTATAGAGTATTAATCAATAACAAGGTGATTGTGGCTAAACATGTAGATATAGTTGAAGAGAATATTAATTTAGTTGGATTTAAAGATAACGAGGAAATTAATGAAAATGATGTAATTCAAAACGAGACTAGTCAGGAACTTCAAAATGAGAATGAGGAAAATGAAGATAATGAGTTTGTGAATAACTTACCCAGTACTAGCGATGAAAATTTACAAGTACTGAGAAGGTCAGAGAGAAAGAAAAGTCCTGTAAGCAGATATGGAAATCCAATAACCAACTGTATTTACGTAAATTATGTTAGTGTAGACACTCCAGAAAATTATAATGAAGCAATAAATTGTAACGATAGCGATAACTGGCGTGAGGCTATGAATAAAGAAATTGAATGCTTAAATAAAAATGATACATGGAAACTAGTCGAAAAGCCAAAAGATCGAAAAGTATTGGATCTTAAGTAGGTGTACACAAAGAAGGCGGAGAATAAATTTAAAGCGAGAATTGTGGTGAGAGGGTTTCAACAAAGAGAAGTGTTAGAAGACATTTATTCACCAGTAGCAAGAACCCAAACATTAAAAATTATGTTAAATTACTGTGTACAAAACGGACTAGGGATAGATCAAATGGATGTTAAATCGGCGTTTCTAAATGGAAGAGTAAAATCGGAACTGTATGTGAAACAGCCTCAAGGTTATGATGACAATACAGGCAAAGTTTGTAAACTTGAAAAGGCCTTGTATGGATTGCGAGAAAGTCCACGAGTGTGGTACGAATGCTTAGACGAATACCTGACAGAGTTAGGATTTAAACGCAGTAAAATTGATTACTGTTTATATTATCAGGAGAATAATCTTGGAAAATTTTATTTGATAATCTTTGTAGATGATTTGTTAATCTGTAGTAAAAATCAGAAACAAATAGACTACATTAAAGGAAAATTAGCAGGAAAATTTCGAATGAAAGTTATGGGTCAGATAAAAACGTATTTAGGAATTAATATTGGATATAATTGTGAGAAGGAAACTATGACATTAGATCAGAAAAACTATATTGAGTCATTAGCAAGAAGTTATGAAATAGAAAATGCGAAATTGTATGCTACCCCAATGGAACAACATTTACAATGTGAACTTGCTTTATCCGCGTCGAATGATATAAAATATAGGAATTTAATTGGGGCCTTGTTGTATGTGAGTTCAAGCACTAGACCAGATATTTGTTACTGCGTGAATTATCTAAGTAGATTTCAAAATGGTTATGATCAAAGTCATTATAAGTACGCCTTAAGAGTATTAAAATATTTATACTATACCAGAGATTTAAAATTAAAATTTAAGAAAAATGGAAATTCGGACATATTGGATTGTTGCGTCGATGCTGATTGGGCAGGAGATAGAGTGGACAGGAAATCCACGACGGGATATGTCATAAGAATGTATGGTAATACTATATTTTGGAAATCAAGAAAACAAGATATTGTAACGAAATCGTCGACAGAGGCAGAGTATGTAGCCTTGTCTGTATGCGTGAGTGAGCTAAACTTAATTAGAGAGTTATTAAAAGATTTTGGACTAGAAATGGAAAACCCGGTAAAAATTTATGAGGATAACGCTGGTGCAATTAGTATAAGTAAATATGGAAATCTAACAAAAAATTCTAAGTACATAGAAACACATTATCATTTTGTGAACGAGAATTATTTAAAAGGAAAAATTGATATAATTAAAATAGAGTCAGAAGAAAACCCAGCAGATCTTTTCACTAAGTCGTTAGGACGAATTAAATTCGAAAGGTTTAGAAAGAATTTAAAAGTATGTTAAGGAAATCATGTAGTGGGAAATCATCGGGAAAGCTAAATTTAAGGAGGCGTGTTAAGAAATGAGTAAATTAAGCTTAGTCATATAAATGCGTGGGTATATGACTGAGCGAGAGCACACAGGTATGGGCGCGATAGGTGGGGGGCACCGCGCACCCGATACGTACTATGAGGATAATTTAGTGTGTACAAGGTTCTCTTGCGAGGGACACGTAGATAATAGCTCCGGCGTATGAATTATACTGTACATTTATGATATACATTTAAACCAATAAAAGTTATAACGTCTCAATAAGTGATCTTCTCCCAAAACTTACCACTCCTCGCACTTTAAATCAACAGTTACTATATATAATAAAGTATATACTGTCGTAAGCATTATCTTTACTTGTGACGAAATAATCTACCATGGTCATTGGAAGAGTTCGCTGAGAGGAAGGTAAAACGTCTGCATGGATTGCCGTAAATGACCAAAACGTTAAAAAAATACGATAGTCTGTTAATTCAAAAGCGGCCTATCTTTTACTCCGCCAAAATATTAAGGCATAGTCAATAAAATAATTATTCAGTACACTACTTTATTAATTGATTTAAAAAATTACAAAAGAAAGAATGCGGCATTTTAATGAGTATAGTTGCAACCAGCCACCAACTTAGTCTTGGAAAACAGCTGAACTTTTCCAACACCATGACGAGTATGTCAAAGCCTATTGGGTTCCGTGTGTACAAAACAGATACTACAGATAAGACTGTTAGATAACATTATATAAATCCTTTTTATTTCATCTTCAGCTATATTCAAATTTCCTCCCATCCACTGCAATTCCTAAGTGTCATAAGTCTCCATTACGTTATTTATAACTCCTGACAGGTGCGTGATTGAATGATACACGATATTATGTAGTCTTTCATTTTCGTGAATAAGAAAAGGTGACAGCTGTTGTCCTATGTACAAATCTCCGTTAAACAATAATTACAAAAAGTAGTGAAATCCCCAAAAAACAGATTCTCTGTAAAAAAAATGGCGTCAAGTACACTCTGTATGAACAATATCTTTACTCTCTACAAAACCATTAAATAAATAAAAATGTCATCTCGCAAAAAAGATTTTAAAATTAATTATAGGTGCCAAGTCCAGAATCAATTTGAAATCAATTTTTTTTTTATTAAAATTGGATTGTGGTTCAGAAATTTAAAAAATTTGGCGCGTTTCTTTCGAACTATAAATAACGTAGGAAACACGAAAAGCGTTTCAACTATAAATATTGTAAGAAACATGGAAAGTGAAACGTGCCAAGTAGTCAAACCACTTTAGGTCAGGCGCAAGCCACCCACCGGATACCGGAGGAATGCTTCATGATATTCAAATTTCCGGCATCACCCACTTCAGGAGCTCAGATCATTGCTCCATTTGTCTGGAATGCTCAAAACTCCGAAACCTTACTTCGAATTTCTCCCCTGGGTAGAAAATTATTAAATTTCCCGCAAAAATTGTAACAAACATCTCGTTTATGTCAGTGTCGGTAAGGTAGATAAGTATCCTATCGACCGATGAGGCATGCGCGATCAATGGGTGAGTATCAAAGTCTCGAAGTCCCAAACTCTCGAATTATTTTTGACCGACAGGAATGAACGAATGTTCAGTACGCCGTAGGAGGACGCTGATAGTGAAAAACCATATATGGTATATAGCGTTCTGACAGGATCGTAGCTTATATATCATTAATTGGAAGTGACCGGTGGGGGCCCTAAATAAATAAATAAATAATAATTTTCAGCTAGCTCGAGAGCTTTGCACCGGTGATGATAACGTCGCCGGTTTCGCGTAGGGTATAAACTAGACGACCAGGATGACCCGCGACTTTAGTGACCAGGTCATCCCGGTGCTGACTTTGTTAGCGGTTCCAACGTGCTCTGCATATATTGTTGTTCCTTCTAGTGGAGTAAATTTTAACTCGCTGGCAACAGTTGTGATGACGACCAAAAGGAGTGTCAGTTGTCGTGTCTTCATCCTGCAAAGGGTGTTTGACATTTAAAATAAAGCTTTAATTGATTCACGTGTACGTCGACTTCTTTGTCTTTAGCTGATATTTTGTAATTGTTGTTCAATAATTCCGAGGCTATTTCAAAAGGTCCAGTCCATTCTGGGGAGAGCTTATTTAGTTTATGATCGTTGTGAATCATGACCATGTCACCTGGTTTAAAGACTGGCATGACTGTAGCTATCTTAGAATCATGTATTTCTTTAATATTTTCAATCAGGAAATTGCCTGACTGTTGCGCTACAGATACCGTGATTTTAGTGACGCTATTAACCGGTAAGTGAATTTCGCTAGTTTGAAGAGGATATTTGGTTTCGTCAGGCTGCAGTGCGTCGTTCGACAAACAATATTTGTATGCGTGTAGAAAGGGCAGACCAATTAGTCCATCCTCAGGCATGGGAAAGTTGTCCGGAACTATATGAAATGAATGTCGTTTTCCTTGAAAATATAAATTTGTCATCTTTTCGGTCTCATATTTGTCTCTTCCCATGGTAAAAATTCCTGTTTCTCTTCGTACTCAATGTTCTGGGGAAACGAGTCCTTTTTTTATGAGATTAATCGAAGATCCACTATCTGTTAATAATTTTCCTGTTCTTGTTGTTCCCCATAATCGAATAGCGATTGATTGCAATCTTCCAGATACTGCTGATACTCTGTCTCTTCTTGCTCGATCGGTTGGTCCTCCTCTTGTTCGTTGGTTCTGTCTTCGCTTAGATTGGTGGTCGTCGTTCGCACATAGTTGTTTCGCGGCGGTCTCGTTTGGTTGTAGGGCTGTTCAAAATGTTCAGTCTGTTTATTCTTCGCACAACATGTTTCATCGATATGACCGCTTCGCTTGCAGATGTTGCAAAACAGCTTTGTTCGGTCAGCCAAAGGTATGGAGTGATAACGCGTGCCTGAGCCAGTAGAAGCGGTTCGACCATCTGCTGCAGCTCGTTGTTTATCGAAGGTCTGAATGGTGCGTCCTGAACTTTGTTTTTCTCTTATCCAGCATTCAGCTTCAAGTGCCTCTTGGTAAGCTGCATTGACATCGTCGGGGCGTTGAGCGCGTACTTGCGAACCGATTTCTTCTCGAAGATTCATCACGTAGCGTTTAGTCGCCAATTTTTCCTCGACCTGCATAGCTACAGCACGGTGTCGTATGCTGGAATGTTCGCTTTGAACGGCGTATTTTAACTCGTTCAATAATTGACGAAAACGTAGTGTATAGCCCTGCACATTTTCAGTTGGATGTTGTTGAATGTTGTCGAGACGTGAACGAGCAGCCTCGACAGAAGTCGTTACTGCTACATTTTTTTTCAGAGCATCGTATAATTCTTCAAATGATTCAATCCGAACATATCGGATCGCTCGCTTAGCATTATCCTGAATTTTTTCGGCCAAGATAAAATCTAGTAATAATTCGGGTTGAGAACAGCTGTCTCTCGCTTGACGAACGCTACGGATAAAATCCTTCGTTCCTACGTCGTCTTTTCCTCGAAGGCTTTCGATAGTACGTATCAGTTCCTTGGCTAGGAATACGTGATTGTTTACACAGTGTGGCCCTTCAGTTCGGTCGTGAGACCGAAGTTTTTTCAATCTCGTCATCGCTCTGTTCCTCGTCCTCGGTGGCGAGAACCTTCATGTGTTTTGCGAGACTTCTTGGGTCGTTAAATCGTTTTTTATTTTCTTGGTTTGCTACTTCAAACCGTTTTTCGATTAATGTAAATTTTTCGGAGATTTGTTGGTATCTTTCATCGGCAAGAGCTCCTTGAGCCTTGATTGCCTCCATGATTTTAGCTAGGGATGACTCTTTGTCTGATATTGCAGATGGAGAATTAGTTCGTGATTTCGTTATTGTAGGATTGATATCAGGAGGGGTTCGTCTGATTTTAGTGGCGTCTTTGTCAGTATCGTCGTCGCTATCCTCGGTAGAAAAATGCGGCTTTTGAGTTCTATACTCACGAAATGCCAGCGTAATGTTTTTAACTTTTAAGTAATAAAATATCCTAACTATTATTACACCCGTGAATTATTTGTGTGCTTATACTATCGCACGGGTATATCGGGTGTGGATTCGCGATGCGGTTGACCGTAGGAATTGTAATGATGGGCCGTGGTTGGAGATAGCCTTGCCTCCGGCCTTTTGTTTTAGCTCTGTTATTAGGAAGCAAGTTGCTACAAACTTGCTCAATAATTCAGAGTGGAGTTTCGATTTTTATTAACGGAGGATATGGATTCGCGGATCCAGTCCTACGGGTCGAATTCTTACGTGAACGCTGAGATTGTGCAGTGTGGCTGGCCGGGAGATATCCTAGTGTACCGTGGTGCTTCGGAATTGTCTCGGGCTGCTGCTGCGATGATTTAAGTCGAGATGTCAGCGGTGCAAGCTCTGCTTGGTGACGTCTGCTTCTTTCTTCTTTAGAAGATAATCCTTTCGTAATAACAGTTACTAAATTCGCCGTGTAGGATTTTTCGAAGTTTCTTCTCTTCTAATTATTATGATTTTTTTTCGTGTATTTTTACAAGAATCCGTGGAGTCCCTGGATTCGTCACAAGATAGCAATCTTTTGATCGTAATCGTGGATTTACTATACTGGCAGGATCGCCAAAATTTGTCACGGGGTAAATCTTTAATGATTGGATTTACCTTAAGTGAAGATTTTTATTCACAATATATATATATACGTTACAGGTTTTGAATGTGAATGACGCTCTGCCGGGGCGTGCATTCCTTATTTATAGCAGGCTTGCGCCTACATATTTAAAGTGGGGGAACCTGGAGGGGGAACCCGCTAGCTTGGAGTCGTTAAGTGCTGCCATGCGGCGAGAACTATAAGATACTTATTTCTAGGAAACTGCGGAGCAGCCTTTAAAGCGCTGCTTCGGTGTAAAAACTTACAACTAACAAGTTAAGTGCATGAAATTCGAAGATGGTAAGGACAATCAGCAATTTGGCGTTACACTTTGATACTCACCCCGATCAGTTCTATTACCGAGCAGTCGGTATAACAGATCCCCAATTTTTGATATCGATCGCCTTATATGTAAGAATCTACATTAATCTACTCGTACTTACGTTGAAAAGAATAAATTTTAAGAATGCTTCATGAAGCTGCAACAGATTAAATGTATGATCGTGTGTCATATATAAAAACGTGCGCGATCTGATTGAAGAAACGAAGGAACACGAAAATCCATGAGTATTAACGAAAATTAGAGTTCGTATGTACGACAAGAGGTGTGAGCTTGCTAGAGTGGGACGTTCACTTCACTTTCTCTCTCTTCGAATATTGGCGTGAATGGACGCTCTCTTGATAAATTTATTCAGTGACGAGCGGGATGCGTCTTTGAACCATAATTTTGATTCTGATATTTGAATCAAAATTTTATCAATCAGTGCACGTTGCCAATTTCTTCTTATAGAATTTTGGAATGACATTCGCTGGAGTCACATATTATCGCACGGAGTCGCTATATCAACGATAATACCAACTTTGGGATATAAGAGGGGAGCGGGGGAGAAAGAGAGAGAGAGAGAGGATTAAAACATAAATAGAACTAATTCGTATAATGGTCAACGAAATGCGATTATGACTAATTCACGTATAGATGTTCTTAATGGATGGTCGACTTTTCAGTATGTTTGTGTGAGTTTTTATTCTATGTATTGAATAAAATTCAATTCATGGTTTTCACTAATGGCCACGAAACAAAATTACACTTGTGACATGCAATATCGACTAGTTTATTTCCATCACTCTTTCCACTTAATGATCCTCTTTGCGATTCATCATGCTATAGATAATTCGCATAAATATCTCAATCATAATTATAATCCTTATCGTATCCACATCGATAATTATATGATTCAAATACTTCATTCAGTTCGAAATTCCGGCCATTTACCAATTTTCGATTTCTACGAGAAAATTCTACTCGCAATAAGATCATTTGATATTTAAAATACAGACAAATTTCATTATATCTAGATCTAAATATGAAACAAAAATGTATCATACAGTATTTTATAGAATTCCATACCAGAAAATGAATTTAGCGAAAGGTGGAAAATAATGAGAAAGTATTTTGCAAGGTTCTACTTTGGATTCTTGTTTTTCTACAATAGTCCCTAACTAGTAGTGAAACAGCAAATTGTTAGGAACACGGTGCCATTTCTGAAAAAAAATAAGCAACGCATATGTATGAGTTCAAATGAGTAACGTGTCTGGAGAGGATGCGACTGGTCCTAGATCGAATCTCGTGAACGTTCCATTTTTTTTAATAATTCGATTATAAATAATAAATACAGTTATTTCAATCAAAAACAGATTGTTAAAATCAATTGACTGGTTTTTGGATTCGTCACAGTTGCTTTAGGTTCGTTTTGGGAAAAATACCGTTCCTCAACAGTTTTATTAAGGTTGTGTCGATCTACTAGGGATCAGTACATGAACATTCCTGGCACAGATTAGGCCAGCAAAACGAGTGCGGTTAAAAACTGATACACGATAAATTATAGTTATCAGCACTTATCGTAAAAGGATACGTCAATGCACCGTATAAAGTCGGAAACATTTATAACTAGCCGTTTTGACTGTCGGATAGACCGTAGATGATTTTATTATTAAAACGTATAAATTATCAATTATAGTCAATGGCATCCGCTGATAAAAAACCTATAAATAGATGATCTGGTTACAGTTCGGCCATCTCCAAGGCGTTGAAGAGTGAATAGTAAGAGAAGTTCATAGCGTTTACTTTATGGTCATACATTTACACCCTGTTCGTAAAGTATTCATCCACAATCTGAGTGGAAATTCGAAGTAGTAATTATAAGTCTTAATTAATTAATTGTAATTAACTATATATATATATATCGCGAATATAATTATTACTTAATATTCACAGTTTGGGTGAAGTTTAGCCAATAAAAACAGATGTACGTGTCGTTACAATCCTCGCAGTATGATTGTGGTATTATATTATTTATATGTTCAAATTATCGTTACGTCTCTGTAGGATTATATCGAAAACTTTTAGCAGAGGAGTTGCTTTAAGAGGAGTGATAGATGGGCTGGCAGAAGTGGCTGCAAGGGTAGGGTTTGCATGTAGTAGCAACCCCACAGTGGTCCGAGAATCACAAAGTACTTCTTACTTACACTTCATGGACCATGAAAGTGCCAGGGAGAAGAGCTGAATGGAACGACAGAGCTCGGCTTCGAAAACTACATTATTAAATTTAGAACACAAATTTCATCAACATATTTGAAATTTTGGAAATTTCCAAATTCTGTATTTGAATAAAAGCGCGACGACAACGTGGTGGTCAAGAACGGGCCTCTTTTTGTCCGCAGCGCATGGTGCTACACCAATAAAATATTCAGATCTATTACATGATTTTACTATCAATTGCTTTATAACCTATTCTTCTATTTTTATACATTTTTCTTCAGATTATTGCTGTATCAAATGTCGTTAAAAATATTAGTGTTCCTTCACAGCGATAAACATCACTATATAAGAAATGAAATTAGAAGAAAACCCATCAGCGCACGTTAGCACAATTAAAGTCACAGACGTTAGAGAAAATCCATGGTCGAATAGGCCAGGATACAGCCAAAAGGACAAAGCGAACGGACCAGAAAATGTACGTGGAGAGAAGATATGGTGAAAGATAGGTAAGGCAGCCGGCTGCTGTATAATTGGCCAACGCAGCCGCCCACGAGGATCCAACACGACTGAGGTGCGCTGGCGCACTGGCCTTTACAGAGCGCTCTTTTCCTCACCCCTGGCGCATGAATCAATATGGCTCACGTGACGTCACGCCGAGTTTTCACATTTGCAGATACAAGACAAGGTAACCGGTACGATGTGGAAAATAACATAATGAATTATGTACTATAATTATATGTATATAATTTATATATATAGTGCAAACGGCCGATTTAATAGTTGTTTCAACCAGGTAAGTCGCAGTCGCAGTCGCAAACAAGAGAAGAGAGAGAGAGAGAGAGAGAGAGAGAGAGAGATCATGTTACTGATCATGAAGGGGCGAAAAACAGGAAGGAAGGGGCGGTGTCACCGGTGTCGACTTAGCTACACAAGTTAAGGCGGTGCCTCGTTTGTTGACCGTAGTGAGTGCGAGCATCTGTGTGCCTACGTTGATTCGGATGGTCGTGTATGCTGGCCGTGCGTATCTTCCTTCACTTGATCTTCCTTTCGCGTCGACGATTTCGGATACGAAGACGAAGGGACGGACTGTCAGGAGGATTGAGGGTGTCACCCGACGTCGCGTCGAATTTGCCGGGGGTTCTACGGCTCGTAGGGTTCATTTGCGCAGCAACTCGTCGCGCACTAGTAGTCGGTCTCGAACGAGCATGAGGACAACACGTGTCAACGTCAAGAGTGCGCCGGGTAACATAAATCGCGTATGCGTTAGCAACTCGTGTTGCAACGTCGTTGCGGGCGCCTTGAATACCAAAAGTCGATCCGACTTTAACGAGTCTCAGAGTAACTGTAGAACGCAATTGCAGTCGTGGCGTTTTGATTTTCGAACGGCCGAGTCGAGCGTTCATGTCGAAAAGTACAGGTGGGAAATCAACGTGATGCAGCAACGCAGCAGTATATACGCCTTCGGCGTACTTGCTACTTTTCTACTATTTTTTGCCGGACCGTACACCGCCGTCGAGGCTAAAGCCGATATTTTCACCAATACCTTTTTCGTGAAGATGAAGAACCCTGCTGACAGACGAGTTGCCGATCACGTCGCTGCAAGAAATGGCTTTGTCAACCTCGGTTCGGTAAGATTATTATTATTATTATTATTATTATTATTATTATTATTATTATTATTATTATTATTATTATTATTATTATTATTATTATTATTATTATTATTATTATTATTATTATTATTATTATTATTATTATTATTATTATTATTATTATTATTATTATTATTATTATTATTATTATTATTATTATTATTATTATTATTATTATTATTATTATTATTATTATTATTATTATTATTATTATTATTATTATTATTATTATTATTATTATTATTATTATTATTATTATTATTATTATTATTATTATTATTATTATTATTATTATTATTATTATTATTATTATTATTATTATTATTATTATTATTATTATTATTATTATTATTATTATTATTATTATTATTATTATTATTATTATTATTATTATTATTATTATTATTATTATTATTATTATTATTATTATTATTATTATTATTATTATTATTATTATTATTATTATTATTATTATTATTATTGGTTGTGTTTTGCATTCGTTTATCACGATCATCCTCTGATGGTCATCTCAACCAGCCACCTGGTAACAATAACTCCAGTATTCCTCATTATTATTTTTTTATGAGCTTTAGACAACAGAAAACTTTATGTTTCCATTACTGTTACCTTTTTTGCAATTGCCGACGGAAAAATAACGATTTTTCGAGTAATTCATACATATGTGCCTCTACGGTCAAAAAATTTGAGGAACAAGGATTGTATTTTTACAAGGATTTGGTCTGTATTGATCCCTACTCGTCGTTTATTTGCGAAACTGTTAAGATGTTGAACGATAGCAAACTGCTAATTTATGTGAAAATTTAACTATCTAGTACACTAGACACATTTTAACTGTATAAATTAAAAGCCTATGGCACAATTAATTGATCTAAGCCCAATTAAGGCGGATGGCAGTTAAAACTCCGCCCTTTCTTCACTTAAATCTTGGAAAATAGAAAGTATTTTAACATTTTGGCTTCTATTTGCTCCCATTAATATATAATGTCTAATCGATTGGGGACAGCTGTCGTGAATAACGCACGTTGAATCATTATGTAAAACGGACTGTCCACGGATAACGTGAGCATACCGTTGCTCAGATACCCGCCACGGGTGTAGGCGTAAGAGTAGACGGCGGGAAATTGTCAACGAGCTGGTACACTCGAGATACTCGGCGGTGGATCTGCAGCACGGCGTTATGGCACAATGATATGCCTCTACCACTATATCCGTGTATCGTTTTCCTTAATATCGATTAATGTCGGTATAAAAATGTTTAAAGCTTAGAAACCGTTGCTTTTTTGTTTTTGTACAATAAACTTTTTTTTCGTAACGTGAAGACATCTAAAATGGCTTGAATAGTTAAGAGATCCGGTTTTAAAAAAAGGTATCGATAGATATGTAAGTGAAAAATTTCAGAATTTGGAAACTCTAAAATTAAAGTGAACATTAATTATAAGACTAAATTTGGCTCCATGCTAGTAGAGCAGTTATTAAGCTCTACTAGTGATCGCCTTCGTTGCATTTGGTGTGGGCATCAACATTTTGTACAATATTTATTTTTTAAATGATATCCATGATAGGTTTGACTTATGCAAATTTTCATTTATCGACACAAATTTTTTTTATATATGTAAAGGAATGTAAAGTTTAAATGATCAAATCTTCGAATGATTACATTGGCATTCCAACATCAAATAAAAACCATGATTAAATGCTATTTTGAGTCAATTTAAGTGCCCCAAAAATAATTTTCTAAGTATCGAGTAAACTACCACGGTCATAACGATGTTAAAGGCAAGTGTAAAAAGAATTTAGCTTATATAATATTTAACGGTTTTTAAACGACTAATGGAATTAATTTCGATTCAATCGAAACACCCCGTCCCGAGATACGTACTCCTGGGATCCTGAAATAAATTCTTTATTATCTCTAAGAACACACGACATAGTCGTACCGAGTCATAAAATTCACATTTATTTGTCGCACCTCAACTGATTCATAGGCCGATTTTATAGCTTCTTACAATTAAAATAACATAACTATCCCTTTGCATACGATAGATAGATAGAGAGGGAGATGATTCCTAGTATACTAGAGGTAGAAATTGCGTAGCAATATAGACATGCAATTACTCGTAAAATTGGTCTTGAGATAACGTCATTCCCGCACCTACCATCCACTTGGCCAAATGGCTAGGTCATTGCGATCGCTCACAAAATTAATCTTGAATAAACGGCTCGACATTCCCGTATGGACCGACTAAACAACTCCCTTTGACTAAAAACGAATCCCCTCTAGATCTGCATTCGTGTATCTCGATGTAGAGAAGATCTAGACCATTGTTTTACCATTACATCCCTTCGGTTGAAATTTCAACCTCGAAATACCCGAGTAGATGTTCTGTTATTGTGAACTTTTCCAAGACTTTGGTGGCGTGATTAAGTATTGGGTGCCAAGCCTTAACTGCTATAAGAAATATCAGAAGGTAACCTATATCCGGTTAACATGGCCGCTTACAAACCGGAGAATCGTTGAGTTGCGCGTTTGACTCTCGGTGCCGAGGTCTTACTAATGAGGAAAAATACTCGTCGAACGCCGTGGTTGCTGGTACTGTCGAAGCACCTATACTTTCTAACATCAACAAGTACCCTGTTTTGAGATGTCACTGTAAAAACGAAGTAACTTATAATCTGCGTATAATTTCACGAATAGCAACAATCTTTGATGATGTGATGCTTTGGTCGCGTGTATGCTAGGTATGGACGAAATTGGACGAATTCGTCCAACGCCGAAACTTCCCCATACCTAGCAACATTTTTTTCTTTTTCGTTATCAGAAGACATACGTACTTCGGGATTGTCAAAGAATTCTTTCTGTTTAATGTTTTAAATGTAAAACTTGCGGCTAATCTCAAAAAAGAGCTATGCATGACTTCGTTCCTAAATAACAAGTGTCCTAAGTAATAGAATTTCTTAGATATGATTCAGTTCAATTCTTCACATGAATTTATTCAATTTTCTCAGTAGATTTTTCAGATTTCCTGATGGTTCCTCAGAATGACACCGACGTTCTCACATTTAGTCAAAGAGTTTCTGTGAATGTTTCTCATTCATATAAAATGTTTTCCTCTCTTCCGCAGATTTCATAACGTGAATAAGAAAAATGAGCGATTCTCCTAAAACTTTAATTCTTAGCATAAAATATTTCATTAACATGCAATTACAAATGTATTTATCAAACAAGAAACAAGGAAAGAGCACTGACTTATTTATACTGCTGTTGTTGGACCTCAAGGCTCATCAGTCCCTAGTATTTAACAACTCCAAACCAACCATCAGCAATCCATAGTGTATTCATTATTTATATTTTAATGGTTAGTGTATAAAACGTATCATAGACCCCGTGACACATCACCTCCACATTATTTTTTGACTTCAAATCACGCTGTAAATCTTTCCCATCTTTTTAATTTTCTAGAGACTCCCCTTGCGAGACTTAATTTTTGAGAAAATGTTGATTGCTTCATCGTAGTTAATGGAACTGCACAAATCATATGCTATAGATATCGTAACTAAGTCAACCAAACGATCCTGTGCCATAGCCGAGCGACTTTTTATTAGTTTCCACTTCGAAAAACTACGCTCTCTGGATGCTACTGTCACTGGTACAGTCAATGAAATACGTATAGCAATGACAACTTTCGGGAACAAGGATAGCAAATTGTTCTTCGAGAGAAAGTTCAAGGTAGTTACTGTGGACAAATCGTCTGGTAATATGGAAGACATATTGATGAGTTCATCACACAAGTGAAGACCATCAATGTCCATGATGCCGCCGTATTTCAGTAATACCTTACGATAAAAAATTACCTGGAATTTGTCAATAAAACGAAAACGGTTCAATTATTCATCGATATTTATGTTATTCCTTTCAAAGTAATCTCAATCGTAAGCAATACCCATATTCCAACTCTTCTTCCAATCTTTAAAACACTTTTCAAAAGCCGATTTTGGAATCGCCTTCAGCCCCTTCTGCGAATTCTCCTTTATCACCTCAATCGTCTTAAAACGCTTTCCGCGAAGTGGTAACTTGAGTCGTGAGAACACGAAAAAGTCACATGGGGCCATGTTCGGTGAATACGGAGCTTGCGGAACGGTATTAACGTTGTTTTTGGTCAAATAGTCGCGTACAAGATAAGATGTGTGAGCCAGTGCATTGTCGTGCTGAAGAAACCACGTATTGTTTCTCCACATGAAACTCGTCTCATGCCCAAACCATCGTGCATAACGCCTGCACCGATCCGAGCGAGACACCAAGATTGGCTGCTATGTTCCTGATGCTGACAGGATGATCTTCGAGCACAATTTTCTTAACTTTTTCGATGTTTTCGTAAGTCACAGAGGTGGATGGACGACCGGAACGAGGCAAATCATCAACCACAGTACGGCCCGCTTTAAACTCTTTGTACCACTCCTATGCTTGTGTTTTGGACATTGTCGAGTCCCCGTAGGCTATTGTTAACATTTTCAACGCTTCCGCACATGATATTTTGTTAGAAACACAAAATTTCAGACATACTCTTTGCTCAACTAAATTCAACATAGCGAAATTCGCAGAGTTCATCAAACAGTGACTTGTTTACAAAGCTATTACGCACAAACTATCTGACACAACAGAGAGTAGATGATCATTACAACTTTTTATGAATTTATCTCTAGATACTTTCCGCTAAGAGCATATATTGTAGAGATACTGGAATTTAGAGTTGTGTAGTTGCAGTTATTTGAATCGTTCTTCTAGAGATGTTGTTGCTGTGTCAACAATAAAGTAGAAGATCTTTACCCTGAAGTTTTGTTCCGGATCAGTGATCGGTTCATCGTGAGATTCCTAGTCGAAATCACGTTTCTTTTTTTGAATACGTACGGATGAAGTTAGGGAAAAAACCGACTCCATTTAAACACGGAAAAAAAGCAGTTGCAGTAACCATTTACAGCATATGCTGTATCGTAAATTAGTTACAGAAACCAAATCGAAACAGTATTCCCAACTACTTTCGATTGGTTAGCGAAAAATAGTATCAAAGATCAATGACTTGATTCCTGTAACTAATCACAGTGCTGCTGCCATCACGAGCTGTTAGGTAGTGCAACTAACGTCGGCAGTAGCTGCGATAAGCATTTGGATAATACCGGCAATCTACGAGTTGGCTCCCATTACCAATCGCTTTCCTTCTATAACCAACCGGTTGTTATGCGCTACGAGTAAAATTTTTAATAAAGGAAAACGACGCCATTGTTTATAGTGATAAATAGTTCTGTATGGACGAATACTTGCAAAAAATATAAATAAAATGCATTAAATATATGGTAAATATACAGTGAAATATTGTGGATAAATAACCTTCGACTACCGGATCATCGCGCGAAGTAAGTCCTGGTCCTCGCCGTTTTAAATATATAGAAATATCCGTATAAACCTAGTTTTTGTTTGTATTACGTCGCACTGATGGCTTGCTTCAACCAACCGGTAAGCGGAAGTTGCAATGTCGGTTGGTTATTGCTATTACCAACATTTTTCCAACGACATTGTAGTTTTTTTAATCAACTGAGTAGTTGGCACTATCGGCTACGAGAGATGCAAGAGATTCAGAAGACCGGTAGATGGGTACCACATGAGTTGAACGACAGGCAAATGGAAAAGCGCAAAAACACTTGTGACATTTTGCTCGCTCGGAATAAAAGGAAGTTGTTTTTGCATCGGATAGTTACAGGGGATGAAAAGTGGATTTATTTTGAAAATCCTAAGCTTCAAAATCATGGGTAGACCCAGGCGCACCATCCACATCGACCGCAAGACCGAATCGCTTTGGCTGAAAGCCGATTATCTTCGTTTGTTGGCACCAGAGGGGCGTGGTCTATTATGAGCTGTTAAAACCTGGGGAAACGGTTAATACTAAACGTTGCCAACAACAATTTACCGATTCGAACCGTTGGCTGCTTGAAAAAAGGCCAGAATACCGAAAGAGGCAACACAAAGTCATTTTTCATCAAGACAATGCTCCATCACATACGACAAAACTGGTTCGCGACACGTTGGAAGCACTCAGCTGGGAAGTTGTACATCATGCAGCTTACTCACCAGACTTGGCTCTTTACAATTACCACTTGTTTGCATCGATGGGTCACGCACTTGCTGAGGAGCGCTTTGGTTCGTACGAAGATGTGATAAAATGGCTGGATGAATGGTTCGCAGCAAAAGGAGAAGATTTTTACTGGTGTGGTATTCACAAATTGCCCGAAAGATGGGAAAAATGTATAACAAGCGATGGAGCACACTTTGAATAAAGCACTTTTTACCATTCTTCCGAATTTAACGTGTTTTTTTTAGAAAAAAAATTCGCATTTCATACTTGTACACCAGGTAGTGTGCAATGGTGTTTGCCAAACGCTTTGCTTCATGCTTCATGAGGCTTGATCACATCAATCCTACTTTTCCACCTCATTTTGCTCTCAGCTTTCGCAGTCAGTGTTTTGATGTGTTTCTTTATTATATACCAACGACTCGTAGAAGGAGAGAAGAATACGTAAAGTTTTTGTATCATAAAAAAATGTTTGTAGTTTCTCCAGATGAAGTTGTTGCATCATTGATTACATGACGATCAACGATTGACATTGATGGTTTAACGTGTGGGCTGAACACAGGTACGGCCGTCTCTCAATAGCTGTCTCGTCAAGGTATATGATTAAACCCTGATTCGGCAGCTACCGAATCCGCTATTACATCGCAACTGCCTACAGTTCAACAACAAAATCCCAAAGTACAGATAGATATCTTATAATTGCCCAACAAACTGCCGTGAATATTGATCATACGGCAAAACTCAATTGTATTGAGAAGCATACAAGTTTACTTAAGGCTCATGACGAAATAATTACGCATCTGGAATCAAATTACGCGCAATTATTGCAGCAAAATACAGATCTGCCCCGTGAGCGTCACTCATTAAGGATTGGCACTGCAGTTCGATTCTCCACTGACATCACTCTATCCGGTTTGCCTTCGACAATAAGCGATTCTGCAGAGCAAGTTGTGGAGAAAGTTTTTCAAGCCCTTGGTATACCGAATCTGTTAAGCGATGTACTTTAATTTCAAAGTCTCAACAAAAACAAAAAAATCGTCCAAATAATGAGCCAGGCAATGCCAATGCCAATGCTTACAACTTGAGACAAATCACTTCGAAATTTTTTATAATTAATCTGAACTCGGACCAAGTCAGAGAACACGTTATCCACAAAAAGTGAGTCAAGAAAAATTTGACTCAGAGAAGTGCCTTTTAGCCTTGATCAACAAGGGCTTGTCTATGTCAATGAGTTTCTTCCTCCCATACTCTATCATCTTCTACGTCTCGTAAAAACTGGTGCATCTCAACGTAATTATATAGCCTCGCTCTGGTTTTACATTTGTGCGCAAAGATGATAGTCAAACACCTATAATCATTTCAACTGATCTCGAATCGTTGATCTGACAGTGTCCAAACAGTCAAGCTTGTTTACCCCCTTCACTCTCAATGTCGCATTTGAAGATAGCTCAGTTGAATGTTAACTCCTTACGTGGGCATATAGAACTAATTTAATCAACCATGATCCTCTGGCCTTTCATAATAAAGGAATACGTACTTTTACTATTTAATCCGTTTATTATTACGGAGCTCATTGGAGCTCCAAGGCTCCGTTAATAGCTGGACATGATCTCTTGGGACTTCATTATGTCTTTAATGTTGAACCTACCATTGAGCGTAATATTACACGGCGAGTCTATAACATTTTTAATGTGAGAAGCTTTCTGAATTTCTTATCAAATAGATTTAGTATTTCGGGACAACTCGATATTTAGCTCCAATTCGAGTTGTAAATCGGGTACAATACGTGATAATATAAACACGACAGTTGAGCTATTGTCGGGGGAATTTCTTGAGTCTCTAAATAAATTTGCACCATTACGCTCATTCTGTGTTCGTCGTCCACCGGCACCTTGGCTCACACAAGATTTGAGAGACTGTATGGCTCAGCGCAATTTATTGTATACGCACGCACGTCGATTAAGATGCGTATTTGATCTAGCAATCTTTAGAAAGTATAGAGACGAACTTGAAAATTACTTAAGACATGTGAAAAGTAAGTACCATCTTCAGAGTTTGTGAACCATAACGGTTCCGAATAAATTGTGGAAACAGTTGGCGACTCTTGGTTTAGCCAAGTCGTCTTTCGCATCGCCACTTAATTTTTTTCAACGATGCGACCTTAATGCTTTATATTCTGCAATATCCAGCCAATTGCCGCCTTGTTCATACGATGTTTCGCATGATGAGTTAGGTAATTCAACCAGTTCGCCCCATATTCAACTTTGCTGATATCGCACCGAGCAAGATAATCTTACCGAGAGCTAAGGCAAAACTTCCGGTAGCACGGTCGTTAAGCGATGAATGGCAACGTGCTGAGTTCCCGTCAATTTAATTTTCCTCACAATATTTAACAAGATATTTCGGACTGGTGACAACCATACATCCTTTCACCCGAAACTCCACACACAGTCGCTCACTCCTTACTATCGGCCTGGTACGCTCGAAGCAAGACGAAAATGAAATATAATTAATAACGAAATTTTCGGAAAAGAACAATCAATAAATAACTAGAACAGAATAAATGAACCAGAATACATAAATCCAAATAAATAAAACAGAATGACTAAAACAGAATAAATAAATCAGACTAAATAAAACAGAATAAATCAAATAGAATAATTAAATCAGAATAAAGAAAACAGGAATGGTTGAATAAATGACACGAATAATCCCGGGGCCGTTTCCTACGGTGAACGCACACGCAACCACTCACAACCAACAATGTAAACGATAAACGACTTGTCTCCAACGATCTTTCTCAAAGTCACAGACGCCTCGCTTACACACGATATAGTGCTCTCGATCACCTCACACTCATCCTGCATACGTGAGCTCTCCACGCGCTCAAGTTTACAATAATGAAATACTAAAAAAACCAGAACGCAGTGGAACCCCTTCGGCGATCCTTTATTTTTCGAGAAGCGAATTATTGCAAAATTGGGAATACCGGGCTGTTTGACTGCTATAGCAATAGACGGTAGATATCCGGTCCGACAGTATGCCATCACGACAATATCGCTCGGGTTTTCTCACCAAAATGCTGGAGCTAACTCCCACACTCAAACCAGAGACGAACGACGGCCTTACTGGAAGGTTGCAGTATTGGGGGCCTCTCGAGAAATAGTGTCGCAGTGGTCCAGAACCGCGGGGGGCAGGCGTCGGTTTCTGTCGGACAGGCACGGCAGCGTACCCGGTATAAACATCCTCGTTGTACAAAATACGGCGCAAGAGTCGCCGATAATACGTTAGCTCTCGTTGTTTGAGCCGATCAACTCTCACCCTCCGAATCATAGCCACCATTAACATTCAAAGCCTTTCAACGGCACTTGTGGTCGATGTTAATATCCGAGCCAGCCACAGCCTTAGCGAGAGCCTCGATGCCTCGTACGTTGCAGCAGCATGACGTGGAAGAGACTCGGCATCTTCCGGTCTCCATGAGGTTTTGTGGGGATGGACTCATGCGTGATTCTCTCTACGAGAGCGCTGACGTTATCGTTCTAGTTACGGCCTCCCCCATGACGACTACTGATACCCGAGATCTTTCCTCTCGTCGATAAGACAGTTTCCTTCATGCTGCTGCGGCAGACCTTCTCGGTGATGCTTGCCGTACGGCGATAAGGACGCCGCCCGCTCGGGAGTATCATTAACAATAAAAAATGAAAAGAACACGAAATTTATTTTTATCGTCACCCCACGCTATTCAATTGCCCTGTCGGATCGCGCCGGGGAAGAACTCTTGCCCGAACGAGGAGGACCACATCTGTCAACCCCGCTCTGCCCGACTTTGTGACAGGAAACTAAAAATATCCTGTCACAAGCTATACCGTCTAATTTGATATTTTTAAACAGTTAATTTGCTACTTATAAGTTCATTTTATTTCTATTTGTATTGTTATTATTACTTTTAGATTCATTATTACAAGATAGTTTCATATTGCTATATTAGGATTCCTCATTGTAATAGTTTACTTTGAATTATAATAGCATAGTTTATTCTCGTTTATAAACATATTATTATTGTCATCAATATTTGCTAAGAGGTTGCCGAGGCATAATCTCTCTCTCTCTCTCTCTCTCTCTCTCTCTCTCAATCTTCATAAATTGCAAATCAGTATCTGCAGCTTTTAATGCAAGTGGTAAGTGAGCTTTTCACGCAACTGGTAATGTTTGAGAGTGATTAAATATTCTGCTGCGCGCTGCTGGACTGCGCACGTGGGCAATCGCTCGCTGTTGCTGCTTAGTAGGAGCACCTCACGGGAGCATGAAAATCGTACTGGGTCAACGTACCATGCAACACTCGCTGCGCGCACGCGCTGTTCAACGGTGTTGTCGACAACGACTGTTTCAAATAAGCAGCCATCTTGCAAACCGCTCTTAAACAGCTCAGTCCTCACCTCGTGAAGCGTGCGTTTTTCAATTGTGCTCATCCAGAGTTCTCATTGTGCTGCTCGGTCAAAGAACAGTGCATCATCGCGAACACCCGACCACAATTCACTGTGGCAGTTTGGAATAATCTGCTCATCGGTACATTAGCACCATCTCGTATCGTGCTCTCGTCATCCGCGTCACCGCGTGGCCTTGGCGCGACAGCTTAGCTCAACTCGTCTCACCGATTAATATAATCGTGTGTAGTAAAGTACTACTTACCATTCGATTTGTTATTTTCTCGTGCTAACGTACATTATTTTTTCTTGTTTTTTTTTTGTATGTAAAACGTCCACTACATTTGGCAGGTGGAGCAAATAAATGCAGCGGTTTACTGATATCTGTGTAATACTATTAATTTATAATTCAATTTACTACAGTCCACTACCTCTCCAACACCTGAGTTCTCGAACAACCAGCATTCAATGTAATTATGATACTGAAGACTAATGTATCACAAACTGTGAGCTCTTCTGTTCGTACTGCTCTCGAAATAGAATGATTTTTAAACAATATGATGCTTTGGACATCCATCGGGCATAGTGAAACGCGCCAAGATAATGAAAAGCAACGCCATCGGATGAGAGAGATCCAAGAAAGATCAGAGTTAATCTTTATTCAGATTAATTAATTAATCTGAATAAAGTTTAACACTTGACATTAAAAATAGAGATCGTGAATTGATGTTGCTAGAGCCGCGGTGGCGTAATTGGTAACGTACCAGGCTAGAATTCTGGAGTTCCCGGTTCGAACCCGGGCTGTGGCAATATTTTTTCACGATTTCTTTAGAAGTTAAAAATCGTCAGGTCTGGTTGCCTCGATAATTCTTAATGAATGAGTGAGGCAATTAGAGCTGACAAAAAATTAAAGATTCGATTGTTAGAGATCTTTCTGAGATCGATAACACAGGGATCCAGGCGGCGCTGACTCTAACCGGTTGCGAACTGCCAAAAATATTCCATCATAGAAATTTGGTCAATAACATTGTCGCTTAAGATTTATCACTCTGATCAGAGATAATTCTAGGAGTTTATTATAATCGTTTCTTGGTTGGAAACTTCTTAATGCCTTTCGAGTAAATGAACTTAATCTGTCGATATCGTTCGGGGTCACAATTTTCTTAACGTGCTTATCTTTGATTCTATTATAGTTCTATATTTTGTTGCGTGAATATATTTCCAAGCATCACAGTTTTTTAAAAGTGGGATGTTTGGTCCAGTTGTTAACGGCAATTTCATTTCGAATATACTATGTAAAATCAATTAAAAATATGGTATCTATAAGGCAAAAATAAGACACTCGTCGTCAATAAATTTTCTAATAAAGTGACTGCACCATTGAAATTGCCTGCATAAGATGCAGTAATATAATTTTAAAATGCCTTAATTGATTGATAAATGCGATAATTGACATTGAGCTCCCAGTTTTTCAGTATGTCATAAACCGCGTTTGGTTGCGTTATTCCTTTGCCGTTTTTCAAGGCCGGTGCACCGACAAGCTTTTCGATCTATCAATCCGTTACGACAACGGGCAGTCTCTGCAATCGATTTCGTTTGTTTATATCCTGTATAAGTATTTATAAAAAAATTTGAATCGCGTGAAAATTTGCATCAATTCAGTGAAAACTGTTTTTTTCGATGAAAGAATCTAGAGAAGTGAATATGCGTATCCGATTTCCAGGTGGTCTGGTAGATTCTCAAGGAAATACTCGTGCTGCTTAATATAGGAGTTACAGCGTATTCTCACTCCTGTAGTCCTAGTATCGCGACTAAAGTAAAATTAAAGTCTTATTATTTACAATTAGCATGTAAATATTATGAATGTGTTTATTCTTATGATTCTATATATATAAATATTTTTTTAAAAAATTTTTTAGTCTTCTTATCGTGGGTGATGATAATAGATGGAAGACAAGTGTTAAGTTATGAAGGTACTTACGAAAATGATGCTTCGTACGAAATGGTTGGTGTTTATTAGTTCTGGGACGTCGAGGTTGTTCCTATTCATCGGATGACGAGCGTCTACGCGTCAGACTTTTAGCTGGACCTTGGGGTTTTTCATAATTCGTCGGAACTCGAATTAAAGGGTTCGTCACGTACCTCTTTGCGACATCTTTTTCGGTGCTCTAGGGGTTCTAAGGATCCACGTTTTTTTTGTTTGTTTCCAGCTGAGGGTCTGGAGTCGCTTCTTCTTTACTGTGACTGGGCGACTTACTTATTAAATCTGATTCCAATCTCGATGTCCCTTCTGCATTCTCGACACGCGGTTTCTGGGCGCGCGTTGGTCAAACGATGACAAAATGCGCTAATGCAAATTCATTCATTGGGTACGAGAAAGTGCGTCAGTATCTGCGTTTCGGCATCCTGGTATTTCATTTCGCAGTTTCATCTATCCAGGATTTCTGCCTAATGACGGAGTCAAAAAATTGGATCTTTCAATCTTTTAATACATGTTAGTGGCTTGTTATCTCTTACCAATATTAATTTACAACTGTAAATATATGATTAAAAACTTTCCACAGCGTATATAATTCCCACCAACTCTCTTCTTCATCTATGCAGATTCTTTAACAGAAGAGTCAAAGCGTCACTTCTAGAGGCTCATGGACTAATTGGTTATGGGATTATAAGAAATAGAGATATTTGTGTACTTGAATGACGTCGTCATCTATGCAGATTCTTTCATTCTTCTGTAATAAAACAGGATGTCCATTCTGGTTCAGAATGTTCATTATGTTAGGCAATGGGTAGGCATCAGTAACTGTTTTCTCATTAATTTTTTGAAAGTCCACAACCAACCTCCAGCGCTTGGTTCCGTGAGAATCGTCTCTTTTTCGAACAATCCCGATACATGAGATAAACGGTGATGACGAAGATTGATTCACAACTGTATCAAACAGTCTTATCCTTTCGCGATGATCTCCTCTTTTATATTCTGCGGAAATCTATATTGTTTAGAGTTGATTTGTAACTCATCCATGGTGTAGATTTGATGTTTCGGGACTGGTATAAGATGATTCAATCTAAGTCATAGAAGCACCCGTTCTCCTGCCTCATGATGGGTAGTCTTGGTGTGAGCGACGGGTACCGAATCGCAGCTACACTCGTCGGATTCGGGACCGACATACTCCTCGAAAGGTTCTAGATCAACCCGTGATATTAGGAGATCTACATCTATATCTTGTGATTGAATCTTGCCATTAATGGAGGGAGTTCGGGTCAACAAAGAAAGATAAACAGCAGCACATAAATTTGTAAAATAACAATGATGGTGTATTTAATGTGACAAATAAAAAGAAAACCAAGAAGAGAGTAAGTATAATGGATCAGTTGATACAAGACCAAAATAACAATAATAAAGATAACCGAACTTGAAAATTAAGGGCGGGGAACAAATTAATAATAACAATTTTTAAAAAGTACAGGGAGAGATGTAACAAAATGATAATAATAATTCAAAAGAGGGGAGTGGCCGAACCAAACAACGCGGCCTTGAAGTAATAATGCCAAAATAATAACTCAACTTACGACGCGAAATAATTCCCGAGGTATAAGGCAAAATAAAACGTAAATGTTAATTAAAAATAATAGAAAGCCATGATAATACAGATTACAAACTCGAATAAATCAAAATAGTAGGAGGAAAGAATAATGCAAAATAGAAACGCAATGCGTGGCGCAAAAACAATGGAACGAAAATATAAGGCAAAATGCAACTCAAAGAATCATGTCGAGTGATAGAAGGGCAATATAATTCAAATTCCAAGTTCGAATGATAACGCAAAATAATAGAATAGATATAAGGCAAATATAAGGCAAAAATATAAGAAATATAAGACAAAAATATAAGAAATATAAGGCAAAAATATAAGAAATATAAGGCAAAAAAAAAACTGAAATCAAAACGCAACAAAACTAGAAGAACTCGAATATTGTGCGCCAGCTACGTATAGTGTAGCACCATGCAAGTCTTTTTGCGAGACGCGACGAGATACTTTATATAAAAACAATGCGCACGAAAACAATCTAGGATAGCGCGATTTTGCAACAGCCGACTAGCTAGGGAGAGAGGAAGAGAAGCTCAGGGCAGGGTCTAAGTCCTGGTCGACGGTTTCTTATAACCTCGGTTCTTCACTATGAAAAATGGGGGCAAAGGGGGACTAGGAAATTATGATGAAATGTTCGGCAATTAAATTTAGATGGGGAAACTCTTACTATATTACCGGTACTACAAGCTATACACCACTCACCACGCGCGCTACCATCCGTGACTCGATATCCAATAATAGCGATGCTGGCAAACACGTGGAAGTGAATTCTCAAAAACCAATAATATATAACTATTACGGGTCGAAAGGGAAGGAAATGGGTATTAACGAGTAGGGACAACTTAAGCAAAAATTACAGATAAATCCAATCACTCAATTTCCATACACTATACAAAGTTCCTATAATTATCTGATGCCACACTCATACATGTTGTCGCGGGAAACGCTCGACTCGAAGTTCTCTAGATTCTTGTCGTCGCCTTCTTCCTCGTAGCCAAAAGAGTGAGCGGCGTCGGCAGTGTGGCGGTAGTTGACGGCAATTATCTGGCTGGATCGTCGCTTGATACTGTCTAGTTAGGATCCTAGCAGCTAGCGTTCCGGCGGGTATCGGCAGTTTCTTTCGTGTGGTGTCCGTGACGTTGGCTGTATCGACGGGCAGCTTTTTTCTCGCCCACCTTCCTCTTGCCGTCCGCAGCTTCAGCACAACATCTTTCGCCTCCTAGGGCCCTTGTTGGGTCATCGTATCCATTGGTGTTGCTTTCCGTCTTCGAGACTCGAGCGATAAAGGGTCGGCAGCGGGGAGGGGATTCTCTTAATACTAAAGATGATAATTTAATGCTTAAAATAATGTACCGCTTATTCTTATGGTGTGTGGCGGGCTCGAGCCGAGGCCCCTGCGGAACTGGTAACAATTTTTTTGTTACAATCTTTACTATTAATAATAATGTACAGATACACTAAACACCATTCTCAAAGTGAATTTCAGGCACGAATTCGACGGAAAAATCATTGATGATGGTAAGTTTCATTAGCTTTTTGATGTGTAAACATCTTTAGCGGCGGTATGGATCTAAATTGGAGCAAATGAAATGGAAGTATGTAAGGGGAAGTGCCCTATCTATATATGCGCAATACCCTAGTGCGCAGCTACTTAAGCGCTTGCGGTACGGCATAGAATTAGAATGCGATTAGGCGTCGGTAGAATAGATCGCCAGAGAAATTAGTGACCCACATAGTAGATTTGTGACGTGTACAAAGCCTAGCCACGTTTCGGCCACTGCTTCCCCTAGCGGACTGAGAATCAGCTTTTAGTTTTAGCGTCGTTAAACGTATTGAGAACGTGTGAATAATTATATAAGATCGTTTGATATGTGTATATATATATATATATATATATATATATATATATATAATATATGTATAACATATATAATATATCGCATACTGTTGGAAATTCAGCTGGCGCACGGCGATCGATAATCGTCGTGCGCCTACCTGTTGCGCTGCTTTGCTACACGGTGGTCGGTTGAGTCGAAGACAGCCGAAGCATGGGCTTCGCGAAGCCGAGGATGTGCCTCACTGGCACGCCGCGTCAAGCGAGAGGGTGTCTCCCTCGCTTGACTTCGGTTTCGCTCACCGGCTGTCTCGCTCAACTGACTCCAGCGCCCAACGAACCTTTCATACTCGCAGCCGTCTTGAAAATTCGGCACCTTTTGCGACACACATCCACTGGACAGCACGCGTATCCATAGGACTCTCACGCATATTTCTCGGACATTATTCATCGGATTTGCTCAACCTCTTGCTCATCAGGACTCATTGCTCAAGGTAAGAGTGCTCTGGCATAATTACGTAATTAATTCACTGTCAGAGAGGAGAAAATGGTACATCAGCACTTGGTCTCACTCGTGGCGTGCGTTGCAGCACATGCTGTACCACGTTCTCCTCATGTCGTTTTGCCGGCTTAATTAATATAATTAAGCATGTGCCTCATATTCACTGTATTTTCCCCCAGTAAATCTGCTGGGAGAGTACAGTGAATATTTTTTGCTCAACTATATAGCCTCAATATCTGTTTGCAGTATGCTAAGCAGTGCTGATTGCGTAGCTGGTCGCACACAAAATCACTGCACTCAAACACAGGTTATTGTACATTCTCTCATTAATTCACTGCAATCACTTTGCAATACAGTGCTGAGTGGTTGCAGTGAATTACACACAAAGTTTCGCACTCAATGGCATCGGCGTGTCGTGCTGCGTAGCTGTTGCTGCGTTGCACGCACCGCTGTCTCAAATTCATATTCAGTACACAATTGATATAATTGTGTGCTGCTCACATTATAAGGCCAGATTCAAATTACTAAATCATTTGTGGTTTTGCACTCACCAGTCGGAGCGTGTCATGCAGCGTAGCTATCACTACGTTGCATGCACCGCTTGCTCATGTATTTCACTCAGCGCACAATCAATATGATTGTGTGCTGCTCAATAATATTCAAAACTCAATTGGTTATTTATTGTTATAATTTGCATTTTTCTAAATTTATATTGTGGATAATTTTCTGATTTAAAGTTTTTTTGGTCTTAATTTTATATGTTTTTCGACTGGTGTTATTATAAAAATTGTATTTCTATAATAAAAGAGGAAGGTAGCAAACCGCTTCCTCAATATAACATCTCGGTGTCTGGTTTTATTTTCCTCTTGCCTCGAGTGAGTCTTCATCATGTTCCGATATATTCACAGGTCGGTCAAGGTACATCCGGAAGGAAAATCTCAACATTTTGGTACTGCCATCCCAGGTCTCAACACGATGGACTGTAATCAGAGAAGATCTCGAAAGCCTGGCCAGGCTCTCAATTCCTCGTTGGTTCAATACATGGAGCAACTCAACAGTGGAATTGCATGGCTTCTCTGATGCATCTCAACTGGCCATGGCCGCAGTGATTTACATCACTGTTGACTCAACTTCCACAGGAAAGGTGGCTTCACTTGTTTGCTCAAAAACGCGCGTGGCACCACTCAAGAAGCTCACCATACCAAGGCTTGAATTGACTGCAGCTTTGTTATTAGCTAAGCTGGTTGCATACGTTCAAACCACACTCAAGGTTAAAATCTCATCGACTCACCTGTGGACGGACTCATCAGTAACTCTCACCTGGATCAAAGCGCATCCTTCTCGATGGAAGGACTATGTCCGAAACAGAGTCGCTCAAATACAAGAACTCACACCCAGTGCTCAATGGCGTCACGTGGCAGGCACAAGTAATCCAGCTGACTGTGCCTCGAGGGGCATATCAGCATCTCAATTATGTTCTCATCAGTTGTGGTGGTCAGGTCCACCGTGGATGGTGAAGCCTGCTGAATGTTGGCCGAAAGCCTCAGCTGACTCAGAGAATTTGAGCATTTTGGAAGCCCGACCGGGGGTAGCTCTCCTCGCGGCAACACAGACGCCAGAGTATCACTGGGAACTCATTTATCGCTGCTCTTCGCTCGCAAAATTATGTCGTCTTACCTCATATTGTGTGAGAGTAGTGGAAAAAATGAGAAAGAGGTTAGAATCGGCAGGAAACGCTCCGCTCACTGCTAGAGAAATGGCTGCAGCAAACACATTTTGGACAAAAGCAACACAAGCCGTGTTTTTCAAGCACGAGATACAAGTGTTGCAGTCAGGCTCGCATCTTTCATCTGCTCACCCCTTCAGTCGACAAACAGCTTTTATCGACGAGGAGGGTGGACTTAGAGTAGGAGGTCGCCTTGCTCAATCAGCACTCACTTATGAAGGAATGCATCCTGCTATTCTGCCTCGCCACTCTCGATTTACGACTCTTATAATAGAGCAAGCTCACGTGCGTACTCTTCACGGAGGCACGCAGCTCACACTAGCTCAAGTTCGGCTAACACATTGGATCGTAGGCGGTAGAGCTCCTGTGAAGTCTCATATATTACATTGCGTGGTGTGTGCTCGACAGAGAGGAGTTCGTGCACAACAATTGATGGGCCAGCTCCCGCTGTCACGAGTCACACCATCGCGCGCATTTACTCACACAGGAGTAGACTACGCCGGTCCCCTCATGCTCAAAACTTGGAAGGGTCGAGGCAGCAAAACGCACAAAGGCTGAATCTGCGTTTTTGTGTGTCTCGCCACTTCGGCTCTGCATCTTGAGGCCGTCAGTGACTACTCAGCTGACGGCTTCCTCTCAACGTTCAGGCGATTCTCATCGAGGCGTGGCATTCCTCACACCATCTACTCTGACTGTGGCACCAACTTCGTTGGTGCACACAAATTTATATGTCAGATGTTCAGTAAGGCTTCGCAAGAGCATCATCTCATCGCTTCTTCTCCCGCAAATCAACAGATTGCGTGGAAGTTTAACCCGCCTGCGGCACCACATATGGGTGGAAAATGGGAAGCAGCTGTAAAGTCCGTTAAATTCCATCTGCGGCGAACGGTGGGTGATACAGCACTCACGTTCGAAGAGCTCTCAACGCTGCTTGCTCAAATCGAGGCTATACTTAACTCAAGGCCTCTGGAACCGCTCAGCGATGATCCAGATGACTCATCAGCACTCACGCCTGGACATTTTCTCATTGGTGGAGCACTCACAATGGTCCCAGAACCGAATCTGGAAGATTTGGCAACCTCACGGCTCTCAAGGTGGCAATTGTTGCAGCAAAAAATACATCAATTTTGGCGACAATGGTCCGCACATCATTTACAACGGCAACAGTCAATCTCAAAGTGGCACCATCCTAACAACATTATCAAAGTTGGCTCGTTGGTCCTGCTCACAGATGAGCGCTTTCCACCGTGCAAATGGCCACTTGCACGTGTCACCGAGTTGCATCCAGGCAAAGACGGGCTCACCAGGGTGGTGACACTCAAGACTGCTACCACCACGCTCATAAGGCCGATCTCAAAACTTGCTGTTCTGCCAATCTCATCCAACACCCAGCAATGAATAATTAATCATCAACCCCGTTGCTGATGGCGGGCGGAATGTTGGAAATTCAGCTGGCGCACGGCGATCGATAATCGTCGTGCGCCTACCTGTTGCGCTGCTTTGCTACACGGTGGTCGGTTGAGTCGAAGACAGCCGAAGCATGGGCTTCGCGAAGCCGAGGATGTGCCTCACTGGCACGCCGCGTCAAGCGAGAGGGTGTCTCGCTCGCTTGACTTCGGTTTCGCTCACCGGCTGTCTCGCTCAACTGACTCCAGCGCCCAACGAACCTTTCATACTCGCAGCCATCTTGAAAATTCGGCACTTTTGCGACACACATCCACTGGACAGCACGCGCATCCATAGGACTCTCAAGCATATTTCTCGGACATTTTTCATCGGATTAGCTCAATCTCTCGCTCATCAGGACTCATTGCTCAAGGTAAGAGTGCTCTGGCATAATTACGTAATTAATTCACTGTCAGAGAGGAGAAAATGGTACATCAGCACTTGGTCTCACTCGTGGCGTGCATTGCAGCACATGCTGTACCACGTTCTCCGCATGTCGTTTTGCCGGCTGAATTAATATAATTAAGCATGTGCCTCGTATTCACTGTATTTTCCCCCAGTAAATCTGCTGGGAGAGTACAGTGAATATATTTTTTGGTCAACCACAGAGCCTCAATATCTGTTTGCAGTGTGCTAAGCAGTACTGATTGCGTAGCTGGTCGCACACAAAATCACTGCACTCAAACACAGGTTATTGTACATTCTCTCATTAATTCACTGCAATCACTTTGCAATACAGTGCTGAGTGGTTGCAGTGAATTACACACAAAGTTTCGCACTCAATGGCATCGGCGTGTCGTGCTGCGTAGCTGTTGCTGCGTTGCACGCACCGCTATCTCAAATTCATATTCAGCACACAATTGATATAATTGTGTGCTGCTCACATTATAAGGCCAGATTCAAATTACTAAATCATTTGTGGTTTTGCACTCACCAGTCGGAGCGTGTCATGCAGCGTAGCTATCACTACGTTGCATGCACCGCTTGCTCATGTATTTCACTCAGCGCACAATCAATATGATTGTGTGCTGCTCAATAATATTCAAAACTCAATTGGTTATTTATTGTTATAATTTGCATTTTTCTAAATTTATATTGTGGATAATTTTCTGATTTAAAGTTTTTTTGGTCTTAATTTTATATGTTTTTCGACTGGTGTTATTATAAAAATTGTATTTCTATAATAAAAGAGGAAGGTAGCAAACCGCTTCCTCAATATAACATCTCGGTGTCTGGTTTTATTTTCCTCTTGCCTCGAGTGAGTCTTCATCATGTTCCGATATATTCACAGGTCGGTCAAGGTACATCCGGAAGGAAAATCTTAACATCTGCAAAATGTTGAGATTTTCCTTCCGGATGTACCTTGACCGACCTGTGAATATATCGGAACATGATGAAGACTCACTCGAGGCAAGAGGAAAATAAAACCAGACACCGAGATGTTATATTGAGGAAGCGGTTTGCTACCTTCCTCTTTTATTATAGAAATACAATTTTTCAATTCAAAACTCAATTGGTTATTTATTGTTATAATTTGCATTTTTCTAAATTTATATTGTGGATAATTTTCTGATTTAAAGTTTTTTTGGTCTTAATTTTATATGTTTTTCGACTGGTGTTATTATAAAAATTGTATTTCTATAATAAAAGAGGAAGGTAGCAAACCGCTTCCTCAATATAACATCTCGGTGTCTGGTTTTATTTTCCTCTTGCCTCGAGTGAGTCTTCATCATGTTCCGATATATTCACAGGTCGGTCAAGGTACATCCGGAAGGAAAATCTTAACATCTGCAAAATGTTGAGATTTTCCTTCCGGATGTACCTTGACCGACCTGTGAATATATCGGAACATGATGAAGACTCACTCGAGGCAAGAGGAAAATAAAACCAGACACCGAGATGTTATATTGAGGAAGCGGTTTGCTACCTTCCTCTTTTATTATAGAAATACAATTTTTATAATAACACCAGTCGAAAAACATATAAAATTAAGACCAAAAAAACTTTAAATCAGAAAATTATCCACAATATAAATTTAGAAAAATGCAAATTATAACAATAAATAACCAATTGAGTTTTGAATATTATTGAGCAGCACACAAACATATTGATTGTGCGCTGAGTGAAATACATGAGCAAGCGGTGCATGCAACGTAGTGATAGCTACGCTGCATGACACGCTCCGACTGGTGAGTGCAAAACCACAAATGATTTAGTAATTTGAATCTGGCCTTATAATGTGAGCAGCACACAATTATATCAATTGTGTGCTGAATATGAATTTGAGACAGCGGTGCGTGCAACGCAGCAACAGCTACGCAGCACGACACGCCGATGCCATTGAGTGCGAAACTTTGTGTGTAATTCACTGCAACCACTCAGCACTGTATTGCAAAGTGATTGCAGTGAATTAATGAGAGAATGTACAATAACCTGTGTTTGAGTGCAGTGATTTTGTGTGCGACCAGCTACGCAATCAGCACTGCTTAGCATACTGCAAACAGATATTGAGGCTATATAGTTGAGCAAAAAATATTCACTGTACTCTCCCAGCAGATTTACTGGGGGAAAATACAGTGAATATGAGGCACATGCTTAATTATATTAATTAAGCCGGCAACCGACATGAGGAGAACGTGGTACAGCATGTGCTGCAACGCACGCCACGAGTGAGACCAAGTGCTGATGTACCATTTTCTCCTCTCTGACAGTGAATTAATTACGTAATTATGCCAGAGCACTCTTACCTTGAGCAATGAGTCCTGATGAGCAAGAGGTTGAGCAAATCCGATGAATAATGTCCGAGAAATATGCGTGAGAGTCCTATGGATGCGCGTGCTGTCCAGTGGATGTGTGTCGCAAAAGGTGCCGAATTTTCAAGATGGCTGCGAGTATGAAAGGTTCGTTGGGCGCTGGAGTCAGTTGAGCGAGACAGCCGGTGAGCGAAACCGAAGTCAAGCGAGAGAGACACCCTCTCGCTTGACGCGGCGTGTCAGTGAGGCACATCCTCGGCTTCGCGAAGCCCATGCTTCGGCTGTCTTCGACTCAACCGACCACCGTATAGCAAAGCAGCGCAAAAGGTAGGCGCACGACGATTATCGATCGCCGTGCGCCAGCTGAATTTCCAACATTCCGCCCGCCATCAGCAACGGGGTTGATGATTAATTATTCATTGCTGGGTGTTGGATGAGATTGGCAGAACAGCAAGTTTTGAGATCGGCCTTATGAGCGTGGTGGTAGCAGTCTTGAGTGTCACCACCCTGGTGAGCCCGTCTTTGCCTGGATGCAACTCGGTGACACGTGCAAGTGGCCATTTGCACGGTGGAAAACGCTCATCTGTGAGCAGGACCAACGAGCCAACTTTGATAATGTTGTTAGGATGGTGCCACTTTGAGATTGACTGTTGCCGTTGTAAATGATGTGCGGACCATTGTCGCCAAAATTGATGTATTTTTTGCTGCAACAATTTCCACCTTGAGAGCCGTGAGGTTGCCAAATCTTCCAGATTCGGTTCTGGGACCATTGTGAGTGCTCCACCAATGAGAAAATGTTTAGGCGTGAGTGCTGATGAGTCATCTGGATCATCGCTGAGCGGTTCCAGAGGCCTTGAGTTAAGTATAGCCTCGATTTGAGCAAGCAGCGTTGAGAGCTCTTCGAACGTGAGTGCTGTATCACCCACCGTTCGCCGCAGATGGAATTTAACGGACTTTACAGCTGCTTCCCATTTTCCACCCATATGTGGTGCCGCAGGCGGGTTAAACTTTCACGCAATCTGTTGATTTGCGAGAGAAGAAGCGATGAGATGATGCTCTTGCGAAGCCTTACTGAACATCTGACATATAAATTTGTGTGCACCAACGAAGTTGGTGCCACAGTCAGAGTAGATGGTGTGAGGAATGCCACGCCTCGATGAGAATCGCCTGAACGTTGAGAGGAAGCCGTCAGCTGAGTAGTCACTGACGGCCTCAAGATGCAGAGCCGAAGTAGCGAGACACACAAAAACGCAGATTCAGCCTTTGTGCGTTTTGCTGCCTCGACCCTTCCAAGTTTTGAGCGTGAGGGGACCGGCTTAGTCTACTCCTGTGTGAGTAAATGCGCGCGATGGTGTGACTCGTGACAGCGGGAGCTGGCCCATCAATTGTTGTGCACGAACTCCTCTCTGTCGAGCACACACCACGCAATGTAATATGTGAGATTTCACAGGAGCCCTACCGCCAATGATCCAATGCGTTAGCCTGACTTGAGCTAGTGTGAGCTGCGTGCCTCCGTGAAGAGTACGCACGTGAGCTTGCTCTATTATGAGAGTCGTAAATCGAGAGTGGCGGGGCAGAATAGCAGGATGCATTCCTTCATAAGTGAGTGCTGATTGAGCAAGGCGACCTCCTACTCTAAGTCCACCCTCCTCGTCGATAAAAGCTGTTTGTCGACTGAAGGGGTGAGCAGATGAAAGATGCGAGCCTGACTGCAACACTTGTATCTCGTGCTTGAAAAACACGGCTTGTGTTGCTTTTGTCCAAAATGTGTTTGCTGCAGCCATTTTTCTAGCAGTGAGCGGAGCGTTTCCTGCCGATTCTAACCTCTTTCTCATTTTTTCCACTACTCTCACACAATATGAGGTAAGACGACATAATTTTGCGAGCGAAGAGCAGCGATAAATGAGTTCCCAGTGATACTCTGGCGTCTGTGTTGCCGCGAGGAGAGCTACCCCCGGTCGGGCTTCCAAAATGCTCAAATTCTCTGAGTCAGCTGAGGCTTTCGGCCAACATTCAACAGGCTTCACCATCCACGGTGGACCTGACCACCACAACTGATGAGAACATAATTGAGATGCTGATATGCCCCTCGAGGCACAGTCAGCTGGATTACTTGTGCCTGCCACGTGACGCCATTGAGCACTGGGTGTGAGTTCTTGTATTTGAGCGACTCTGCTTCGGACATAGTCCTTCCATCGAGAAGGATGCGCTTTGATCCAGGTGAGAGTTACTGATGAGTCCGTCCACAGGTGAGTCGATGAGATTTTAACCTTGAGTGTGGTTTGAACGTATGCAACCAGCTTAGCTAATAACAAAGCTGCAGTCAATTCAAGCCTTGGTATGGTGAGCTTCTTGAGTGGTGCCACGCGCGTTTTTGAGCAAACAAGTGAAGCCACCTTTCCTGTGAAAGTTGAGTCAACAGTGATGTAAATCACTGCGGCCATGGCCAGTTGAGATGCATCAGAGAAGCCATGCAATTCCACTGTTGAGTTGCTCCATGTATTGAACCAACGAGGAATTGAGAGCCTGGCCAGGCTTTCGAGATCTTCTCTGATTACAGTCCATCGTGTTGAGACCTGGGATGGCAGTGGTTCATCCCAGCTGAGCTTGTGAAGCCAAAGCTCTTGTAAAAGAATCTTGGCTCTTATCACAACCGGTGAGACGAAACCAAGCGGATCAAAGAGCTGAGCCACCTCAGAGAGAATGAGGCGTTTTGTAAAACTTTCTTGAGCTGAGTTGAACCGGGATGTGAACTTGAACTTATCTTCACTAGGAAGCCAAGTCAATCCAAGAATTTTTGTTTTGCAGTCGTCCATTGAGATAGCTGAGCTTGACCTTGATGATGAGATATTGGCAAATACTTTGAGGTCTGACGAGTGCCACTTGGCGAGTGGAAAACCGCCCGCCATGCACAAGTCCTTGAGCTGTTGAGCTATTTCAATGAGCTGTTGAGTTGAATCCGCCCCACCGAAGATGTCATCCACATACCTGCCAAATTTTATAGCTGGCACAGCAAGCGGAAACCGATGGCCTTCATCTTCGGTCAGCTGCATGAGTGTTCGAACTGCCAAATATGGCGCAGCTTTGGTACCATATGTAACCGTAGTTAGTTGAAAAGGCACAGGATTGAGTTGACCATCTTTCCATAGAATCCGTTGAAGATTCCAATCCTCAGGATGAACTCGGATCTGACGATACATTTTTGTTATGTCAGTGGCGAAGATGTGTCTGTGTTGACGGATCCAAATGAGCACGTCCGAAATGTTGAGCAATAAATTCGGTCCGGTGTGCATGATGTCATTGAGAGATTCTCCTGATGAAGTGGAACTCGACCCATTGAATACCACACGTAATTTCGTGGTAATACTGTCTGGTCTGAGAACACCGTGGTGAGGCAAGTAATAATGTTTTTCACTTGGAGATGATTTTGATGCCCTCACCATATGACCGAGTTGCTCATATTCGTCCATGAACGTTGTATAGAGCTGACCGTATTCAGCATTTCTTGAGATTTTCCGTAGCGTGTATTGCAGACACTGAAGTGCTCGTGAGTGTGAGTTTCCAAGATTCGCAGGCGATGATATGAGAGGAAGCCGAACGATGTACCGGCCTGTAGAATCACGCTGATGCGTGTCTCGAAAATGATCCTCGCATGCCTGCTCCTCTGGTGTGAGTTGACTTACTGTGTCCTTTGGTGGCTCTTCCTGAATCCAAAATTTCGTTAGCACATTTTGTAATTCCTGATCGTCATGTTGCACCGCAGCATGATGAACAGTGAGTGCGTCAAATTGGCATGAGTTTGTTGGTCCAATGATGAGCCACCCAAATATCGATAATTGTGCAATAGGTGCAGATGATGTGCCCTTGAGAATATTTGGTTTAATAACCTGTCCATAAATATCTGCTCCAATTATGATATCGATTGGTCGTGGTGTGAGAATATCAGGGTCAGCCAGTTTCAGCTTCACTATGTGAGGCCATGTACGAACTGACGACTCAAAGGATGGCAAGTGAGTGGTAACCGTGTTGAGAATGTGAGCCAGTACCGTGACTTTCTCCTTGGTGTATGTGGAACACAGTGTGAGCTGTACCGAGCCATGTGTCTGCGTTGAGCGCCTTCCACCGACCCCTGTGATCGGAATTGATGAGTGCTTGCGTGTTGCGTTGAGCTTACGAAAAAGTTCTCCCGTAATAAAAGTCAATTCCGACCCAGGATCGATGAGAAGTCTTGCTTGATGAGCTGAGACCGATGTGTGTATATCTGCTAATGCAGTTGCCAATAAAGTTGAGCAGTTCCATGTGAGCTGTGCCGATGAGTGAACGACCGCGACGACATCCTATTGAGCTGAAGCCTGTGACTGAGCCGGTTGCACGTTGGAAGCTGTTGCAGGGGGCGCTGTCGGATGCAGCATCGTGTGGTGCCGCCCTGAACACTCCTTGCACTTCCGGCTGGATCGACAAGCCGACGCGTTATGCCGACCAAGGCAGTTGTAGCACAGCCGTGCTTTCTCCGCCATCTTGCGACGATCACCCACAGTGAGCCGCCGGAACTCAGGACACATAACAATAAAATGCCCACGAGCCCGACAGCAGTCACAGGGGTAATCATTCGCGGTGAAGGTCGACGACGGAGCGCCACGTGCTGCGCTACCTGCGTGATGCGCCGCGGCGCTGTGCGTCCCGGCCTTCGCTGGGGGAAGATTCGCAGAAGACGGTCGGTTTGAGGTTGTCCCTGTCTTGGGAGTGGCCTTCGCCATTTCCAACGCTCTCACCTTGGTCTCCGCAAACTCCTCAAGCTCAGCAAAAGCAGGGAAGTCAGATGTGCGTCCTAGCTTCGTCTCCCAGGCCTCACGCGTGGTTTGGTCAAGCTGTTTTGCCAGCAACCTCACCATCACGCAATCCCAGAGCTCTTCCTTCGTTGCCAGCGAAGAAAGAGCCCTGTAAGCCTCCGAGAACGAAGCCAGGATTGTTGAGAATGATTTTAGATCGGATGAGCAGGACTTGAGTGCGAAGAGCCTGTCCAGGCGCTCCTGCACCAGCAGCCGCTTGTTCTCGTAACGGGAGACCAGTGTCTCCCATGCCTGATTAAATGATTCGCAAGTGACTGCGAACCCCTGAATGAGCTGCGCCGCCGTGCCCGACACGCAGCCACGCAGATACAATAGCCGGTCGACATCAGCAAGGCGGGCATTTCGAATGACCAGCGACGTGAACACGTCACGGAACGCCGGCCATCCGGAATAGTCCCCCCCAAACGTCGGCAGCTTTATCTCTGGCAGCCTTGTGTGGGAGCGCGGCGACGCCTCGGGTGCCGGTGCAGGAGGGTGCCCTTGAGCTAGCCTCGCCATGGCTTCCCGAGCCGTGACTTTGGCCTTGAGGGCAACCTGCGCCTCAAGGCTTTGCAAATCATCCGCAAAGTACTCATGATCGACACAGCTCGGAGGGCACGAAGACTCCAACAGCTCGTGTTCCTTCCGGAAATCGCCGTGGATCTCCGTGACCTGCTCGACGTACGCGTCAAGCGACTCCATGGCGAGGGTATCCCCGCCCTCGTTAAGCAGAGCTATTACCATTTGCAGATGAGCAATCCGGCGCCGTTGGGATTGGACCTTCAACGCCATCTCGGTTGTAAGCCGAGTTGGCGATCGGGTCTTCTTCGGAACGACGCCGGCCCCAGGAACCAACAATGTCCTTTTTTCCTCAAGATCTCCAGGCGCCACCCCAGAGTCCGTCGGATTGCCCTCAGACATTGCTACTCCTGATGCAAACGGTACAAGTAGAGAAAGTGATAGATAGAAACGAAGATTCTCCGCAGAGATTGTACTTTACCCCACTTGCTGCTCCGCTTGACGAGGTGATGAGTCGATGAGGATCCTGCGATGGGCTACGCAGAGTCCTACTCCAGATGAGCCGATGAATGCAGAGATGAGAGCGGAAGGTAGAGACCCTGGTCTCTCTTGCTCAAGTCGAGTATCCGGCTCGAAGGACCAAAATGTTAAGATTTTCCTTCCGGATGTACCTTGACCGACCTGTGAATATATCGGAACATGATGAAGACTCACTCGAGGCAAGAGGAAAATAAAACCAGACACCGAGATGTTATATTGAGGAAGCGGTTTGCTACCTTCCTCTTTTATTATAGAAATACAATTTTTATAATAACACCAGTCGAAAAACATATAAAATTAAGACCAAAAAAACTTTAAATCAGAAAATTATCCACAATATAAATTTAGAAAAATGCAAATTATAACAATAAATAACCAATTGAGTTTTGAATATTATTGAGCAGCACACAATCATATTGATTGTGCGCTGAGTGAAATACATGAGCAAGCGGTGCATGCAACGTAGTGATAGCTACGCTGCATGACACGCTCCGACTGGTGAGTGCAAAACCACAAATGATTTAGTAATTTGAATCTGGCCTTATAATGTGAGCAGCACACAATTATATCAATTGTGTGCTGAATATGAATTTGAGACAGCGGTGCGTGCAACGCAGCAACAGCTACGCAGCACGACACGCCGATGCCATTGAGTGCGAAACTTTGTGTGTAATTCACTGCAACCACTCAGCACTGTATTGCAAAGTGATTGCAGTGAATTAATGAGAGAATGTACAATAACCTGTGTTTGAGTGCAGTGATTTTGTGTGCGACCAGCTACGCAATCAGCACTGCTTAGCATACTGCAAACAGATATTGAGGCTATATAGTTGAGCAAAAAATATTCACTGTACTCTCCCAGCAGATTTACTGGGGGAAAATACAGTGAATATGAGGCACATGCTTAATTATATTAATTAAGCCGGCAAAACGACATGAGGAGAACGTGGTACAGCATGTGCTGCAACGCACGCCACGAGTGAGACCAAGTGCTGATGTACCATTTTCTCCTCTCTGACAGTGAATTAATTACGTAATTATGCCAGAGCACTCTTACCTTGAGCAATGAGTCCTGATGAGCAAGAGGTTGAGCAAATCCGATGAATAATGTCCGAGAAATATGCGTGAGAGTCCTATGGATACGCGTGCTGTCCAGTGGATGTGTGTCGCAAAAGGTGCCGAATTTTCAAGACGGCTGCGAGTATGAAAGGTTCGTTGGGCGCTGGAGTCAGTTGAGCGAGACAGCCGGTGAGCGAAACCGAAGTCAAGCGAGGAAGACACCCTCTCGCTTGACGCGGCGTGCCAGTGAGGCACATCCTCGGCTTCGCGAAGCCCATGCTTCGGCTGTCTTCGACTCAACCGACCACCGTGTAGCAAAGCAGCGCAACAGGTAGGCGCACGACGATTATCGATCGCCGTGCGCCAGCTGAATTTCCAACACATACATATTCAAATATAAGTTTATATAGTGAATTTAATTCTTTGAAGTGAAATAACATACTGCCAGTAAGTAAACTGAAAATATTTTTACTAAAAATATATACCACGTCGATTAGTTATACTATTAAAATATTTTGAGGTTGTGAACCGTTTTCATGAAAAATATCTCTCAAATAAAAAACTAAAAATAATTATTTTCAATTAATTTTTTAATATTTAATTAAAAAACTTTCTCATTAAAATCAATTTATTTAACTGAAAAATGTAATTGTTTAAAACACATTGTTCAGCTATACGCTTAGTATGGCATTTTTGTGTTGTAAACCACTTCTATGAAAGATAACAATTTCAAACAGATTCATTGAAAGTTCATTAATGATATACAAATTCATTACAAAAAACTGAAATTTAATATTTTTAACTGGTTTTTGAAACTGAAAAATAAAAATTTTAACTGATTATTGACTATCTTTATACAAAAAAATCAACTTTTCCAAATAAATTAATGATTTCTCAAGGTTAATTATTTTACAATGGGAATAATGATGTTAACAAATTGAAAAATAATTTGATTGAAATAATTCAAAAAATGACATCTTGGCTTCATCTATAAATAAAAATTGTGAAAAAATGAAAAAAAAATGTTAATTAAATATTTGATTTGCAATAAAATTAAATTGAAAAATAATCATAATGATGTCGTTATAATTTTCTAAGTGAATAATTTGTTAATTTCAGAAATGGGTAAAAATTCAGCCGAATACATGAGAATGTACAGGAAACGAAAACGTGAAGAGAAGTTGGCAGCAGGACGAGTGGAGCAGCGAAATATCGCTCGCACTAACACTCAACGTACGCGAGATTTTAGAGCACGTGTTGCCAATTCACTTCTTAATTCTGCACCATCAACGAGTAGATGGGATAACATCAGAAGTATCGTTGATCATGCAACCTTAAGACCAGCGACATCGGCATTTCATATGGGTCCATCGACTTCAACAGCAGCAGACGGCAACCCTATGGAAAGAGAAGCAACATCGGATATGGGTGAAGCACAGGATGCTGCATGTGATGAAGAAGAAGAACAACAAGCAGTTAATTATTTTGAATATACAAAGCATGCCAAGGCCCACGCTGAATTCAGAAAAAAATTCCTCGATAACAACTTCGTTGCAATATGCAGCGTATGCGATCGGTTATGGACTGAAATGGACCTAAGAGCACCGCCACCGTGTTCAAAGGATATTCTTGCAGCTGATTTTCCTGACATGAATTTTGAAACTGCGCTCGTCTGTGGTACTTGTTACGTCTCACTACATAAGAAGAAAATACCAACGTTATCGAAATCGAACGGTTTTACTTATCCACCAAAGCCGGCTCACTTACCAGAGCTTGATATAATCACGGAGCGCTTGATCTCACCAAGACTACCCTTCATGACGATCAGAAGGCTTCGACATAGCAATGGTCAGTACGGAATTCTTGGACAAGTTATAAACGTACCAGTATCAGTAGATAATATGGTTCAATTGCTTCCACGAGAACTTGATGATGATTATGCTATTAATGTCTATATAGCACGAAAAAAAATTCACAAAACCAATTATCTTATCGGATATGTAAAGAAGCGTGTCGTCAAAATTTGGCTTGAGTATTTAATGCAACAAGAACTGTACAAATATTATAATATCACAGTTAATAACGCGTTCTTTTCAACTGACGAACAGCAGCCGCAGACCAACCGAGTCATGATGAGGTGAGCGAAGAGATCCGCATCGAAGAAAGTTTAACAGCTCAACAGCAGTCCTTGCTTTGGAATGAAGAAAAGTATCTTCGTATTGCTCCCGGAGAGAACACCATACCAAAATGCATTCTCTTTGATGAACATTGTGAAGAATTATCGTTTCCGTCCATCTATCTCGGACAATTCAGAACTTTCAAAGAAGAACTTCGAGTGACTCCATTCATGATGGCATAAGAAGCGAGTTACGCAGGGCTGATCGTTGAGGCGTATATCCTACTCATTTGCTATATATGGCCATGAAAATTATGCGAATCCGCACTCGTGATTCACTTCAAATGTCTTTTAAGTTCATTGGCAAAAATAATACTGTGACAAGAGCACAGATAGAATCAGAAGAATACTTACACGGATGTATTGAAGAGAATCTCGCATTTTTACGCCATATCCCCAACTCAGCGTATTACTGAGCTTCACGTAAGAAAGACCTGTTCGCGATGATTCGACAATTTGGTAAGCCAACATTCTTTCTTACAATGAGTGCTAATGAAATTGGATGGCCAAAACCACTCAAATTGCTGTATAAAATTCGAAATAATGGTGCTAAAATTGATGATGAGGCAATTCGAAGACTTCATTATAATGTTAAAGCTACATTAATCAATGAAGACCCCGTGATCTGTGCCATCCATTTTAACAAACTCGTCGATACTATAATGGGAATTGTTCGATCGAAACGATATAGTCCATTCGGTGACAATTATGTTGTTCATTACTTCAAGCGTATCGAGTTTCAACATCGTGGCAGCCCTCATGCTGATCTACTGATATGGTTAAATAATGCACCTGTAAATGCCGTTGGTTCAGATATGTCAGCAGCTGTAAATTTAATAGATCGGTTAATATCCATCTCACCAGAAAACACTTCCGGACACACGAAACTTCAAACCCACAAACATACGTCTAGTTGTTACAAAAAAATGCGTAGCGCTCGAGCACAACAATGTCCTTTCGAAGCACCATTCATGCCTAGCCGAACAACTGTAATTCTTATCCCAATGAGTGCCGATGATCCTCGAAGAAATGCGCTTGCAAAATTATACAAACGGATGTGGAAGTCACTTGAAGAGAACGACTATAGAGATATTGAACATTTCTTCGAAGAGCACAATATTACTTCAGATGATTTTTACTTGGATGTATTGCGAGCGGGAATTAACAGACCTAACTGTCTGTCAGAACTAACTGAATGTCAACATTCCAAACTTTCACTGCTGCGTTAAATTTAAACGACAGGAGAGACGTTCCGCTGGGGTAGCGATTTATAAAAATCAGAACAGTTCGCACGTTGTCACACCAAACATGGACATTAATTATCGCCAAATACCAGGAATAGGAGTAGCAGTACGAGATACTGGCGATATTTGTGCAGCTGAATGCCGTCTCACAAGTGGACAAACGATTCTTTTAGTCGTTGTCTACATCTCACCAAATCAATCAGTTCAGAGTATAATTGATTTTATTCATTTTGTACTACTGCCGTTCAGTGTGGGTGGTGCAGCACTTTTAAACAAGGACTATTACCTAATGCCCATGATTCTGAGTGGTGATTTTAATGTTAATTTTAATACTCCGGAAGCCGACCCTTTGATAACGTTTTTAAAAGATACGTTTCAGCTAGAGTTAAATAGTAATAGAAACGTAGCTACAACACAATCTGGAACTGTAATTGATGCCGTTTTTCAAAGATTTCTCGATTCTTTAGAATCGAGTGTATATGTATCGTATTTTAGTTATCATAAGCCGATCGTCTCAGCGATTTTAAATGAATAAAAAATTTGCAAACGCATTAAAATTGAATTCAATTGGAATTATTTTTTTGAATAAAATCCGCCTTCTGCACAAATCCTCAACACACTTTCGTTCAGCATTTTCTCGCCACAAGATGTTTACACATCAATATCTCGAGTACTAGCAAACTCGCTCATTTTTTTTTGTATTCGCGGGCACGGAGATAACTTCGGTATTGACAAATGGTATAAATTGAAAAGGGTTGGCAACAACTATCCAAAGGTTCAAATAACTGATATATTACGTCCTGGCTCCCCGTTATATTCTACATGAAAATTTTTAAAATTTTTTATCTATTATTCTAAATATGTATTGTACATATTTTATATATATATAATATAAATACATATAAATATATAGATATATATTGTAACGGTACTTTTCTCCCGTTCACATGTAATTTTATTTTTCGTGGGGTTTTGGGCTCGACACAAAACTGATTAATGTAGACTTCAAGGTGGTGGACAGTGATGCTTTATTTAAAACAAATAATTTATAGCCAAACCTCACTTTTCTTTTTATTACAATCATTACATTTTCGAGGATCTTCCTTTACACTTGGTATGCAACCGATTATTTCCGCAATTTATTTATTTTATTGGTGATGCGCGATTTCTCGGTATTACTCGGGAGTCTGTTATGGTTCGTAGCACAGTTTCACTATACCTATGTTCAATACGCCGCTATATCAATACCGCACCGCTCGCTATCTTTCCTCGCACTCACTCCTTCGGTCAAGCGTCTCAGCTCTCTTTTCTGATTCTCTCGCTCTAACTCTAATGGTGCTCCTTCCTCGCTCGGTGTTACACGGGATTATCGGACATCTGTCGCACCGAGATTTCGCTTTCTAGTTATGCTACTTCGCATTCTCTCTTTTTATAGGGTGTAGGAACCCTATTCACAATTCTTTGTGCTCTCACGCTTCTCTCGCTCATCCACTCGTCTTATTTATTCTATGTTTTAATGCTACTTATTCTATATTGAATTACAATTATCCTATCTTCTATATTTCTTAATTCTATCTTTTCGGTCTCGGAAATCAGGGAATTCCCTCGATTTTAGTTATGATTATTTCTACTTATTCGAGCGCAACTTCCTGGTATTCCGGAGCTCGAGCTACGGTTACGGGACGACGCCTCGGTATTGTCGCCTCACACACACACACACACCGCACTACTTGTATAGAGTGTAGAAACTCTATGTACAATTCTTTGCTCTTTCTCTCTCGTCTTACTTGCACTCTGTCTCCTTTCCACTTATGCGATTTTCGTTTCTCGAGTCTCTCGTCGGTTTAAATGTCCATACCTCTTCATCTGGTTCTATGATTATAATTTTGGTGCACTAATTCCGATAAACAATACTCAAAGACTACTGAATTACACGGATTTATTTTCCTCCGGATCTACTCTATTCTATTTATTAATCACCTACTTTCGGTTATTTGTGGCTTTCCACAACTATTTTCTGTTACTTTCTCTGCTTTTAACACACCCTCGTCTATCGCCACCTTTCCCTGGTTTTCTATCTTTTCACACGATTTCCGTACCTGTTACGTTTTTACAATTTCGCGAAGAAGCTCCTCTCTTCCCGCACCGGCCTTTTATAGGCCTCCCCTCGCCTCAGTCCCCTCTGCCGATTTCCCTATCATCATTTAAAATATAACGCATCTTCAGGCTTTCGTGATACGCCGCTGCCGCGCTTACCGCCTTCCCCTCGCCTCCCAGCAAAGCCAGCTGGTCGCTGACCTGCTGTTTACGTCAGCGAGGGAATTTCGGAGCGGCAACAGCTCCTGTTTTTCTGTCAGGGGCGATGGCCTATTGCCCGCAAAGCTCGGTACCCTTGTACCGAGTCGTTGGCTCAGGTGTTTTTATACTCCTCACTATTCCTCACTTGACGCGTTATATTTCTTTTCGGGCTCTCCAGCCGTTCCCAATAATAATCGATGTTCTCAAGCGTGCCTTATTTTATGGCATCGATTATTACTGCGCTTGCCCCTACGCTCATGGGTGTAACTTCGTTACAATATATATATATATATATAATACTTACCCTATACATATAATTTTATACGTATATTTAATACATATTTTATACGTATAATTTTATGCGTACATTTTATACATACATACACATGCACACAATTTCAAACGCTCACTAGGGTATATGCGAGAAACGCTGAGCGAAGCATCGCGCAGTAATCAGTCGTGCGACTTTGTTTGGTCCCACGACTAGAACAGAGCATAGCCATTGGATACGACTTTGTATTCAGCATAGCAACGCACAGCCTCTCTCGCACCCTATAAGGGATTAGGCTGCTCGCCACATTCCAATGTTATCCATTGGCGAGTAGGCACTTCAAACCTTTTGCTAACGTAAGCGTTCCCACAATGACCAACGGGACGCGGCGCATCGGCGAGACGCGCTGCGCCCCGCAAACGATTTTTAGCATAATTCTTGAGCGGTGCCATCGGCACTGCTTTCTTCGTTTTAATTAGTTGGTTCTTCTCCGAGGGCCGACCACGACCGACGGTCGGTCCTCGTAATACCGTACCTATATTAATATGATATTTTCCTCGTAACAACTTGCTTCCAATAATATAAACCTAACTGTTTTAATATATATATATGTGTGTGTGTGTGTGTTAATACATAAGAGTGAATATTTAATCCAATTAATTCCAAAAGTGAATATTTAATTCAATCAATTCCAAAGGTGAATATTTAAACCAATCAATTCCAAGAGTGAATATTTAATCCAATTAATTCCAAAAGCGAATATTTAATTCATTCAATTCCAAAGGTGAATATTTAAACCAATCAATTCCAAGAGTGAATATTTAATCCTATTAATTCCAAAAGTGAATATTGTTTGATATCTTCGTAATAACACGACCTTCGTGATAGCACGGGCTCGTACTGACTATTTAATCCAATTAATTCCAAAGGTGAATATTTAATTCAATCAATTCCAAAAAGTGAATACTCAAACCAATTAATTCCAAAAGTGAATATTTAATTCAATCAATTCCAAAAAGTGAATATTTAAACCAGTCAATTCCACGAGTGAATATTTAATCCAATTAATTCCAAAAGTGAATATTGTTTGATATCTTCGTAATAACACGACCCTCGTGATAGCACGGGCTCGTACTGACTATTTAATCCAATTAATTCCAAAGGTGAATATTTAATTCAATCAATTCCAAAAAGTGAATATTTAAACCAATCAATTCCAAGAGTGAATATTTAATCCAATTAATTCCAAAAGCGAATATTGTTTGATATCTGTGTAATAACACGACCCTCGTGATAGCACGGGCTCGTACTGACTATTTAATCCAATTAATTTCAAAAGTAAATAATTAGTTCAATCAATTCCAAAAAGTGAATATTCAAACCAATCAATTCCAAGAGTGAATATTTAATCCAATTAATTCCAAAAGTAAATACTGTTTGATATCTTCGTAATAACACGACCCTCGTGATAGCACGGGCTCGTACTGACTATTTAATCCAATTAATCCCAAAAGTGAATATTTAATTCGATCAATTCCAAGAACTGACTATTTAAACCAATCAATTCCAAGAGTGAATATTTAATCCAATTAATTCCAAAAGTGAATATTTAATTCAATCAATTCCAAAAAGTGAATATTTGAACCAATCAATTCCAAGAGTGAATATTTAATCCAATCGGACTCTGTTTATAACTTTATGTTCGAATGTCCAATATATAAATATAGTGCATATTGTGCTAAATTCTGTGTTTCCGATACCTTATTTACAAAACTCGCCCCTCACCAGCGTCCTCCAATCCCGAGCCACCACATTCCGGCTCAAAATGGAGAAAATAAAATATTATTCCTTCGTTGCGTCCCTTCGTTAAAACCCAGGACGTAACAGATATCAATGTTTTTTTTCTGAAAGAGTCACGTACCAGCAGCGAATCTGCCCTTATGCGAACATTTTTTCTGACTGCATGAAATTCTGCGAGTAAATTATTCACGTATAATTCAGTTGAGCCGAGGGATAGGTCTATATCGGATACTATAAGGAATACATTTTTTCTTTGATTTTAGAAATATTCTGAACCATTATCTTCATAAAACGCTCCGTAGCCGTTCATGGCCTTACGGATTTCGCAACTCTCTTAAATTAAATTAAAAGTTTACGAAGCGCTCGAGTTATTTTTACGAGACCTGCGCAGTGATTCTGAAACACGATCGTTAAAGCAATTTGATTGGTCCACCATTCCACAAGAGTTACGTGAGTCACACGAGTTTCCCCTATCCTGGGAAATGCTCTGAGACCTGTCACTTAACCTACGTCTTTCCGTCTTACGTTTTGTTTCGAGGTCGCTATGGTCTGATGATGAGGAGCATGATTTCTTAGCCTTACCTTTTGGTCGTTTTTCACTATTGAGGCAGTTGGTTTATCGCGTTTCGCGTAAGAGCCGCAACGATTCGGCGGCGTCACCGTCCGGGCCTCGGCGGATAGACAAAGCAAGAGTAGCGCTTAGCAACTCGGGCAATCTATGGAACGTTCGTTCGAGTTCACGCGCCAGCTATAGACAATAAGAGATACGCTAAGTAGTTCATCGCTGACCACGGTCGAATGTACACGCGTCTTAGCACAAATATTAAAATAAAGACATATATCCATAGTGCTTCATTAAGTAAGAGATTTACTGAAAAGTACCTACACACTCCTTCCTCTCACAATAACCAGAAAGAACTAAAACTACAAAAATTAGCTCTAACAGGTTATGGGCCCAGACTACACTTCCACTGCGTATCTGATTGAGAGAGAAAGGAACGAGGTCGGGAACAAAAGGCGTGGGCGATAGCCATCTTGAAGTTTTTGTTGGACACGTGTTGCGAGAATAGGGACGCGTCTCCCTTGCATCCGAAATGTCACAGGACATCTCAGCTCGCCATGTGAAGAAATTCGACGGGGCAAATTTCCAAGGGTGGAAATTTCAACTCAAGGCATTATTTATGGCTAACGAGATCGACGAAATAGTGAACGGTGAGCGAGTGTTACCGGGAGATCGAACAACGCCGGAATCGAGGCAGTGGGTGCGAGATAATGCGAAAGCAATGTTCCTTATCTCGTCTGCGCTCGAACCGGCTCAACTTGAACCGTTGCTTGTGTGTGAGTCCGCGAAGGACATGTGGGATAATTTATGCCGAATACACGAGCAGAGATCTTCCGCGAACAAGCTCTTGCTGATGCAAAAATTCCATGAATATCGTATGGAATCGAGTGATTCGGTTGTTCAGCATATCGCGAAGATACGGAATTTAGCTGCACAAATCGAAGACATTGGTGAACATGTGACAGAATTAACTGTGATAGCGAAAATTCTGGGTAGCTTGTCAGTGAAATACAGCACGCTGCAAACAGCATGGGACAGCGTTGATCCAGCGCGTCAAACGCTCGAGAACCTGCAAGAGAGACTAATTCGTGAGGAAGTCAGATTGGGACTGAGTGAAAGTGCTGACAATGCTTTTTCGGCCGTGAAGGACGAAAAAGGTCGAAACAATCGGAAGAACAAAAATAAGCCAAAGAAGAAAAACAAGGACAAGAAAAACGTGAAGTGCTATAAGTGCAACGAGATGGGGCATTATGCGCATGAGTGTCCGACTAGAAAGAGCGACGGAAACGGCGGGAGAAATCAGTCACCTGACTGTGCGTTCGTCGCTGAAAGCGCGCGAAGTGCGAAGCGTGAGTCGAGTGAACTCGAGCAACCGAGCTGTAAGCAGCTGCGAGAGCTGCTGGCGGTCGGTAAAAACGAAGTGTGGATCACCGACAGTGGTGCATCGAGACACATGACTTACCGACGCGACTGGATAACAGACTACCAGCCAATCTCGAATGGCGGAACCGTGTCTCTCGGCGACGGCGACAAGTGTAGTGTGGTGGGGAAAGGAGTTGTTCTTACAAAAAAGCTCGTTGGTGGGTTGTGGACCGACGCGCGAATTGAGGAAGTTCTCTACGTCCCTCAACTCAAGAAAAACTTGTTCTCGGTCGGCGTTTGCACTAAAAAGGGTTTCGAGGTAATATTTAAAAATGATCTAGTGAATATAATGCGAAACCAAGAGATTGTTGCGTCGGGTGTGAGGCAAGAAAATGACATTTACCGAATGTTTATTCGTGCCGCGAAATCGAGTTCGGAAGAGGCAAACACAGCTGCGTACAATTTACGCGTATGGCACGAGAGGCTCGGCCATGTGGACAAACGTGCGATACGTGAGTTAGTGGACAAGGGACTTGTACGGGGAGTGTCGATGAGTGACAAGACAGACTTCGTGTGCGAAACATGTAGACTGGGGAAATCGCATCGACTACCGTTCAACAAACGTGATAAAGTGTCGACGAAACCGGGTGAGGTGTTTCATACTGATGTGTGTGGACCGATGTCCGTCGAATCGCCGGGCGGCGCGAGTTACTTCTTATCGTTCAAGGATGATGCGTCCGAGTATCGTCACGTCTATTTCTTGCGCCATAAGTCCGATGTTTTCGAGAAGTTCAAGACTTTCGAAAAACTAGTCGCTAACAAATTCGGGCGTGCAATAAAAATTTTGCGATCGGACAACGGAAGAGAGTTCCGAAACAGACAAATGAACGAGTATCTCGATGCGCGAGGCATCAAAAAGGAATACACAGCTCCCTATACGCCACAACAAAACGGCAAGGCAGAGAGGGAGAATCGAACAATTGTTGAGAGCGCTCGAACGATGATTCACGCGAAGAGTCTGCCGTTATCGCTATGGGCCGAGGCGGTAAACACCGCCGTGTACGTGCTAAATCGCACAGTGTCTTCGGGTGGAACCTCCACGCCGTACGAAAAGTGGATAGGGAAGAAACCGATAATGAATCACCTAAGAATCTTCGGTTCAGTGGCGTACGTACACACACCGAAACAATTCACGAAGAAGTTCGATCTGCGAGGTCGAAAAATGATTTTAGTCGGATACGAAAGTGACTCTTCAAATTATCGTGTCTACGATCCGACGACGAAGCGAGTCAGTATGACGAGAGACGCAACATTCCACGAGCGGATCGGCAAGGTAGAGATCGACGACGACGACGAAGAAGTCGAAACGATAACGTTCCAGGAACAGGAAGAAAAAGCCGATGGTCAGGCTGAAGGCGAAGAAATTCAACACGACGTCGAGAACGAGCTCGAAGCTCAGAAACGAGGGGAAGAATTAGAAATCGGAGATCACGTTCAGCATCGAGAAGAAGCTGAAGGACGAGTGCTGCGAAGGCGAGAAACGATTCGTCGTCCAGCGAGATACGAACTCGAAGTTGACATTGCTGAATATCCGATGCCGAATTCGTACGAGGAAGCAACACGAAGCATTGATGCCGCGCAGTGGGCACACGCTATCGATGAGGAACTCCAAGCACACGATACAAACAAAACTTGGGTGATCGTGCCAAAAACGCCGGGAACGAAAACTATCGATTCCAAATGGGTGTTTCGAATCAAAGAGGATCCTGCGAAAGAAGTCCGACGGTTCAAGGCGAGGCTGTGCGCACGGGGTTTTCGACAACAATACGGGATTGATTACACGGAGACGTTTGCACCAGTCGTGCGATACGACTCGCTCCGCGTACTTCTTGCAGCAGTAACCGAGAAAGATCTCGAACTACTGCAATTCGACGTCCAGACAGCGTTTCTCTACGGGGAATTAGAAGAAAACATCTTTATGGAAGTGCCCGAGGGTCTGGAAGTCGAGGGTAGCAAAGCAAACGAAGTGGTGTGCAAACTAAATAAATCTCTGTACGGGCTCAAACAAGCACCTCGCTGCTGGAATAAAAAATTCCTCGGAATTTTGCGCCAGTTCGATCTCAAATGTAGTCAAGCCGATCAGTGTATTTTTGTTGGGAAAGTTAAAGGCGAAACCGTGTACCTAGCACTCTTTGTAGACGACGGTCTTCTCGCAGCGAAAACAAAATCCACACTAAATTATGTAACGAGTAAATTGCGCGAAGCATTTAAAATAAAAATTGGAGACTCGAGTAGTTTTGTCGGGATGCAAATCGAGAGAGATCGAGGAAGGAAAACTCTGACGATTCATCAGAGCACGTACGTTGAAAAAATTATAGAAAAATTCGGGATGAAAGATGCGAATCCGGTCTGCGTACCGGTCGATCCGCATGTAACATTGTACCCGGTTGAAGAAAGCGACGAGACGACGAATATCGTACCATATCGCGAAGCAATCGGCTCCCTAGTTTTCCTTGCTGCTGTGTCTCGTCCTGACATATCATTTGCCGTAAACTCAGTAAGCAAATTTATAAACAAACACAGTGTCGAACACTGGAGAGCGGTTAAGAAAATTTTTGCATATCTCAAGGGGACAAAAGACTACGGGCTAGAATACAAAAGCGGCGGTAGCGGAAAAGATCTGATAGGATTTTCAGATGCAGACTACGCCAATGACGTCGAGACGCGAAGATCGACCACGGGATATATATTTTGTATGGCAAACGGGCCAGTGTCGTGGTCCTCCCAAAGACAAAAGCTAGTCGTGCTAAGCACAACGGAGTCGGAATACGTGGCTGCTGCGACAGCAACTAAAGAAGCCGTATGGCTGCGTAAACTAGTCAAAGATTTAGGATATTCGTGCGATCGTGAATTAACCCTATACGTCGACAATCAAAGCGCGATACGCTTGGTGAACAATCCTGTGTTTCACAAGCGTACCAAACATATCGACATACGTTATCATTACATACGCGAGAAGTTTGAGAATAATGAGATAATAGTAACGTATGTTCCGTCGGAATTACAGCGAGCCGACATTCTCACTAAGGCGCTGCCAAGAGAACGTTTCAGGAAGTTATGCGAATTAATAAACATAACTTCAATTACGAGGAAACGCTCAAACGGCGGTAGTATTGAGGCAGTTGGTTTATCGCGTTTCGCGTAAGAGCCGCAACGATTCGGCGGCGTCACCGTCCGGGCCTCGGCGGATAGACAAAGCAAGAGTAGCGCTTAGCAACTCGGGCAATCTATGGAACGTTCGTTCGAGTTCACGCGCCAGCTATAGACAATAAGAGATACGCTAAGTAGTTCATCGCTGACCACGGTCGAATGTACACGCGTCTTAGCACAAATATTAAAATAAAGACATATATCCATAGTGCTTCATTAAGTAAGAGATTTACTGAAAAGTACCTACACACTCCTTCCTCTCACAATAACCAGAAAGAACTAAAACTAAAAAAATTAGCTCTAACATTCACTCTTACGTCTTATATCTGGTTCATCTCGACGACGAGATTCTGAAGGGCGTCATCGGATACGGGATCGTTGTTTTGACGACGATATCGAGATTTATAATTATTACCAAAATTTATTTATTTACCGCGATTTGATTAATGTCTATCGCGATCCGTTTTTTAGTCGAATTCACGCCAACCGAATGATCGTTAATTTTGGTCGTCGCGAGCATAATTAAAATTTTTTTCGCGACGATCGTAGTAATTATTGCGGGAGTAGTTGCGTAAGAGGTACTGAAAGCGATCATTCGAGTCGCTGATGTCGGAACGGATGCTTTTACCAGAGTTGCGGCTCTCGTCTTTCGAACGGAATAATCTCTTTCGGATCATCGCTCTTTATTGTTATGTCACTTTCGATTTTGAAGTTTAAAACCATCATCAATGACATGAGTGATTTTTTGCAATAACGGAAAGATTTGTCACATGTATCGGCATTATGCACTCTTGTCGTGAAACTCCGTGAACGAGAGCAAGAACCGTTTTCGTCGCAACCGCGGCGTGAGTAAATTGCAGACCTCAATAATATTTCATGATGTTTATGGCTTTTGGAGTAAGTGGCGCTGTTGCGATCATGCAGTATATTCGATTTGAAACTAAAGCTCCATACCCGTAGACTATTGCAACTTCCAATCTGGAAGCCTCCTTTTGCCACACTGAATCTATTAGATGATCATGCTATCCTTGAACGAATCTCCCTAATTGATTCGCTGTAATTTCGGCCTTTAATATAGTACATCGATCACGATCGCACTGATATCATATCCCTCGGCCACGCAACGATTTAAAATCTCGGTTATACGTTTAATGCGGGAAGCAAAATCTGCTTTCATGCGTACCTTGAGTCATGCTAGCCAATTCTACCTTAAGGTGAAGCGATCTTTTCTTAGATTGTACAAGGTAATTTCAAGTTTCGTTTACTGAATGATGATTTGCTCGTTTCGGGTGACCTTGCCTCCAAGTGTTGCCTTTTAATTTAGAAAATGACAAATACCAAAACTTTGCAATCTGTTGAAGCTCGAGACTACTCATTGCACGAGTGACATCGGAGATACAGTTCTTGACCGGCAAATGTCTGCCATCGAATTCGGAGATTGGAATTAAGAATTTCATTAACCGGTCATTATCACTTCGGAGATTCAGCCTCCTGAAGCTCGCCATCAATCAAGGTCTACTTGAGGAGCAGGATGACTTACGCGGAAATCATTATTTGAGTTTAGGTTACGGGAGTCAGGAGACCTGTGACTTCGCCTGTGGCGCAAAGTTTGTTGATTTAAAAGCAACTCTTAGTTTGAACTTAAGGGCAAGGTTGCACCTTCGTTTGTGTGTCACGAATGTGAATGATTTGGTAAATTTTAATTCAACTGGTGAAATAGTACGCTCGCTGTAAGGACTGTAATCAGGAGTGAGAGGGAAAGGTTCTGACACTATATGGAGAGCAGAAACAAATGGAGCAACATGGTGATGAAGGGCGTAAAATGCAACTTCAAAGTGATGAGTCTATACCATTAGCCAAATATATACCAGAGGTACAAGTATGAAATGCGGAATTTTTTTCTAAAAAAACATGTTAAATTCGGAAGAACGATAAAAAAGTGCTTTATTCAAGGTATGCTCCATCGCTTGTTATACATTTTTCCCATCTTTTGGGCAATTTGTAAATACTATGCCAGGAAAAATTTTCCCCTTTTGCTGCGAACCACTTATCGAGCCATTTTTTCACATCTTCGTACGAACTAAAGCGCTGCTCAGCAAGTGCGTGACCTATCGATGCAAACAAATGGTAATCAGAAGCAGCTAAGTCTGGTGAGTAAGCCACATAGGGTAGAACTTCCAAGCTGAGTGCTTCCAACGTTTCGCGAACCGGTTTTGCCGTATGTGATGGAGCATTGTCATGAAGAAAAATGACTTTGTGTTGCCTCTTTCGGTATTGTGGCCCTTTTTCAAGCAGCGAACGGTTTAAATCGGTCAATTGTTGTTGGTAACGTTTAGTATTAACCGTTTCCCCAGGTTTTAACAGCTCATAATAGACCACGCCCCTCTGGTCCCACCAAACATAGAGCATCGTCTTTCTGCCAAAGCGATTCGCTCTTCGGTCTTCGGTCGGGATTCTCAAAATAAATCCACTTTTCATCCCCTGTAACTATACAATACAAAAACGACTTCTTTTTGTACCGAGTGAGCAAAATGTCACATGTGTTTTTGCACATTTCCATTTGCCTGTCGTTCAACTCATGTGGTACCCATCTACTGGTCTTCTGAATATTTCCCATCTCTCTAGCTAATTGGAAACAGTTTATTGATTAACGCTCTATTGCTCGGCGAGTTGTTTTTGTGTTTGAGAATTATCTTCGTCCAACAATGCTTGGAATTCCACATCTTCGTATTTTTTGGCGGCTTCCACGTTCCTTGTTTGCAACATCGAAGTCACTTTTGAAACGCCGAAACTATCGTTCACACGTATCTTGCGATGTAGTATATTCACCATAAGCTTCTCGAAGTAATCGCTATAATTCAGCAGCAGTTTTCTTCAAATAAAAACAAAAAATTAATGCTGTCCGCGAATGCTCCTTGTTCGGTATAAATTTCGACATATTGAACACAACAACACAACACTATGCACACACTTTTCTAATTTATCACTCGTGCGCGTCTGACACTTGTTGATGACATAACAAAATGGCGCAGTGTCAAATCTTTATAGCACAAACTGCATTCGTACGCCATCTCTTGTCTAATATCCGCATTTCATACTTGTACACTTGGTTTATATTATTTATAAGGTGTGGTGGACTTACACGAGGCTGGCAAGGAGAAGAGCCAGATCAAAGAATATGTTCCCCCTTTTTTAGTAGTGTTGACAGGTTTTCAATCAATTTCAACGACAACGGTTCGTTGTTTAGAGTTAAACAAGAGTTCAACACGCTTCATAGTCATTTGAACGAAAACCGTGTAACTGCGCGTAATCTCGGAATTCAGGAGATCCCACTTCTGACAACAAAAATGATTACTTATTACATCTCTAATGTCTTATTATTTTAACGCGTGTGCGGCTACGATTACTTGGCCGCAGCGCTTCAGAGCTTGATGGCGAAGATGTGTACGCCAACACATGTGCATATAGATGGAGTTTTTCCTCGATTAAGAACTAAAATTCAATTCGGAGTGTAATGATTCGCAGTTTTATTTTAGGTTTTTGATAAAAAAATAGATGTCGTTGATTTGTACAGTGAGGAACGACTGACAATTTTCAGAGTACAGCTAGCTGTCGCAGTAGCCCAAAAATGCCGAGCTCGCGTGATGCAAGAATATGAGAAAAAAAGGGAATGATAGGAAATTTAATGAAGTAGGCTGGTTAGTTAGAAAGCAGAATTAAACGGATATTAGTTGACAGGAATACGAGTAGATGCATCCGGTGGTGTGATATATCATTTTGTTCAAGAAGTAGAATGATTGTGGAGAAAAAAAAAAGTTTAATAATAGTAACCTGCGCAGAAAAAAATCGTACCGGAAAGAGTCACGAAAGCAGCTCCGTGCGAAAAAAGTCCAAGCGGGACTGCAAAATCTGTCCTGGACCGCACACTGGACTCCATCCTAGACTCCTGCAACTCCATCACGGACTTGATCCGGGACCCCGATATGGAATTCCATATAGAGGTTGGGATTACTACAGACACAAATTATGTATGAGGGAAACGTTTATCAGTGTTGGTAGCATGTTCTTGATACTAGGCCGACCGGTAAACAGCGACTTTGAATAAAACTTACTCATGAATCAGATTGGCAGATTGTTACTAATAAGAATAAAAGACTGATCTCGCTGGGACGACGGGCATGGTCATTTCCCCAAAGACGTAAATGCATGCTAAAAAAAGGAAAGCTACGGTCGAAAAGTGAATACAATCACGCGAAGAAAAATAAGTAATTGAGAAAAACAAGTCAATAACGGAGGGATGTTGCCATGAATGGTTACGAGGTAGTTTCATTAACTTCAAACCAAAGTTGAATGTAAATCATTGATACAGATAGCGCTGCAGAGCACGTCACGCAACGAGAATTTGAGGATATGCTGATGAGAAGAAAATATTCACAGTACCTTCCCAGCAAGTTTAGTTGGGGGAAAGTACTGTGAATAATTAACAGCACTTACTCATGTACGAGGGTCAATCAATAAATAGTCGGCCTTGCGCCATCTGTTGGTCGAGGAAAGAAATCAATAGCGTCGTTTAGTAGTGCCATGCTTCACATGACTGTTGTCAAAGTTTCAGCTCGCTGCGATGTTTAGTTTGCGTTTGACAGCCATCGAAAGACAAACTTTTGTGTTTCTACAAAAATGGAAAAAATTGAGTGTCGTGCAGTGATTCGATTTTTGTTTTTGAAAAAGAAAACGAACAATTAAATCAAAGCCGAGCTAGACGAAGTTTATATGGACCTTCGTTATCAACCATTAAATATTGGACAGCTGAATTTAAACGCGGTCGTACGAGCATTGTTGACGACGAACGTCCAGGTCGTCCAAATGAGGTCGTCATACCAGAAACAATTGAAAAAGTCCACGATATCGTGTTAAATGATCGGAGACTAAAAGTGCGTGAGATTGCTGAGGCCACAGGCATATCATATGGCTCAGTGATTTCAATCCTGAGTGATCAGTTGGGTATGAAAAAGTTATCCGCAAGATGGGTGCCGCGTTTGCTCACTGTCGACCATAAAAGAGAACGTATAGCTGATTCAAAGGCGTGTTTGGCGATTTATAAGCGTGATCCTGATGAGTTTTTGCGTCGTTACGTAACCGTGGACGAAACATGGATCCATCACTATACACCAGAGACAAAGGAATAATCGAAACAATGGACTTCACCGACCGAACGTGCTCCGAAGAAGGCAAAGACGGTGCCATCGGCCGGTAAGGTCGTGGCCACAGTTTTTTGGGATGCACGCGGCATAATCTACATCGATTACCTTCCGCCGAAAAAAACGATTAATGGCGAATACTATGCAGCCGTACTGACCCGATTCAACGACGAATTGAAGAAAAAACGTCCACATTTGGCGAGGAAAAAAGTGCTCTTCCATCAAGACAATGCACGCGTTCACATGTGCGCAGTTGCCATGGCCAAAATTCATGAATTTAAATACGAATTGCTTTCGTATCCACCGTATTCTCCAGATTTGGCCTCCTCCGACTACTTTCTGTTTCCAAACCTGAATAAATGGCTTGGCAGAAAGAGATTTGGTTCCAGAGATGACCTCATCGCCGAAACAGAGACCTATTTTAAGGACCTTCTGAAATCGTATTATTCGGAGGGCATCAAAAAATTGGAAAATCGTTGGAATAAGTGTATCGAGCTAAAAGGAGATTATGTTGAGAGATAAAAAGATTTTTGTCCAAAAAAACGCGATTTTCTTTACCAAGCCGACTATTTATTGATCGACCCTCGTATTGTTAAAGCCCAAATAGAAATAGAAATAATATGCGTCGATAGTCGTATACAATTTAAATATAATCGTGCCGCAGCTATTATCCGCTCGCTTTCTCTCACACTTACGGACCATACAATATTCTCTCTCCCTTTTCTCTCTTACGTAAAGAGTGACTTTCGTTCGTTATAATATTCTCTCGCCTTCGCCCCTATGTTCTATCGACGACACTCGAGCCAGTTGATATCGTTCGACGGCTAGCCCTCGTCCTTCGTTCAGCCTTAGTGGCACTCTTTCGTTTTGTGTCTTGTTCTTTACATTTTCGTTCACCGTCTCTGTCACTCTTATAATTATTATAGCGACAATTGTTCGTGGTGAAATTTGTTATTTACAGGTACTAAATATTAACCCACATTGATTTATAACACTATACGCGCAGCTTGTAGGTTTTGGTAGGTATTGTTGTCTTACAAACGACAAACTTTTTATAAATCTCGGAACTCCCATGAGAATTATTACCGCTGCGTGTGCAACAGTGAGTTCACCCCAGCCTAAACAATGCGCTCTGATATGTATCGGGAGACTGGCATCCCTCCCGGGTACTCTTTCGATGATACCACTCTTATGATAATTTTATCACATCGGTATGCTTGCAAATAGATAACCATTCGACGACTCTAAAATCACATTTTTTCTTTGGATTATATTTACTGGATTATATTTGACTAATTTATACGGGCCATGATATTGACCATCGAATTTTCCCTGTCGCATCTCCTTTTTTACCCAGACCTTATCACCTACCTTAACGATAATAGGTCTGGTCATTCCATCGTAGTAGCGCTTGAAATTTCCCTTAGCCTGGTTAATATTTTGGTCTGCTATTTCGCGAATTTCTGATAATCGTATTATTAATTCCAATATAAAAGAATTATTAGCGGCAAGATTGTCCTTCGTAGGGAATTTACTGCACAACAATGGCAATCTTCCATACACTATCTCATAACACCTGAATTTAGTAGCCTCATGTACACATGTATTACATGAAAGCTCTGCGTATGGCAACAACCCATCCCAATCGTCGTATTTCCCGATATAATGTTAAATATATTTGGTAAGTATTACTATATATGACTTCGTTGAAGAGCACCGTTGATTCGAGGTCTGTACCCCGACATCGTGAGCTGTTGAATTTTAAATATCTTAGCGATTTCTCGTAAAAGCTGTCCGTACATGCTGCCCCGCGATCTGTTAATATCGTGCGCAGAGCTCCGAATTGACTAATCAGTCGACGTGCTTTTGCTTCGGCATTCGTGGACGCTTTTAAGTCTGGAATATGCTTGGATCAACAATATTTTTGTAATTGATCTTGTATGGTGAAAATGTGTCAATTCTCGTGCAGGGTGATTGGTAGGGGACCCGCTGTATCTAACGAAATCTTTTCGAGAACATCGATGGGCCCATAAGTAACCAACATTGGTTCTTGAGATTTCATTCGAACGATTTCTGCTTCTGGTAACTCTTATTACTGTTACGTCAAAATCGCGGCCTATCTTACGAACCCACGAATTTAACATAGATTTCACGTTTCGGTGTATCTTTTCCGTGCTCTGGTCAAGGAGAATAAATCCTCCCTTTACCACACCCGACGAGAAAATACCGAAGACGCAAGCCCGTTTTTGAGTCTAACCTCGCGAAAAATTACTCGGGATAGGGCTGGAGTGCGTTTTGTTCTTGGTTGGGGATAATCACTTCACGAATAATGGGGAGGGACTTGAATGACAATTTCACGCGGAGCAAGATTTCACTTTAATTGGTAATTGAAAATTATACTTACGGTTGTTTGTTGCTGTGGTTCTTGCTGTTGAACGTTAGATGGACGTAGATTAGTGTAGTCAGACAGACTAAAAATCGAACGTAGGCGTTGGTGCGTATTAGTAATTATTTATTGAAATAAAACTACATGAGTAGTTGAATGTTGCACGTTCAATATTCCCGATTTTACAAGCGTTAATAATTATAAGTACTGTACTCTTACTCTGTACTACTTGAAACTATACTTTGTGAAAATTAAGCCGTGGTGAAAAATTATCGTTCTGTACTACTTTATTTCCCGGCAAACAGTACTACTTGTTGCCTTGGAAAATTCTAATTTACTGCCGGCGACTTATTGACTGCCAGGCTAGTGATTAGTCCTCTACTTAACCCCCCGTGAAACTGTCTTACTTGACTCCCCGTGAAAAAGTGTTACTTGACTCCCCGTGAAAAAGTGTTACTTGACTCCCCGTGAAAAAGTGTTACTTGACTCCCCGTGAAAAAGTGTTACTTGACTCCCCGTGAAAAAGTGTTACTTGACTCCCCGTGAAAAAGTGTTGCCGGCCGATTTTCGCGGCCTTTTATGGGGCTCCTGAGCGTCGAAAATTCTTGTCGTCAAGCGCATAAAAGAAGAGAAGGGATAAAACCCTATCCTGATTATAAGAATTTTCCCGTGGTCTATCTCGACCATACACGTATTCATTCCCCTTACTCCGCACAGTAGCTTCTCGACATGCAGAGCCATAGATCTATGCAAGTGCATCGGTATGGTGCGCTCTGATTTGTCCGTGCGATGTGCTACACAGAGGACCACGCGATTAGGTGAGGGAACGCGTTCGAGGCGTTTTTCCCCTGAAAATGAGGCGATTTTTACCACCCCGCTTCTTGGCCTACTTTCGATAGAGTTTCCTAGTCTAGGTAATATCCTTATGCTCGCTTCTATGTAGATGTGTCTATGGTAATGGCTTAGTTTTTCAGCGTTTGTACGGAACTTAATTAAATCCTTCACATGAAACCACTAGTAATAATTTTGTTACAGATTCTGTAGTTAACTTCGACGTATGCAACCTGATTTCTGCGTTAATCTCTTATTAGTATAAATGGTTTTGTTGAGTTATGGCTTATTCCAAGCATCATTGGTTATTCGTTAAATTAGTGATTACTCTACTTATAGCTAATAAGTTTTCTTAGATAATTTGTTAGTTAGACGTTAGATTTCTTATAGTTAATAAGTTTTCTTAAATAATTTGCTAGTTAGACGATTATTCTCGTACTATAGAAACGAGAGCGAGAGAGAGAGAGAGAGAGAGAGAGAGAAGGATTTTACTTGAGAGCGACTCGTCTAGCTTGGTTACTCGTACATTTCGTTCGTACGCAAGTTGGCTAGATCACCGTTCAGCCCTAGCGATAAGGCGTTCGTCGTGGCGCAGAGAGTCGCCCAGTCTCGCTTTCTTGCAGAGGAAGCTCTATTGAAACGCGTTACCGTTTTCTCTCTTTCTCGATTCGTTTTACTTTCAGTATTTAGCTATAAAACAATCTTAACATTTCATTTTATCCTGTCTATATATGTGTAACATATTCCATATATATAATTTGCTGGTAAAACAAGTATTTTTATACATGGAAACGAGAGAGAGCGAGAGAGTTCTTCTCTTGAGAACGACTCGCCTAGCTCGGTTACTCGTACATTTCGTTCGTACGCAAGTCAGCTAGATCGCTGTTCAGACCTCGCGCAAGGCGTTTTCGTTGTGCGGAAAGTCGGTCAGCCTCGCTTTCCTGCAGCAAAAGCTTCATTGCAACTCAATTTTAGTCTCATCTCTTTCTCGTTTTTCTGTCTATTTTTCGCTATTTTACCATAAATAAATCCTAATATTTCCTTTATCCTTTCTATATAGGCATAACATGTTCTATATATTTATGATGGTATCTAATATATAAAATTCTCGTGTCACAGTTTTCGTTGCCATACTCCTCCGAAACGGCTTGACCGATTTTGATGAAATTTTTTGTGCTTATCCGGTATCTATGAGAATCGGCCAACATCTATTTTTCATCCCCCTAAATGTTAGGGGTAGTCCACCCCTAAATTTATTTTTTTATTTTTTAGACAAAATTTTTAATTTCTATTTTTTTATGATACAACATACAAAAATACATACAATTCTCAATTTTCACCCTTCTACGATCAACCCTTATTTTTTAATAGCCATTTTAGTAATTTAATCATTTTTCCTCTCCGGTCGAAAACTGATCAATCGTCATTTAATTAGTTATCCCCGCCAGATGTCTACAGGTGTCACTTCTGACCCAGTAAACAGCACGGAGTAGGGATGAGAACGAAGCCGGTCTCCTTTCTTTCTCACTCCCTACACAGTTGTCGGCCATCATTATTGTTTATGCATCAAGTGTAGTAGTAACGTTGACAATTATTATTTTGCTATCTCAGTGTAACTCTCATATTAACTTTTAATCATTCCTATTTTATCAATAATAATTAAATTATCAATTTTGAGTGTATTTTGCACGATTAGTTAATCAAGTGATTTTATAACCTCAAAAGTACTCAACACGTGACACGAGCTTCCAATAACAACGGATTTTGTGTTGTAAGTATACTTTTTTTTATTAATATCGAAAATGTTGTTGATCTTATAAAAATGTAATTTTAATTTAATTTTATTAAAAAAATGCAATTGAACAATTAAGATTTTCATAGTTTCCAAAAAATCAATCATTATGAATCTTTATTTTGAAATGTCAATGGAAATATTGGTTGTATGAAAAAATTATAAGAGACAATGTTTTCATAAAATTTAATTTCTTACTTTTGTTTGAAAAATTTTTCCATAAAACTTATATTTTTGTTATAATTTCATAAATTAAAACTAATCATTTCAAAACTGCGGCAAAAATCCTGGCCCTAATTATACTTTTAACATTTTTCATCATTAAATAATTTCATTAATTCTATTTATGTATGTTTTGTACAGTGAGCAATGCCAAGAAAACGCAAAGGGGCTGATTTGAGCCGCAGTACAAGTAAAGCTCGAAACTTGCGAGATAGCAGATCCGAAAGAACAGAAGAACAAATCCAGCAACAAAGTACTGATGCACGTGTCAGAATGGCGCAATTGCATCAAGAAGAGCCAGAAGATACACGAGCTGAACGCAATGAAGTCAGAAGATTAGAACAACGACAATCACGCCGTTTCACAGTCAATAGACGAAGAACAAATGACCAACAACGACAACAGGTACATCGAGCATTTATATCTGATTCATTCCTGCGTCTAGCATTCCAGTATGAGCCCGATATTGAATATTATGCTCATTCAAAAGTGGTAATTGGTGCTATGGACAAGGAATGTCCGCATTGTCATGCTCTGAAATTCAAAAATGAGCCAGCTGGGATGTGTTGCGCGTCAGGAAAAGTGCAACTACCTGAAATTGAAACACCACCTGAACCATTGAACGGCTTACTTATCGGCACGGATCCAGATTCTAACGTGTTCCTGAAGTCAATTCGAAGATTCAATTCATGCTTTCAAATGACATCGTTCGGAGCAACAGAAATAGTTCGAAATACTAATGCAAATGGTCAACAATTCAATTCTACATTCAAAATCAGAGGCCAAGTTTATCATAAAATGGGCTCACTGCTGCCAATGCCAAACGAACCACATAAATTCTTACAAATCTACTTTATGGGCGGCGAGGATTCCGGAAGCGCACTTGCCAATCGCGTGAATGCACGTTGTGATTATAATAACCTTGATTCACTTTATGCCAGGCGCATCGTCAGCGAGCTAGATGCTCTTTTGAACGAGCACAACGAGTTGTTGAAAATATTCAAATCACATATGCACCAATTACAAAGCGATAATCACGCTATCGTCATTAATCCTGATAAAACACCAGCTGGAGAGCATATTCGTAGATTCAATGCACCCGTTGTTGATGATGTTGCTGGAATCATGGTTGGCGATTGTACAGCTGCACGAGAAATTGTGATTCGTAGAAGAAATAATAATCTTCAGTTCATTGCTGACACACATCGTTCATATGACGCTCTCCAATATCCGCTAATATTCTGGAAGGGACAAGACGGATATTGCATAAACATAAAACAACGAGATCCCGTATCAGGTACTTCATTGATTATTAATTTGATCATTAATCATTTAACAAAACAATTAAATTATTGAACGTAATAAATTTAAATTAATTTTTATGAACAAATATTACAGGAGCTGAAATAAACAAGAACGTTAGCTCAAAGGATTATTATGCGTACCGATTAATGATTAGACGTGGCCTGGACAACGTCATTTTCCGATGTCGTGAGCTTTGTCAACAATTCATGGTCGACATGTACGCGAAGATTGAGAGCGAACGACTACGATACTTACGATATAATCAACAAAAGCTGCGCGCGGAAGAGTACATTCATTTGCGAGACGCTATCAACAACAACGCCGACGTCGCCGAAATTGGTAACCATGTCATTTTACCATCATCGTACGTAGGCAGTCCACGTCATATGCAAGAATATATACAGGATGCTCTGACTTTCGTGCGCGAATATGGACGACCATGTTTATTTATCACGTTCACATGTAATCCAAAATGGCCAGAGATTACATCTTTCCTACTGCCTGGCCAAAATGCAATACATCGCCATGACATTACAGCACGTGTGTTCAGACAAAAGTTGAAGTCTTTAATAAGTTTCATTACTAAATCACATGTATTTGGTCCCACACGTTGCTGGATGTATTCGGTTGAGTGGCAAAAGCGAGGATTACCTCATGCACACATTTTGGTTTGGTTCATCGACAAAATCCGTCCTGAAGAAATCGATAGTATCATTTCTGCGGAAATTCCAGATCCATCCACTGACCAACTGCTGTTTGATATTGTTACAACAAACATGATTCATGGTCCATGTGGTACTCTTAATAGTTCATCGCCTTGCATGGCTGATGGAAAATGTACTAAAAATTTCCCTAAAGATTTTACCAATGATACGGTCACAAATGTCGACGGATACCCAATATATCGTCGAAGAAATCCTGAAAATGGCGGACAATCATTTATTAAAAATATCATCAACACAGACATTGATATTGACAATCGTTGGATGGTGCCATATTCGCCTCTGCTGAGCAAGACATATAATGCTCATATTAATGTTGAGTTCTGCAGTTCTGTGAAGAGCATCAAATACATTTGCAAGTATGTCCATAAAGGCAGTGATATGGCTGTGTTTAGAGTGGAAAATACTAATGTGAATGCTCCTCCAGTGAATAAAAACGATGAAATAACGCTCTACCAAATTGGTCGGTACATCAGCTCCAATGAAGCTGCTTGACGTATCTTTGGTTTTCCAATTCATGAACGGGATCCAGCAGTTGTTCAGTTAGCCATCCATCTTGAAAACGGTCAGCGTGTATTTTTCACGAACGAGACAGCGATTGATCGTGCAATAAATCCACCTAAAACTACACTCACTGCATTTTTTGAATTGTGTAATCGTGCGGATGATTTTGGTGCCTTCGCACGAACATTACTCTATTCACAAGTACCACGCTATTTCACATGGACTCAAACAAAAACATGGATGCCCCGCAAGCAAGGCTCACCAGTTGCTGCATGTCTCAATTTATTTAAATCAAACGCCTTGGGGCGATTATTTACAGTCAATCCAAGACACACGGAGTGCTTTTATCTTCGACTGTTGTTGGTTAATGTTACTGGCCCATTATCATTTCAAGATATACGTAAAGTGAATGGGCAACAATATCCAACGTATAAAGATGCATGCCTTGCACTCGGCTTGCTGGAAGACGACAACCAGTGGGAATGCATGCTTGCTGAAGCTGCATTGAACTGTACAGCAATACAAATTCGTCTACTATTCGCTATAGTGTTGACTACATGTTTCCCAGCCCGAGCACAGATATTATGGGAAAATCACAAAGATTCAATGACTGATGATATATTGCATCAACATCGTATACGGTGCCACGATCTAACCATAACATTCAGCGACGAAATGTACAATGAAGCATTGATTGCTATTGAGGATCTTTGCATTGTCATTGCCAACTTACCACTTAGTAATTTCGGTATGAATTCGCCAAATCGAACTGCATCTGATTTAATGAATACTGAAATGAATCGTGAACTGCAGTACAGTACTGTAGAAATGGCAGCGATTGTTGCCCGCAATGTCCCACTAATGAATGAGGAACAAAGAACCATTTATGATCGCATTATGCTCGCAGTTTCAGCTGGACAAGGTGGGTTCTTCTTTTTGGATGCACCGGGTGGAACTGGCAAAACATTCGTTATTTCGCTAATTCTTGCTGAAATACGATCAAATAATGGCATCGCATTGGCCGTTGCATCATCGGGCATTGCAGCAACTTTATTGGATGGAGGTAGAACAGCTCATTCAGTATTTAAGCTGCCACTAAATATTCAGAATAACCCTGACGCAGTATGCAACATTAAGAAACAATCGTCCATGGCCACTGTGCTGAAACGGTGTAAAATTATTATTTGGGATGAATGTACTATGGCACACAAACATTCACTTGAGGCGTTGAACAGGACATTGAAAGATATTAAAAACAGTGACAAACTATTTGGCGGAACTCTGTTGGTCCTTTCAGGTGATTTCAGACAAACACTTCCAGTCATTCCACGTTCAACATACGCTGATGAGATCAACGCTTGCTTAAAATCATCTCCATTGTGGCGTAATGTTGAAAAATTACAGCTAAAAATAAATATGCGCGTTCAAATGCTTCAAGATCCATCCGCTGAAACATTTTCAAAACAACTCTTAGATATCGGTGATGGAAAAGTTGCTATAGATGAAACTGGATACGTAAAATTACCGACCGATTTCTGCACAATCGCTGATTCGCAAGATACTCTCATTGAACAGATATTTCCCGATGTACACACACAGTACATAAATCATGAGTGGCTTGCAGAAAGAGGGATTTTAGCGGCAAAAAATGTAGACGTTGACAATTTAAATCTGAAGATACAAATGTTGTTGCCAGGGAACTTGGTATCATATAAATCTATTGATACAGTTTGCGACGACAGCGAAGCAGTAAATTTTCCCACAGAGTTTTTGAACTCACTGGATTTGCCAGGCATGCCACCGCATAATTTACAATTAAAGGTTGGATCTCCAATTATCTTGATTCGTAATTTGAACCCGCCCCGGCTGTGCAACGGTACGCGATTAGTCATTCAAAAATTAATGAAAAACGTGATCGAAGCCAGGATTTTAAATGGCAAGTTCAGAGGTGAAAATATACTCATACCACGGATTCCTATTATACCTACAGATGTGCCAATTCAATTCAAACGTATTCAGTTTCCGATTAGATTGGCATTTGCAATGACTATCAACAAATCCCAAGGTCAAACGATGTCTGTTTGTGGATTAGATTTGAGAACACCATGTTTTTCACACGGACAATTATACGTGGCATGCTCTCGAGTGGGTAAACCATCCAGTTTGTTTGTGTTAGCTAAAGATGGACTAACAAAAAATATTGTTAACGCTATAGCATTAAGAGATTGATATTGTTTAATAGTGTTACTGTCGTAATTGTTTAATTAATGATATATAATTTTAAGGAATAAATTATAATAACTTAAAAATAATGTTTGCCTTTTGTTATTTTTATATTCCCTCATCGTTCACAGCGCTCCATGCTTATTTCACGCATATACCACATTCTTACATACATACAATATACACATTCTAACATACATACATACTTACAATAAGTAAGCTATTTTTTGTCTACACTAGAAATTACTAGGAAATTATTTATATGGCAAAACAACGTTTGCCGGGTCACCTAGTTTTTACTATAAATTCCAATATTTTACGAGAGACATGTTAATATATAGGCATAACATGTTTTATATATTTATGATGGTATTTTTACTATATATTCCAATATTTCACGAGAGACATGTTAATATATAGACGTAACATGTTTTATATATTTATGATGGTATTTTTACTATAAATTCCAATATTTTACGAGAGACATATTAATATAATCCCAAGAGAAAAGGGGAATTAATCCTAATATACTGATCTTTCTTCTATTACCCGACTATACTTGGTAAGCTCATTAATTCGATGTGGGTTGTACTCGTTTTCGAGTGACAGCCATGGGTAGTTTCCATATGGAAGCATAATTGTTCTTTTTGCTGCTGATATTTTACCTAGAGTGTTCGTGTGAACATTTTGATAGTCATAATTCTTTCGTTTAAATCAACAGTTCCTCCACTTTTGTTGATTGTTTCGCTTAGTTAATAATTGTTCGTGATTTCATCATCTTTGTAAAGAGAGAGAGAGAGAGAAGATTTCAGGCAAGAGCGAGAAGAAAGGGTGCGGTCGCTTGGTCACGTGATAGCGTTCCCTCCAACCGCTCCCTTATGACCAACAACGCCCTGACGGCGACTAGCCGAACCCCTTGTCTAGGATTGAGGGTAAGGCCGCGCTGAATCATAGATCCATAAATGGCAGTCGATAACCGGGTCTACGCAGTAGATCCCGTGGTTTGAAAGTTTGCCTTTTGACCGGGAGCGCCGAAAAATTCCATCTTTACAAGGTTAATTCTTCCCGGAAGACGGTCGGTAGGACCGCATCTTCACCCTGTTCCGATCTCTGTCGCTAAAATCGCTCTCCTCTCCTCTTAAGAAGTTCGAGAATAAAAGAAAAATGTGAGAGGTTACTTTTACTGTAGCGAAACTAAAACAGAAGAACTTTAACGTAATCGAAATGAAAAAGATAAATGCGACGTTACGTCAGGACGTAACATTACGGCGCCGAGCAAAATTCTGCATCTATCAAAATTTTGCTACGCAAATTCATTGCGTAGTGATGAGCAATAAAAGTGCTTGCAAATTTTTTCAAAGTCTCCGTAACTCCTCGATGACCTCTCATCTGGCTTTCGTAGAATTCGCTCAGGATCGTGAGCCGATCTTGCTCCTTAGATAGCTGTATTGTCCCGTAACATAATTCCCGTATTTGTCAACATTTCATAACCGTCGATATAATTCTCAGCATGAGATATCTTAATTGTTTAAATATCGCGTTGCATCAATATTTTCTTCAAAGTTTTCTATCCTTCCAAAATACCGTTAACAATCGTTTCTTCAAATCACCGGGATTTTACGATTGTACTAAACATTTGGTTTTACTGTAAGTGGTAATAGCTATTTGCCTCACCCTTAAATAATTTTGTCTAATTTTATCCGTGTCGATTTTCTTCGAATTTGAAAGAACTTTTCCGACAGACGTTGCTAGTTTGCCATCTGCTAAGATAAAATTTATGTGGTTGTCCGATTTATAAGTTAAACATTCGCGCGAGTTGTTTATAGACGTTTTTGCGTTAGCTAAATCAAGAAACTGACGAACGTTTTTCTGGGTTCTCGGGATATAGCATTTTTTCACTGCCCTCAGTTTCTTCAGATCTATGCGTTACTCTCGACCGACGATATGCTCGAGAGAAGCTACCTCGCGATAAAGGGATTTGCACTTATCAGGTTGGAGGCTCAGGTTATCTTCCTCCAATCTTCTCATTAACTTACGAACCTTGACCTTGAGTTCATCCAGGAATTTAGCAAATACTACGACATCGTACAAGTAGATAAATAACTTAGTGATTGAAGGCTTCTTAGCACATTGTCCATTCACCGCTGGAATGTTGCAGGCGCGTTTTTCGGGCATTCTCGCGTATATGTACCCGTTTAGGGTTAAAAAAAGCAGTTTTTGCCCGATCTCTGCGATCTATGGGAATTATTGAAATCTACTAACTAAATCGAATGTTGAGAAGTTGTAACATAGTTACACTCTCTAGCCCACTTTATTATGTCGAACGGTATAAAGAGCCGAGGGATACGAAACACCTGCAAAATTAGAATAGATACAGAAGTACCGAGGTTTGCGGGTACTAGGCCATCGCACCCGAGTATGAAAAAGTAGCTACGTCACACCTCCGGAATTTCCTCGCTGACATAAACAGCAGGTCAGCGACTAGCTGGCCTTGCTGGGAGGTGAGAGGAAGACGGGTAGCGCGGCGACGGCTAGCTACGAAATAAGGAAATGCGTTAGATTTAAAAATAAAAGCTAATGATGACGTAGGGCAGAACGGAGCGAGGGGAAGGCTATAAGAGAGCCTGCGCGGGGGGAGAGATCTCTTAGGTTTTTCGGCACGAGTACGGAAGGAAAGAAAATAAAAAACGTTCTGAATAATAATTAAAAATTCAAAAGAAAATTCATTTCTGCTCACCCTGTATCATAATCTCGTGAGTACATAAGAAAAGTGAGTGCAAGTGCGTGAAAAAACGAAGACCAGCCAACGAGAAAGGACAGGTGAGTTATCGAAATAAGATAAAAACATGATTAGTGAGATATCACTTAATTCAAGAATAATTTAGAGATAGACAGGTTAAAGTGAAGAGACAAAAATTGTGTAGAATAAACTGATTCGGATAGAGCGTCTAGTATTAAGAAAATAGAATTAAAAAATTAGAACTAAGTATAGAAAATAACTCGTTTAGGATTAGCTTAGCGATACCGCAGAAAATAAAAATTAGGTCATATAGTATTTAAATCGACAGGCGAAACCAGCATATCGCAAGTGAAAGTGCGAGTGAGAACGCCAGACGTCGAATCGTATGTGAGCTAGAGAGGGACAGAGGTCCGAGCGAAACATCGGTTCGAAGAGCGAGGTAGGCGCGGCTGGTGGTGTGCGTATGTATATGCACCGAGCGTACAGCAATACCACTGTACAAAACGATAATAGACTTTCGAGAATACCGAGAATCTGTGCACACGAAATAAAATAATAATTGTAGAAATAATCGCTGAAATTACGGAATTTAAATGTCATTATGCAGAGTACCAGTGACCGGAAATTAAAAAGTGACGTTTTTATGAAATTGTTTCTTTGGGAATAAAGCCTCACTCTCAACCACCACGAAGTCTCCATTAATTAGTCCTGTGATCGAGCCCGAATTCCCACGAAAAATAAAAAACAATTGTTAACGATAAAAATTACCGTTACAAAGTATTGCGCTTGACTTAACTGGTCCAATATATCCAGTATATAGGACAGTTGGTATGCATCGGATATTGTTTTTTCGTTGAGTTTTCGGAAATCTATCACCATCCGCATACGAGGATGCCCTTGAGAGGTCTGTTTCGTGAGCACAATGCACATAGGCGAATTATATGGAGATTGCGAAGGAATAATAATACCATCGCAGAGCTTTGTGGAAACTTGTCAGTCTTCCTCCTCCTTGTAAATGACCGTAAATCTATATTGTCAGGTATTAATGGGCAAGTTAATGATTGTAGGTATTCTATGGTGGACATGAGCAGTATACTACATTTTATCACCTGAAAGTTTAAACCGATCTGGATATTCTTCGACTATAGCGCAGAGGTGGACGACACTTCCGGTAGTCGTCCCGGACAACGAGTCTCTTTGCCATATTGAGAGGGTTGTACGATAAGGACCTGACCTTGGCAAGAGATGGCACATCAAATTTGCTGTCTGATTCTGTTGTAGACCGTAATATTTTACCGGCTTACCGATTGACGAATGTTACTAACTTTCACGAACGACTCTTCGGTGGCACGAACGGACGCCTCTTGGCGTAGGCCGGGAATCCAAGCACGCGAGTGAGGGAGAGAGAGGTATAGCATATATGAACAGGAACGTATTTATTCGAATTATAGGTTATGGATGTATTATGAACAGGTAAGTAAAGCGTAGGAACAATAAAATAATGCGAATAGTTCAATCGTAATCAATACGTTAAACAACGTTAACTGAAATCAGCAATTCGACGCGTAACACAATGTACTTAATCGCTGTTACCGCGATCTTCCGTGCCCTCAGCGATAGTTTACTCGACGTTTTTTGATGCACGCAACGACAGTCTACTCAACGATAATCAGTGCACACAGCAAGTCTACTGCACGATAATCAATGCACACAGCAACGGTTTGACCAACGGTAATCAATGCCACAGCAATTTGCAAGTCTCTTTGTACTGACGCAACCGAGTCCGGTCTCTGCCCACGATACCACGTGCGGCAGCCTACACTTCGCCTTCTCGTTGCTAACTGACGCCGGTCGGCATCTTCGCTTGCCCCCTGGCTCGTGCTGCGCGGGCTGGCGCATGCGCCTGATCCTCGGTAATGTCGCTCGTCACACCTGGATCACGTGCACACATGCTGGGGCTTACAACAATTCATTAAACCAATATTATTTTTCGTAAGTGTAACCCTTTAAATGTTTACTGTACAATTGTCAGCCACCTGCATCATTCCGTTTGTATTTAGCAGTCATTGAGAGCGAACGACTTTTGTATTTTTACAAAAATGAAAAAATTCAGAACCGAGCAGTGATAAAAATTTAATTTTGAAAAAGAAAACGAATGATGAAATAAGAGTGGAATTAAACGAAGTTTATGGGACTATCTGCACCTTTATTTGCAACAATAACATATTGGACAGCTGAATTTAAACGCGGCCGTACAAGCATTTGTGATGAAGAACGTGCAGGTCGTCCTAATGAGGTCACCATGGCAGAAATGATTGAGAAAATCCACGACATGGTGATGAATAATCGAAGATTGAAAGTGCGTGAGATTCGTGAGGCTGTAGGCATCTCAATCAAACGGGTACAGAACATTTAGAGAAATCATTTGGATATGAGAAAGCTTTCCGCTAGATGGGTGCTGCGATTACTCACAATTGACCATAAACGCATACGTGTGATAAGGGTGCATACGTGTATCGTCGCCATGGCAAAATTCCATACATTAGGATACGAATTGCTTCCACATTCACGATATTCTCCAGATTTAGCCCCCTGCGACTATTTCCTGTTTCCGAACTTGAAGAAATGGCTGGCAGAAAGAGATTTGGCTGTAACTGTGAGGTCGTCACTGAAACGAACGCCTATTTTGAAGGGTTGAAGAAATCGTATTATTCAGAAGGGATCCAAAAATTTGAAAAACGTTTCACTAACAAGGAACGATAGTTTGGTGTCCCCCTCCGATTTTGATGAAAATCACGTACGTTGTAGAGCATCGAAAACTAAAAGACACGTATTTTTTTTTATCGGCAGAAAAACATTTCTAAGAGGTGAAATCGCCCTTCAAAGTTAGGCATGTCGAGGGGACATCATGATATTCTGTAATCGTCTGGTATCGATTTGAGTATATGGCTCAAAAGATAAGATCATATTCATTTCGTTGGAATAATTGACAATGTTCTATAGATGGAACGACTGTTGCATCATCGACATATTCCGAAATTTGCGCCGAACCGAAATACAATCTAATCGAAAAAAAGCTAACAGGAATGTTTTGAATCAATTCGGACATTTAAATAACGAGAAACAAGAATGTATGCACAAATATACGTACTAATGGATAAGGGGTGGTTTACCCCCGTAAACTCATTTTCCTGTGAACGTGCAAAAATACGTCAACTTTATTTTAACTTGCCATTCCAAATGGTACATATTCTGTTTAATTTGGTTGATTAGTTTTTTGTGTAGGGTGGAAAATTGAAAAATCAGGGGGTGGTTCACCCCTGCAAATCAATTTTTTTCCTCAACTTCACGTGAAATTTCTATTGTCTTCAATAAGGAGGATTTTGGATTTTGTTTCATTAAAATCGGTTGACGCTTTCTGGGTGAAACTGCATAATCACCCCTCGACATGCTTAAATTTGAAGGGCGATTTCACCCCTTACAAATGTTTTTCCGCCGATAAAAAAAATACATGTGTTTTAGTTTTCGATGCTCTACAAGATACGTGAGTTTCATCAAAATCTGAGGGGAACACCAAACTATCCTTCCTTGCAAGTGTTTCGAGCTAAGATAGAACTATATTGAAAAATAAAATGAATTTTCCACCAAAAAATGTTTTTTTCTGGTCGAGGTCAGGTACTTATCAAACAACCCTCGTATAATAATTTAACGGCCTTTTACCGTCAATTATAATAAAAACTGAATTACTTGTTTACTGCAATCTCTGCGTTCTTCTCTCGTTCACGCGAGTTCTAACTCCTCAACGCAAACGATCCTAAATATAACACTAACTTTTATTAAATATTATACCTGCTACCGTATTATCCTAAAATACTTTGCATCTAACGGCAAAACAGGGAAGCCCGGAATAGTCTGCTTGCAATTGTCAACCATATCAAATCGCTGCCGAAATCCGCGAATTTATACGAATTATTGAAAAAATTGCCGAATGCTAGAAAATGTTAACACGATTCGGAAATATTGGAATTTTTCGAAATCAGTGAGAATTTTGATGAAATACCGGAACTATTGTAAATTATATAAAATGTCGTGTAAGTGTACAGTAATCAGTAAAGAGTACATTAAATTATTATGAGTTTTCGCAAGGTATAAAAAATTACTGTAAATAATAAGAGGCTCGGCGAATTATTAAAATTAATTTCGGAGCGCACCGCGTCCGAATCAGTTGCTGTAATACCGGGCAGCTTAGTCAACAAATAAAACCACTACATTGACGCGCTCAGCAAAATCGAGGTCAACAAGGAAACCGATTTGACGGTTGTTGTAAAAGGAGGAAATGAAGGAGAAAGGTATCAGGGGAGGAGTGCTGCATTGGGCATCTCCTGGTGCCATAAAAAGTCGAATTTTCATACCTAATTTCGAGTAATCGACAATTTGTGAATTACAATGACTGCCATGAGTGGCGCGGCCTGGCACTATGGGGGGTCCGCGGCTGCGCGGACACTGCTGAAATGTCAGGCAAACGATTGTTAGCGAGCCACGGACGATCGATAGTGAACGGGCGGTAGAACAGAGGAGTGAACGCGTAAGCGAAGGAAGATCTCCGTGCTTCGTGAATAATTATAAGGGCATGCGACACCCCGAGATCAAGGCTTGTAAAAACGATTTATGAGTTTCAGATGAAAACTGTTCATGCTACAGGTACCTGACAAAGCATTTGCATATGTTTATGAATAAACCCAACTTTTATTTCTTACAAGAAGCCTCAATTAATTTCTTCTCTATTCGAGTCCGAAATCTAGGCCTCTAGAAAAATAAACTTAATGCTTTCGAGTCAATACAGTTACATTTGGTGCCCAACGTGAGGCTCGAATAAAGGAAAGAAAGGCTGGTAGTGGGTGTCAAGTATTTAGATGAACGTGGAATGCAATTTGAATCGGTGTTCGTGAATCGTTTAGTACGACAGGCAATATTAAATGCGAGTCACGAAATAATGGAAGCATCGGCGACAGGTCAATCGTTAGAGTGGCAATTTATCGCGGCGCTGCACTTTTAGGACCTCAACGTAGGCAAGATTGTGAGGGGACCGAACAGACAGTAGACGAGACGATACCAGAAAAGGTACCAAGGCCACTGGGGAGGAGTCAGTCCACTCCTTTATTATGTGTGACTTGTACGATTGTTCTTGACCTAGTTGGGATGGGCGAAATCATAACACTCCTCAAGACCATGAAATATGAGCGAGACGAGATACAGGAAGAGCTAAAGGGAGCTACAGAGAGCTACGTATCGAGGACAGCCTCGCTAAGTGATAATTTGCAACAGCAAGTGGAATGTGGGATTCTCAAGGCGGATGAAAGGACGTAGGAAAATCGAGGCAGCTCCTCAGAAAATATGATGAGAACAGGAGGCGGTGAACATATACCACAAGGATATACTTTCCGATGAGCGAACAAACGAAAGAGAAGGAGGAAGTATAGAGCGCAATAAGAGGAGTCGCACAGTGGCAGAAAATCATTCTACGAGAATTCGAGCACTGGAGGAGCGGGTAGCCACAAATGGCAACAATTCCACGTGTAGGCATATGAAGTGCCAGCCAGGGGACCTGACCGGCATCCAGGCAATGACACAAAGACTTCCGACATATAATGGAGATGGAAAAGAGAGATCTGAGGTTTTTAAAATAATTCCGTGAGAATTGCCTTGCAGGGGGAATCGACTGGACGGAGATCTAATATACCATAGGATCGGCTTTTAAGGGTGTTGCAAATGCCTAGTGGCTGGTGATAGAGGAAGAGGTACACGATTGGCCGACATTCGGACAAAAATTTCCATCTCGATATTGGGCTCTCGACATGCAAGATAAAGTGAAAAAGAACTTAGAATTCGGAATATTTTATACTGAAGGACTGATGTTGACTTGTGCGGAATATGCGACGCGAGTGATCGGTATTGCGCGAGATCTCAGCGAAAAATTAACCAGCATCATCAGGCGTCTTGCGAAATCTTTTGATGAAGAAGAAGTTCATACTGCGGTCAGAGTGCGACAGATTAATAATGTCGATGATTTCCTCGAATTGCTTTAGAACACCGACGCTGCGGGCCCGGTGAATAGAAGAGGCGGCAGTCAGACGAGCAACTACGCAGTGCCTGCACGCGATGAGTTCTGGGGCCGGTGCTAACACACGAATAGGAACCGCGATCGTATCAATGCCACGAGGACCGTACCACATAATATTACAATGGTAAAAACGGGATTCTGTTGAGAAGAAAAGTACGAGATAAATAATGAACGAGAGGAGGAGGATAAAGAAGAGACTAAGAGCTCAAAGGAGGAATAAAGAAGATAACGAGAAGAAGAAACAAACCGAAAGTATGTGGCCAGTAATAGTTGCCGGAACTAGGGGGGTACCAGATATTGGAGGGCCAACACCGATGATGGTGGATCAAGTGATAGAAGGAAAAGTGATTAGTTGAACAATGATGGAGAATACTCGAGAATATTTGTATGAAGAGGTGACAAAAGAAAAAGTGAAATAGTATGATGAGGCACACCCGATGTATCCGGAACTGCCAGTAAAAATAGAGAAAATTACAGCATTAGATTTGATAGATAGTAGAAGTGAGGTCACCTGCATCTCAGAAGAATTTTTTTTACAAAACGAGGAAAAGTTTCGGAAATGCCCGATGTTGTCTGTTACTTCGATACAGGTAGACAGAGTATTGGGGGGGGGGAGAACGAGTAAAGAAATATGGTAGATCATGATCGAAGCCGAGACGTATGAGTCAATGGGATAGCTACAGGTGCTCGTGGTGCCGAGATTGGTCCGACCGATGCTGATTTGAATTATCGTAATGCCTGAATTGAAAATATCCATAGACGCGCAGTAAAAGATATTGACCGTTCGTGAAAAGGTAGTTGCCCGATTGAGTGAGAGGTTATGGCAATGCTTAAATCCTGAGCACCGTAGCATAAAGGAATCGAGGCGGATATGTGGGATATCTCACGAGAGAAAAACGAGCATCAGCCTAACATAAATTGAATTCGACGACTAGATGGGGAAATGTCCGGACCTGCAGCTAGAAATAGAAACAGAATTTTAGAAAATCGTTGAAGGAACTTGAGAAATATTCGATAAAGTGCCGGAAAGGATGACGATATACGAACACAAGTTACTGTCAAAGACCCAAAACCATATTTTCATCGATCATATCCGATGTCATTGCTACGTCGAAAAAGAGTCCAAAAAGAAATCGGACGAATGCTCACAGTAGGAGTAATCCAAAAAAGCGAGAGTATGTTCATAAATCCTCTGATGCCTGAGACAAAGGATGACGATTCAGTCCGACTGTGTCTAGACGCTCGTGAATTAAATAACTACCTCGTCAACGACTATAATAATTCACGACCAATTGAGAAAAGTTTTCTGGGATGTGGAGAGAAAAAAGTGATGTCCGCGGTGGATTTAACCAGTAGTTTTTGGCAAATACCACTACACCCAGTATAACAGAAAATGTTATGAATTTACCGTGATGCGTTTTGGAATGAAAACAAGTACTGCGAGTCTAATCAGAGCACTCGACGTGGTACTTGAAGGGCTATACGTAGTAATAAACTTTGTGGATGATTTATTGATCATGTCGACCTCACACGAAGAACAACGGAATCTTACAAAAACATTCTCGATCGCGAGTATGAAAAGTCGTACCCCCACGATGTTTGGTAAAGCGACTTATCATAGAGTGTCACGAGCTGTACGGACATCTAGAAGCACGAAAATGTTTCCGAATTCTCGATGGAGATTTTTCATACCCACACTTAGTCAAACATACCAGAATAGTAGTATGCTGCGATAGTTGTCAGAGAAACACGATGGCAGCGCAAAGTAACCACGCAGAAATGCAGACAATAATACCGGATAAACCGAGAGAGTTAGTCACAACTGACTTTGATGGACCTCTTTCAATCTCGGCTGGAGGGGTTAAACATATTTTAGTCGCCGCAGACGCCTTCAGCAAATATGTAGTACTGTTTCTCATGAGGAAAGCAAATACAGCAACAGTGATCAAAAGAATGTTGAGTAATTACATCCCTCAGCATTGTGATGCCGGTCGATACGTAAATGAAATTTTACGGTCTATCGTATATTAAAAAAAATTATTTTTCGGAATCATGTGCCAATAAGGAGTAGGAACTTGCGTGAACGTACATACACAGTATGTAGACAAATCAGATTAAGCGGATTTATTGTAATCAATTGACACAAGCCCAATTAATTATCGTAGGAATAATACAATATTTTACATATCACTCCGGTTCTCGAGTCTACACGATGAGACCAACCGTTCAGCTTCAGATTCAAAAGTAGACTACTTGGTATCAATTAATTACCGGTTATATATTGTCTAAATATTGATGAGCTTGCACCCTCAATATTTAGGCGCTGCGCTTAATTAGAGTAGGTCACATCGTGTAGTACTGCTTCAGCGTTCGCATTCCACGGTATGGAATGTGCTGCGTGCGTATTCCACTTATATACGTATAATATAAGTGGCCTCGATCGCGATCACCTCAACCGCGATCACAAACATTAAACAAATATATTCCAGGCGCAACAGTATGGTGAACAAGTAAGACTGCAGTTCGACGACGGCATGCAATTCACAGCAAAGAATTGGCTAACGAAACTCGACGACCAAGATATTCGAGCAGTGTTTCCTTCGAAACGACAAAGAAATGTTGTGGAACGAAATAATCGAGAGCTGGTACGATTTTTCAGGACATTTTTGGAACCAAACCACGCTAGCTGGTATACCAGGTATATAAATATGAAACCGGAATTTGCCTATAGATGGCCCTAGCTATCAATGTAGTTACCGTCAAACCGCGTCATTGGCGCCATTTCCTTGTTGACATCTCTGACAAAGATTTTCAACTCACAGCAATACAAGTTTCATATAACAGCATAGTTTGTAATAGCGTTGAACATGTCGAATTTTGTGCCTGGAAACTACGATTTGCGGACAGCATTGATTTTCTTTTACCATTTGAAGAAAACTGCTGCAGAATCGCATCAAATGCTTGTCGAAGGTTACGGTGAGCATGCTCTTGGTAAATCACAGTGCTTTGAGTGGTTTAAAATTTCAAAAGTGGTGATTTTGACGCGAGAAACGAAGAACGTGGAAAACCACCGAAAAAGTTTGAAGACAGCGAATTGCAAGCATTGTTGGATGAGGATGACGCTCAAACGCAACAACAACTCGCGGATCAATTAAATGTGATACAAGAAGCCGTCTCCATACGTTTGAAAGCCATGGGAAAGATCCAGAAGATGGGAAATTGGGTTCCACATGAACTGAATGAAAGACAGCAGGAAAACCGAAAAACCACTTGCGAAATGCTGCTCGCAAGGTACAAAAGAAAGTCATTTCTCCATCGAATTGTGACTGGCGATGAAAAGTGGATATATTTTGAGAATTCTAAGCGTAAAAGATCATAGGTAACTCCAGGCGAACCATCGACATCGACTGCAAGGCCAAATCGCTATGGACGGAAGACAATGCTCTGTGTTTGGTGGGATCAGAAGAGTGTGATCTATTATGAGCTGCTAAAACCTGACGAAACCGTTAATACTGAACGCTACCAACAACAAATGATCGATTTGAATCTGGCTTTGCGTGAAAAACGACCAGAATATCAAAAAAGGCAACACAAAGTGATTTTGCTTCATGATAATGCACCATCACACACAGCAAAACTGGTCAAGGAAACGATTGAGGCGTTTAGTTGGGAAATACTTTCGCATGCGGCTTACTCACCAGACTTGGCTCCGTCCGATTACTACTTATTTGCATCGATGGGACACGCACTTGCTGAGCAGCGCTTTACTTCTTACGAAAATGTACGAAAATGGCTCGATGACTGGTTTGCTCAAAAGAACAACAGTTTTTTTGACGTGGCATCCACAAACTGTCAGACAGGTGGGAAAAATGTATAGCTAGCGATGGGCAATACTTCGAATAAAATATTTTTTATCGTTTTCATACAATAAACGTGTATTTTCTATAAAAATAATCCGGTTTCATATTTATAGACCTGGTAAATGGGTGCAGGTCGTGCAAGACTGTATACACAAATCGCACCACGAGACAACCCAGCTCACACCAACAGAGCTCCAGCCTGGAGAAAATCCAGTAGGCTCCTGGAATAAGTAGCTGAGAATGCCAGCAAGCGAGGAGGGCTATTCACTAACTTATAAAATAAAGTTAGAGATAATCAAGGAGCTGATCGCCAGGAAGGGGGTACAATAAGTAGAACGGTTTAATTCAACACACCAACTGACAACATTCGGCAAGTGGGACTTGGTGCTGGTCAAATCATTAAATGTATCTGATCCAGCTAACCAACTAACGTCGAAGTTTATGGGATACAGAAATGTGTCAGTGAGGCCGCGTATCAGCTAGAGCATTCCATCACGAAGAAAATACGAGGGACATTCCATGCAAGCCGCAGTCGCTATAAAACGGGTACCGTTAATAAAGCAAAGAAAGACACAAGCAGGATAGAAGAACAAGAGTCAAGAACAAATAACGGAGATTAAATAAAAGTGAATCAAAGTAAATGAATGAAAATCAAATTAAATAAAACCTGAGGGCAACCGAAATCAAGATTCCAGTCGAGCATAAAAAAAAGAATATTATCAGAAAAAGAAATACGGTGGTCAGCAGGAATTGAAAGAAGCACACATGAAAAAGAGTCAACGAAGATCAGTACCGAGGAATATCGAAAAGACACGCCGACCGGGCAGTTAACAACCAAAAGCCGGAAAATGCACACTTATCGAAACTTCTCGGTTAAAGGAATGGTGGGAGACTATACTGACATCCATATCCTTGAAACGAGCTACCCATCGAGGATATATGTCTTAATGAACTACCTGATGGAGGCACGTGCCAATGTAATATATTATTGGGTGGGAATTCCACCAAATGAGGTTGGGGTGTACCACTTGGTAAGCGAAGATGTAACCCTGGAGATCTCCATCCTGTACCGAGTGGAAAACAGATTCTTTCCAACCACCATCCCAATTAAACCGAACCCGGCCACTGGCGAACCGATAGACCGAAGAGGACGAGCGAAGAACAAAGGAGTTTCTCAGCCAAGAAGCTTGGAGCTTTCCATTCTCCCCGATCCAACATACCCAGAGGCTGGATAGGGCGAGCTGTAAAGAATCGCAAAGGACGGCAACATTATCCTCCGGCAAGGAGTTCATCCGTGTCAAGATCGCCACCCGGGAGAAAACATGGAGGTTTTTAATTGGGGGACGACGGGTGTTTATACCCTGACTCCCATTTTGGGTACCCGGAGTCGCAGCAGGACTCAGGATATGGCATCGATGAGGAACGATTGATTTCAAGGTCCCTATCCAGTCAGGGAACAGACAAGCTACGCGTCACCCCGATGACGAGATCGGTTGGGAAGACGAGGAGTTAAAGTGGAAGGACAGGAGTGAAAATTAGCAGGACAGGAGTGTAAGTGAAAAGACAGGAGTGAAGTGTTGAGGACAGGAGAGAACATGAGTAGAGACAGGAGGAAAGTGAAAAGGATAGGAATGGACAGGAGAAATAAGTGCGAGAAAGACAGGGGTAATAATAATAAAAATAATAATACAATGAAAACCCGTGATAAGGATAGGAGTGATAAGTGGAATGGATAGGAGAAATGCGAAAAGACATGCATAGAGACAGGAGTAAGGTGATAAAGACGTGAGGTTTGATAAATGACGTCTATAAAACGTTTATAAAACACAGTTTTAGTTTCGTTTTCATGTAACAAATTTTATTTCCCGTTTTATGTAACGGATTTTTTGTTGCAATGTTAGAAACAGACGTTTATTTTTCGTGGTAATACATTCAGTTTATTTTTTTTGCTGTTCTACAAGAAAAAAGAAGTTTATTTCTCATTTTTACTATAACAAAACAGTTTATTTTTCGTTTAAAAAAAAAAGTCTTAATTTGTCGTGAAAAGACCAGTATTATTATTATTATTTTCGTTTGAATGAAAAATAAGCTTCCTTTTGTTCTAATAAGAACACTCTCGAACTTGCGTCTCGAACAAGTAGTCCACGTAAAGTGGGGGACAATACGAGACACCGAGATAAAGACTTGTAAAAACAATTTCTGAATTTCAGATGATAACTGTTCATGCTACATGTACCTGAGACGACAAATTTCCATATCTTTATGAATAAACCCTATTTTTATCTCCAAAAACCCTGAATTAATTTCCTCACTGTTTGAGTCCGAACTCTAGACCTCTGGAAAACTAAAATGAATGCTAGTGAGTTAATACCGTTACCATATATTATGCATATAGGTATTGTAACGGTATTTTTACGCTATCATTAATTTTTATCTTCCGAGGGGAAGAATTCGGGCTCGAACACGAAGAAAATTCGTAATAGACTTCTGAATGAGGTATAAGTCGGGTTTATTCAACAATAAATACGAAATATGTGGTATTCGGCTTGTTGGCGCCGTTGGCCGTACAATCAGTTTGCGACGTAATAGTAGGTGTAAAGGCTCCTTGCTCTTCTTTATCCGCGACGATATTTAGACTTCTACTCGTGCGCTCTCAGGATCGGCGGCGAACTTCCCAACTAGGCGGAATCGAGCTCGTCCACCTTGACATGCGCCCTCCTGGCTAAATAATGAGAATATTTCGGTTTGCGTGCTATTTTCCGTCCGGGTTTCTTGTTCATGATGTTCGTGCTGTCTCCGGGGATCTTCCGTGTATCTTTTCGTGGTGACAATCCTTTAGAATCGCGAGTGATGTTTCTTTCGGGCCGTGATGTGACCGCTTTGTATTCTGTTTTATTTATTCACCAAGACCTTCTATAAAGATCCATGGTAGATGAGACGGTTCGACTTCCAGGATGGTTCCCGTTGGACTCCTAAATAGGTGAGTTGTTCTATTGGTTTCTCTTCTTTCTTCGTATTGTCCTGGGAAGCGGTGTCGCTCTGGTCCGATGCGCTTAACAGAGCTGGTAGAATTGTTTCCATCCTTTTTGTTGTTCTACTGGCTTCTAATTTCTTAATTTCTTTTCCTTGGCTTCTGTTGACTGGTAGGCTTCAAAATTCCCTCCCTAACTGATTTTCCTTAATCTCTTTCCAATATTTACTCTGAAAGTCTCTCTTTCCTTGGTGCGGGGACTTATTTCTGTATTTTGGAGTCCACCGCGCCTTCAATTGTTGCTATAATTTTCTTGGATGTTGTATATCTCCCTTCCTTCTTTTTCTGCAATCCACTGCTGTTTCCTTTCGCCAAATCCTTATACGTACCCCCTGGGTTTGAGTAGATGGTCTGATACATCTACCGATACGTTGCGCCAACAATTTTCCCTACTTACTATTATCCTACTTATTTCTAATTACACTATTATACTAAAATTTTTCTTAGTGGATTTTCCTGAGTCCTCCTACACTAACTTTATTCCTACGGTTGGTAATTCCTACCTTCTGTTTTCTGTTTGGTTTGTTAGAATTATTTCCCTTACTTCTACCGTCCGCTCTCTATCTTATCTTAATGTTAATTTTATGCTTGTATCTCCACTCACTGGAACTGAATTTCTTTGACTCTTGTAAATGTTTTAATAAAATGATAGGCTAATTCACACCCTTTTATACTCTGACCCCTCACGCTTTATGTAAAATCTCAAATTCCTCAAAGTTTCACTGTTGTGCACAAAAGAGTACTGTCTCGGATGGTAGTTCACCCGGAGAAGAGATTGCTCTCTTCTCGCAGTCTCCTTTATACTCTCCACCCTTTCTTTCCCACTTTCCTATTTTGTCTCCTCTCATTTCAATTTCTCATGTAATTTCTCCTTGTTTCCGGTTCCTATAGATGGTATGGTATATGGTAAATTATGGACTTTGTAGTCGAAAAAAATAATGCGTGGGTCATGTATGAAAACGTATGGGGACGAGATTACGTAATGCGAAGAAAAAGAACAAGGGCATCGGTGGGAAAGGATCTGGAAAATTGACAGATAAAGTCATCAATGAACTTACTACGTATTACGGCTTGGCAATACGCAGAAATGCAGGTTCAGTACCAGAGATGAAGAAAGCTATATGGGTCAAATTTGACCATAAACGATCGACCGATGGTGATCTACATCATGAAGGCTGTCCTGAACGCCCCGAGAGCTGGTGCACATGGCGTAGAGCAGAAGCTGCAGGAACATTGGATAGTTTCACACATGATAAACCACCGCTGAGCGATGCAGTTTTGGGGGTCATCAGGCCCATTTATGAGAACTTGACATCAAACGATTTATTGAAACTTTGTCTCGGAGCTTTTACACAAAACATGGAACATTTGCACTGTGGCAAAAACACTATAGATATTGCTAATTATTTAGCTGTCGTCATTTTTAATGAAGGATTCAAGCAAATCCTAAGAATTATGGATGTATTGGGAATCAAAATCGGTTCTAACGCTACACAATACGCAGAGTGTAGAGACAACGAGCGTATACAACGGTCCAACAGCCGGGCATCTACCGCATCTAACAGGCACGGACCACCAAAAGAGAAGCGAGTGCGGCTCAATATTCTTTTTTTGAAGCTGAGGAAGGTGGTCTATATGGTCTCGGTATAGCTGATTAAGGGTAAGTTACTCAAATCAGTTGTTATCCACCGTATGTTCAGCCGTATTAGTGCCAAATGTATGGCAAACTTTAAACGCGTTTTTCTCGAAACGACATTTTTCAAGTTGGGCGCACGTTTTGCTCAAAAACTATTGGACCGATTGACTTCTGGTTTTGCACACATTTCGAGGGAACCTTCACCTATAGTCTGAACTAGAATGATACCGATAGCTTGAATATTTTAGCCCTGCTGTCATGTTTTAGTTGACAATTTTCCGGGAAAATTAAATCTCAATTTTCAATCGTAGTTAAACAACTACGATTTCGATAAAAAATTTCGTACTTACTTAGTTCTATTTCAGACTGTTGGATTTGCTTAACGTACTTGACGCAACGTATGTGTGTGTGCAGCCGAGGCTTCTAGATAAGCCGAGTATCCCCACTCTCGATGCGACGTGCAATACCGCGATCTCGGCGAACAAAGCTGATTAGTCTGTAGTTGACCGCATGAAAGATAGTACGCGCGTCATTCTGTTCAATAAACCGAGACAAAGGTGTATCTTAAACAGTGTTCTGATAATTCATTTTTATCCCTGCTCTCCTTCCTTTCTAGTAATTCACACAGGTTCCAAAGAATCGCTAAGATTCAACACAGACGATAACTACATTCATATAGATTAAAAAGAATTTGTTCTTCTGTTTCAGACGACTAGAACCGCCACAACCTGTGCGCCCGATTGGACGAGCGTCTCACGTCACGATCTGCATAACAGCGCATAACTTGTATATATTTCAATAAAGTATTTCATAAAAATTTGTGTTGTTAGTTAAAACATATCTTATTATGCGTCAAAACTCCGGCAATGTAGGTTTCATAGTTTTCACAAAATTAATTCCTAAAAATTATTTAAAAAACAAGCTTCTAGACGTAATACCCCCTTTTGGAATTTCTTCAAGAAAGTTCGTGCACTGGGCTGGAACTACTGGTTTTGGAATTGGTTTATTTTATTTGTTTCGAAAATTCATTTAAATTTCATTTCTATATCGAAATGTTTGATGTTTAAATAAAAACTTCATTCTTATAAAATCCAATATAAGTTTGATGAGTTGTGATATATAAAGTTTTATAGAAACTTGGACTCTATTAAATAATAATTTTAGTATACTTGATTATACTATATTACAACGGCAAGATTGTACAGGAAATTTCACGAAGGCCTACGGAAATACACTCACCCGAAAAAAAGCGGTACACTTAAAATTTTGAAAAAAATCACTAAATTTCAAATGACAGTAACTTCGTAAATAATGGAGATAGAAAGGTCTTTAAGGAATGAAAATAAAGCTTGGAATCTCTACTTTAAGGATCAATTTATTTCAATGTTGCGAGATAAATTTATTGAAAATGGCGGATGACAAAGCGAGAGCATGCGAAATTGAAAAATATTGGTCCGAGTTTGCGACGACCCATGGCGTGAGTCAGGTGTCGCAATACAATGAGATAGAAAGCATGTGATAGTACAGAGTTTCCTCTTTAAAATGCTTTTTTAATCGTTTCGATGCGATGATTTTTCGCCGAGTTATTTGCATTTAAAGTAAAAAACATCCTTTTTCTCCAAATGCGAATAACTCGGCGAAAAAACACACACACACGCGCGCGCGCATGCACACGTCACAATGAGAGTTTGGAGTCGTGAAATATCGTGTAGCTGACGAGCCACGGGGTCCTTATCCTTGAGGTTCGGCGTTATTAAAAATTCAAAATTGAATATCTCAGCACCTAATACTAATAGGAATTTAGTGATTTTTTTCCAAATTTTAAGTGTACCGCTTTTTTTTCGGGTGAGTGTATTTTATATGTAAAATCAACATTAATAAATCCGATAAAATTATTTGTTTATGGTGTAAGTAAAAAAAGAAAAATTATATGAATACAAATGATTTAGTAATCATCAATTTTGCTATAATTACAATTTACAAGTCTCCATAATTTATTACGTCAAAATTACGTCAACAAAGTATTCGCTGCGTGCGTGGCCTTGAACTTGATTCAGCTTTGACAACTAGGGTTACCAGTGGCGGAATTGAGAAGCTTCAGGTCTACAGTTTTAACGCTCATACAGCGTTTTTTATGATAATTAAATTTGAAGTAAGAAAGAAGGGATTTGAAGAGTTAAAAGTACTGTTTTATTTGCTAGGATAACTAACGTAGTGACAATACGGCGAGGGGAATAATTTATGACATTTTTGTGGTTATTCTCAAGTCCAAACAGTGTCGAGTGTCGTGGAAAGACCTTTCGTCGTTCATAACCCCGAAAAGTGTCACCTAGTAGCAACTAACGACGGATCCGAAAAAACCACTTATTTGCTAGGTTGTTAAGTGCCCAAACACCTCATCGAATTCACCAGGAACCCACTTTTATTCATTTCCCAGTGGTGCAATTGATACGTACAAGTTGGAATGGCGTAACATCACAAGCGTAAGTATTAACATATTCACACACTTGTGTTGTAACAAACGTACATGATAAATGTTAATAAATCTTTATCTTTCAGTCCAGATGGATCGCCGTGGGTACCATATAAAAAGTCTCGTATTTGCAGCCAACATTTTGTTGTAAATCAAAACGGTCAAGACGATCAAAGATTTGTCTCATCCTGGATAAAATCCAACCATTTTTTCTGTGGTTTATCATAAAAGAACAGTAGCTGTAAAATGTGCTCTCGCAAGGTATATATTGCAAGAATTGTAAAATGCTACTCGTCATTCACGTGTTCATAACATTGGCCTTTTACATGTTCTTGGTTTTTTTAGATAAAAAGTAATTGCTGTTAAATCGAATGGTAGTAATAGAATGTGGTAATATGAATGGTATGCCCAACAATTTTTCAGGTACAAAAGGGTAATACAAAGGAAAAGGACCCCAATGGCTCAAACGACGACCACTAGTGATATCGAACTTCCAAATCTCAATCATGATGTTGTTACCGAAAATGTTTCACAATGTGAAATTGAACAATACGGTGCTACAGAATTCGGACAAGTTGATCAGGAAACTCAAGTGGTTTTTATAGAGGAAGATCGCATAGACACAGACACGAAGTGCGAAACGTTTACGTGTAATTGTTATATTTATATTGATTAATGCTAAAAAAATTCAGATGTCGAAATTCAAGTCTATATCTCAGACTGTGATAGCACACACTTTGCTTAAAAAAAAATTGACATTGGCTGTGAAAATCACATGGACTGCAAAGATGAAGCAGTGGGGCCAGAAATATATTATCACGTTAGAAGAGGTTAGTGGAAGTATTCAAGGGGTTCCCATGGCATATCTTCTAATAACGATAATAAACAAATTATTGATCTCGCGGATGTACCTGAAAATACTTGTCAATTGTTGTTAAAGACTTTTCCAGTGACCAAGAATATTAAGGTCTCGAAAGAGTGCCAATTTTCAAATGAGTGCTGATTTTTTTTATTTAAAATTTAGAACGGCCTCACATTTGCAGTAGTGAGCGTATTTTTCGGTATTCACAGGAGTATAATACCAATGGTATTTTATTTCACGTTACAGTATTTAGCAAGACATTAAAAGACTTTGTATTCGGGCGTAGTAAAGAAAACGATCAAGCGACGATGCCACAGATGTTTCAAGAAACGTACAGTAACTATTGCGTTATCATCGATTATACCGAGCTTAGAGTAGAACAACCCTCGAGCATTGAATATCGGGAGCAATTTCATTCGTATCGAGGTGTTATCATGGTCGAATAACCGATGCGCAAATAACGAGTAGTTCCAGATTTTTAGATTTGCTACAACCTGCTGACCTTGTTCTTGCCGAGAAGGGATTTCTGCAGATAAAAGCACAACTCGATGAAAGTGGACAAGAATTTTTGTTCGCAATGCCACCGTTTCTACATAATACCTTTTCTGCCGAAGAAGTACACAAAACTTATAACGTCGGAAGTGTCAGATTCCATATTGAGCGAATTATGCAAAGGCTCAGACTATACCGGATATTAGACAAATTTACTTTAAATATGCTCCCGCACTCCGACAATATTGTATTTGTGTGCAGCGCGTTAGTAAACTTGCAATTACCGATCATGAAAGAAAGTGACGTGGAATAAACGAACGACAAACATTTTGATTAAACAAAACCGGACAATAATCATGGTTCGAAAGATGTCATTTTATTTACGTTTCAATATTACATAAGTAGTATGTGTACACCTTTGCTCCATCCCACTCCTATCCCCACTCCTTCCCCCACCACGCGGCTACCCCCACCACCTCACTTTTCCACCGCCGCGCTACCCACTCTCCTTGACCAGTGTCGGTAACGTGGGGGTGGTAAAGTGAGGTGGTGTGGGTACCTTAGTGAACAAGGAAGAGTAGAGATAAGAGCAGGATGGAGCAAAGGTGTACACATACTTGGAAAAATGAATAAAATTATATACTCACCACCGCAGCTGTTGTAGGCATCTACCCTCCTGCTAGAGCGATTTTAAACTCCTGTCTCTCGAATGTACTCACTCACTCACTCACTCTCTCTCTCTCTCTCAGACACACACACACACACACACGCACGCACGCACGCACGCACGCACGCACGCACATATATACAGCGTCGTGTTTTTAATTCATTACTATATCCTCGTCAAAACCCTCGTCCAAGGCATCGATATCGTAGCCGATATCTATCTCATCACCGAGGGCTTCTATAATAACCGCCGCCATGTCCGCGCGTTCACCGTTCGATAATCTAACCCGCGGAACGCTATCGCCGGCAAGAGGTCGCATCATGACAGCGATCAAGTCATCTCTACCGCACGCTTCTTCGACGAGCTGCTCAATACCTGCAACACCCACGCGTTCGAGTCCGTATATTGAAAACTCCATGACAAGAGCCGACAGCATACTTGCTAGAGGCTCCGGATGAAATAGGTGAGACCAGTCGATGTAAATAGTTTCGCCGAAATTGACTAACAACACCTCGCAGTACCCATCAAAGTCCGGGTAAATCACTTCGCCGCGGACAACGCTTTTGAAACGAGGCACTATACAGGACATTCCGATATACAGCTCCCCAAGTTCAATGGGTCTTCCATGACGTTCCACTAAATACACGCTACGTAGGAGCTCTTCCAGATCGTCGTATGTATCGCACATTTCCTGTGTACGCAGGAACACGCTCATCACACTCTCGACAAACATTACTCGGCACCAAAACGCGTCGCTTAAAATCTCCTTGCCGTATCGCGGATACATATTGCCTTTCATTGTTTGCAAGTAGGATGCCAAAGACAGACTAAATGCTCCAGATGCTGCTAGAGAGTATCACGGGCATAAAGATAACACCCTCCTATGAATCATAACTAGGTATCCATCACTTTGAATGCAACGAAAGCGGTTTTCGAGCATCCATAGCCCTGCGCTGTGCTCCTCGCAAAGCGCTTGCTCTGCAGTAAAAGATATAGAATATGATCCCTCACAGAGAGAGAAAGAGAGAGAGAAAGATTTCAATTATAATTCTCTAATTATTATGCTATAAAAATAAGAGACACAGTAAGATCAGGTATTTTTTAAATTAATCAATATTTTATGGAAAGCACTTTACCCATTTACCGTCGTATGCAATAGCCCTGCAAACACGGTAATCCACGCTCGGAGATTCCTTCACCGATAATTTTATTTTGATCGCTATACGGAATTAATTTGTATTATCACTCGTAATATCGCTTTCAAATTATTTTTCGCTGTGGGTGTTGTCATCATAGTGTACTTCTGAAAAAGAATGAAACAGCTATTTAATTGAACGTACTGATCAATAAAAAACATCGTGTACAGAATAATCGATATTGTCTTACCTGATATGCCACGCCTCATTATACAAAGTTGGCAGCGTTGATGATCTTCTGCCACCGACGACAACTGTGGATGAGGATGTCGGGTGACACTTTTCTTTCCGGAAGTTAGCTCTATCTGTACAGTATATGTATCCTCCTCTCGCTCTCCATAACACGAATAACGAACCCTCGGTGTCGGCTCATATACAGGGGCTGCTCGCTCTGCAAGACATTCTTTTTTATAATAAAAAATAAATATTATATGATTTAAAATTACGATCTTAAAATTATTTTATATTTTTTACTTACCAAGCTCTGCTGCTTTGTTGCTAATCGACATTGGCACGTATTCCATGATCTGCTGTGTTAATGAAACAGAGACGAGCGCTCCGTCTTCTTTCTATCGCAGACCTTTGCTGATGCTTCGGTTTTAGGACTCTCTCTCTCTCACCGTGACTGACGTCGGTATACTCGGTATACTTTATAATATTTCGAGCGAAATGTACACTATATACAATTATTTACAACAGTGTCTTTATCACAAATAGCTGCACATACGGAGAATTATTGCGTTCGCAACGCAACACCTGATGCATGATCAGCGATATGACCACGAAACAGCACAATTATTTCGGACAAAATTATTTTCATAAACTCCGTATCCTCCGTCGTTAGCAAGATCGCGATGTGCTCGAGCGCTTCTTCAAAGAATTCCTTGGAACCGATGATCTCATACGCTGCTGCACGAGGCATTTCACTGACAACTATCTTTTCACGGACATATGATACCAACTCGTTCATACACCGTTGAATCGTTTCACTTTTGCTCTCTAGAGCCTGCATATGAATATCAATTCTTCTACTTATTTCGCCGAGCATATCCAATGTAGGCCGCTGAAGAACAGTGTTTGGAGAGTATTTTCGGAAGCGTTTCCGTTTCGATTCTCCAGATTCCTCTTGATTCTCGTATTCCTCATTAGCGCTACGACTTATTTTACCAAATGACACAGCTCTGTGCTGGTAACACGAGGTTAAAAGTGTGTAATGCGTTGTGTGCTCTATGCGGGTATTACACATTTTCTCGGTATCAGTCCCATGAGCTTCGATATATTGTACGCGAGAAAAATCACTTTTAAACACTCGCTACTCGTCCGCACTGAGTGTAATTACGGTAAAAGTATTCGACAATATTTTCACCACTGGTGTAAGAGTACACGTAGAGTTCAACTCGAGTCCAGCGACGATTATTTTACCAAATGATTTATTTAAACTGTACATAACGGGGTTCGCTATATATGGTGATATCGCGTGAGACGTAGCACCGTTATTTGCCATTTTTATTGCTTTCGTGTTGACTGTAACTTTTCGAATGAATCGTCGGTGGTGTTCATACTCCGTTTTATACAGATTTCCCTCACCATCTAGTTGCATCGCCTCTTCTTTTGATACTGCAAATCATACGATTGAAAATTGCTAGCCAATATCCTTTGATATTTGTCGCATTCTTTTCAACAGCCTAGTAACAGCAGCAGCAGCAAATATATCCCAAAACTCTTGCATACTCTCGCACACCTATGTGCACACGCACACCTCGATATACAGATAAGATGTGGCATGAAAACTAAATAATACTCGTCAACGAAATTTGATGATTTTCCTCATGGCCGAGTGCCTTGAAATTAGATGAAAACAATATAACTTTCATCAGCGAAACTCGATAACTAAGTACATCACCATCGCTAAATATTTCCCTAGGTCTTGCTTTTGTAAAGTTATCGCGTGCGGCCATCTTCTTGGTTAGTCGTATTCATTACATCGCTGCAGTATATGCAGAGAGAGAGAGAGAGAGAGAGAGAGAGAGAAAGAGAGAAAGAGCTTGTTAAAGGAATATATATAAAAGTGAGCCGCTTTGAAAATTCTCTAGTTAATTGTCTGATTTACTGTGGTTACTACCACTACTACTCTAACAGCACAACCATGGTCAGAGTGGTAAAGCGCTCATTGATAAGAAAATTGATAGAGTTTATATTGAAGCGCAGACCATCGTTGCGTTCGCGGTGGGGGAGAAGAAATTTACAGATCACCCGACAATACAGTTCAAACGATGATACCAACAGTAATACAGCAACGGGGAAGAGGAAGAAGAAGAAGAAGAAGAAGTAGAAGAAGAAGAGGTGGAGCGAGACGAGGACGAGGAAGAGGAGGAGGAGGAAGAGGACCCGGTAGATTCAGGTAAGCTTTTGATAATACAATTACGCTGACAAAAATAAAAAAATTACGGGGATAATAATAGTAAAATGAAAATACAGGGTACTTGTCGGAACCAAACGTTTTTCGCTATGCACGATTCACTGTGCCCAGACCGCCGACAATCGAGTTAGTTTACGAAATGTGTCGGCGGTTCCCAGGTGCAGTCGATGGATTCGAGGACTAAAAACAAATATAAGTATGATATTCCTACGTTACACGATTAATATACATAGTATATAGCTAGCGACAAACAAAAATTTTAATTAAATGAAATAAAAATTCTACTAAATGGTTTAATTATGCTTGCAGGTGGACAAACTGGCGATGGAAGGACTGCTGCACGGGGTGGTGATATTTTGCCTCCTGGTGAACGTTTCGGTATCAACAATGAGCAGAGACGATATTTTCCACGCTTTAGGATGCAGGGTCGAGAGACAGATTTTTATTTTCGTCAGCCACCGGACGGTATCGATCATCTGACATGGTTCGAAGGCGGTGTACGATATGTTCTCACACGCCTTACAGAATCGTGCGAAGGACACGATTATGTGGGTATGACTCTGAGCGTAACGTCTTTCGCGCAGGGACCTGTATGGTTATCATTTCGACCAGCTCGTGACATCGTTCCTGACGATCTATGGCGACTAATTAATAGTGTAGCGCAGAGTGCGCGCGAATTTCGAATAGACGCTGGTACATGTAGAATGACGACATGTATAGTACGAGGTGTCGAAGGAGCCGGTGTGGGTACTAGACTTACACACGAGTCTATAGCAAAAAAGTCCATTTTACGCATAAGAAATCGCGATAATTTGTGTCTACAACGATCTCTTGTCACAGCCCGTGCGCATGCCGAACGCGGTCAAATACGTACGGGCGAACTACACAGACGATGGTGTCAAATTCGGAATGGGCTTCGAGGTGCGCAATATACAGCAGCGATAGAGCTCACGCGTCATGCAGGGGTAACGACACCGTCTAGAGTGTGCGGTGCGTGCGAAATTCAGCTCTTTCAGGAGTACTTGGTTCACGAGGGTATAGCGATTGTTGTTTATAAATTTCTCACCTTCGGAAAACGCGTTCTGGCTTTGTACGATGGGCGAAAATACGTACTCACCGCAACAGGTAAAATTAATCATACACTCTTTATTCTCTATTACGAGCGTTCTCATCACTATCAACCGATATTAAATCTCGCCGGTGCGCTAGGTAGTCGAGGGTTCTGCGCACAATGTAATTCCAAGTATATTCGAGTACTCGAGCATCGATGTAGCTATCAATGTGCTCAATGTAAATCCACTTATTGAGACGGCAATAGAGACTCTCAGTCTGAGTATTGCGCAGACTGTAATCGTTCGTTCTTTGGTGCTTTTTGCCTCGCTCATCACAATGGTGAGGGCTCCGCGGGTATCACGTCTCGTAAATATAGACGGTACAGCGTCTGTAACGCATTGAAAACTGTAGAGGCTGCTCGCGTATGATTAAAACCACAAATAAAAAGATGCATGTATGTGGTATATCGTTTTGTATTACATGCAAACAAACGCGACTGTCTACGCATGCGTGTTTTATAGCACCTCTTAAGAAACCAGAGGCGCAAAGGAAGAAGAAAAAAGACAAGTCTTCCACGAGATTTTTATTTTATGATTTTGAGACGCAACAACGCGAGCAATTGCATGATGATAAATCGACACGAATTCACGAGCCGAATTTATGTGTTGCACAATGTGTATGTATGGCATGTCTGGATATCACAAATATGGAGACCGATTGTGCTAACTGTGGTAAACGTGAATTCGTGTTTATCGATGATCCTGTTGGGGAGCTCGTGAAATTGGCATTATCGCAAAAAATTAAAAAGACCATCTGCAGTGCCCATAATGCTAGAGGTTTCGACGCACAATTTATTCTACGGTATTTAATCGAAGTGCAAAAAACACAGCTGCCCTCTCTGATTATGAATGTTACGAAGATTGTCTCGATGAAAATTGGCGATGTCGTTTTTCTTGATAGTCTAAACTATTTACCCATGGCTCTTAGCGCTTTACCTAAGGCCTTTGGTTTCGCTGATGAGGTGGCAAAAAGTACATTTCCCCATTTATTCAACACACCGGAATATCAGAATTACTCAGGTCCTCTGCCGGCTTTGCATTTTTACTCACCCGATACCATGTTCTCAGCGGATCGCGAGCGCTTTTTAAAATGGTATGAGGAAGAATCGAGTCGCGTAGATTGTAAATTTGATTTTGCGACGCAATTTGTGCAATATTGTCGTACAGATGTTACGGTTTTGAGACGAGCGTGTTTAGCTTTTCGAGAGTTACTTGTACGTTGCGGGAGCGTGTGCCCCTTTACAGAAGCATGCACGATACCATCAGCATGTATGAGAGTATTTCGAAAGAATTTTCTACAGAAAGATCGCATTGCGGTGTTACCACCAGGGGGGTATCGCTGGGGCCATAAGCAATCGCGCAAGGCCGTCGTATGGCTCGTATGGCTCGAGCGTGAGCGCAGCTGCGTTATCGCTCATGCTGGACGCACGAGAGAGTATCGCTCTCTGACCGGCCTACCGGCTGTCGACAGTTACTATGTGGATGCGGGGGTCCATCACGTTATTCAATTTCACGGCTGCTTTTGGCATGGTTGTCCGCGATGTTATCGCGTGAATAGAGATGCTCGAACTAAATTCGGCGATACAATGGATGAGCGATACGAGCGTACCGTTCTTATTTCTCGGCGAATCAGATCGAAAGGGTACACTCTAACCAAAATATGGGAATGCGATTTTGACAGATTACTCGAGAATAACGAGGAAATGTCGATATACATGAAAAATCATGCCATGGTCAAGCAGGCGCCTCTCGAACCACGCGATGCATTCTTTGGCGGTCGAACGGAAAATTTTGTAAGCTCGTACGACGTCCCGAATGAGGAGCAGATACGCGATGTGGATGTTTGCTCGCTGTATCCATGGGTGTGTAAGAATGGAAAATATCCCGTTGGACGCCCGAAATTGTACGTCGGTGACGAGTGTCGAGAACTCGTAGGACTTGAAAACGATCTAAGTGTCGTCGAGGGACTCGTGAAGTGTACCGTGGTGGCACCGCGCGACTTGTATATCCCCGTACTGCCTGTTCGCATGCAAGGGAAACTACTGTTCCCCCTGTATAGAACGTTCTGTACAGATATGGACACATCCGAGGTTTGTACACATGATGACACGACTGAGCGTGCGTTTGACGGCACATGGGTCGTGGACGAACTGAGAAAAGCCGTGTCGCTCGGATATAAGGTGACGTGTATCTATGAAATTTGGCAATACGTTGTTACGCAGTATGACTCGACAACGCGACGAGGCGGGCATTTTGCCGAGTACATCGATACATTCCTAAAAATAAAACAGGAGGCGAGTGGACCGCCAACAGAGTGTAACGATGAAGAGGAAGCAATAGAGCGTTTTATAGCATTGTACAAGGAGTCTGAGGGTGTATATCTCGAGCTAAGTGCTTTGCAGCCAAATCCGGGTTTACGTTCACTCGCAAAATTGGCTCTTAATTCATTCTGGGGAAAGTTTGGTCAACGAGAGAATCTCACGAAAACCGTTATCGTTTTCACGCGCGCGGAGCTAATGAATTTGCTAACGAGTCCGGAGATTGAGGTGACGGGGATGCTACCGGTTAATCACAAGATTATGTATGTAAACTATGTGAGCAACCGCGATGCTATCCAACCATCCCCGACATCAAATGCCGTGAATGCAGCATACACGACGGCACAGGCATGCCTAAAATTATACAGATCTTGAGAGGCTCGGGCGACGAATATTGTACTGCGATACGGACTCCTGTATTTACGTGAGTCGCCCCGGTGGTAACGAGTATGAGCCGCTAATCGGTCATTTTCTAGGAGATCCTACGGATGAATTAAGCGACTACGGGCCTGGTAGTTATACAACTTCGTTCGTTTCGAGAGGACCAAAATTTTACGCATACCTTGTTCGTAAACCCGACGGTACGATTATTGAAAAATGTAAAGTAAAGGGTATCACGCTAAACTTTGAGAATAGCCGTCACGTAAATTATAACGCATTACGATCTTTCGTGACAGGAGCAAGGAGCGTACCTATTATTTTAAAATTCGACGCTATTCGACGTACGGGATTTCATCATGTAGTAACGCGTAAAGAAACGAAATTATGCGAACCTGTTAACACGAAGCGAAAATAGCACGGGATGTACTCTACTGTATCGTACTCTACTGTATCGTACGGCCATTGTGAAATACGCTAATTAGTATATCGCGAAAAAGTATATAGTTTTACGGTTGAATTCGCCATATTTTAAAATAATCTTTTTGTCTAATTTCATGTATTATATTTACCATGTACAATACATTAAAAAAAAAAAAATTGATTTATTATGTATTAAACCGTTGTCGGCTCGATCTTTTTGTGCTGCTATTCGTAGCAGTAGCTGCTATCTCTGTACCGTTCTCTTTTGTTCTGACTTTCTTATCGTTGATTCCTTTTGTTCCGTCTTTCTTATCGAGTGTTTCCTTTTGTTCTGACGTTCTCGTGCTACATCCGTAGATATAATATTGCTGATTAGAATTTGATGATTCGTAAAATTTGCACATAGAGATGTATGCATAGTGAAATAAAAATATTGCTTTATTTGTGAGAAATATAAAAACTATCGTTATTTAATTGACATATGGTGTAAACATCAGCTTATACCGCGAGCCCGCGCCTCATCAGCTAGTGCAGGCGCGCCGCGCCTTATCAGCTCGTTAAGGCCGCGAAAATAGCTGATGCCGCGGAGTCGCCGCCGCCGCCATCGCGGTATAAGCTTATTTAAGAGTCAGCTGATTGATTTGGATAGACACTCATCGATATGGATACACGTTGGAAACATCCATGGACAGCTGTGATAAGCGGTCCTACGGGTAATGGTGAAACATATTTTATAAAAAAATTCCTTAAATACATGCGCGAAATGACGGATGTCTCGTTCGAAAGCATACTTTTTTATATCAGGGGTACAAATTGAAAATGCGGGTTTGATAACAGATGGCGTTACTAACGCTATACGCATCAGGCAGTACTGTGACTATGTTCATGTCAAAGCTACGTCTTATAGCTTTAATTTTCAGTATGTGTCAATTTGTCGCAGTGTCAAATTCATAGTTTTTTTGAGCTCTCAATATGTCGAGTTTCGTGCCAACAAAACAGCATTTGCGGGAAGTTTTAATTTACTTCTTTAATTTGAAGAAAAGTGCTGCTGAAGCACATCGATTGGTCTCCGAGGCTTATCCGAGTCATGTTCCATCGGTTTCAACGTGCGAGAGATGGTTTGTGCGGTTTAGAAGTGGTGATTTTGACGTTGAGGACAAAGAGCGGCCGGGCCAAGTGAAAAAGTTTGAGAATGCTGAATTGGAGGCAATACTCAATGAAGACTCGTGTCAAACTCAACAAGAGCTCGCAGATTCATTGGGAGTGACACAACAAGCCATTTCCCATCGTATAAAAGCCCTCGGAATGATCCAAAAGCAAGGACATTGGGTGCCGTATGAGCTGAAGCCGAGAGACGTCGAGCGCCGTTTTTTTGCATGCGAACTGCTGCTCGAACGGCAAAAACGGAAGGGTTTTTTGCATCGCATTGTCACTGGTGATGAAAAGTGGATCCATTACGATAACCCGAAGCGCAAAAAATCATATGGTTACCCCGGCCATGCATCATCATCGACGGCCAAACCAAATATTCACGGCGCCAAGCTCATGCTCTGTATTTGGTGGGACCAGCTGGGTGTGGTGTATTATGAGCTATTGAAATCGAACGAAACCATCACAGGAGCACTATACTGAACTCAATTGATGCGTTTGAGCCGCGCACTCAAAGAAAAACGGCCACAATACGAGCAAAGACACGACAAAGTAATTTTGCAACATGACAACGCTCGGCCACATGTTGCAGCGCCGGTCAAAACATACCTACAAACGCTGAAATGGGAAGTCTTACCCCACCCGCCGTATAGCCCAGATATTGCTCCTTCCGATTACCACCTTTTCCGATCGATGACACATGGCCTAGCTGACCAGCGCTTCCATTCTTACGAAGAAGCCCAAAAATGGGTCGATGACTGGATAGCAGCCAAGCCGGCCGAATTTTTTCGCGACGGTATCCGTAAATTGCCAGAAAGATGGGAAAAAGTTGTGGCTAGCGATGGACAATACTTTGAATAATTCATTTGTTACCATTTTTTCAGAATAAACGTTCAAAAATAGAAAAAAATCCCGCATTTTCAATTTGTACTCCTGATAGTAATAAAAAAATCCGCGATTTTTGCAGGAGGTATATTTTGATGCAAGAGCCGCACCGCACGGCTATCTATTATTTGACTTGAAACAATCGACGTCTGATAATTGTCGATTTCGCGCCTGTATATTTCCTGATGACCAATACAATTACGTTTACGTGCCTCAAAAAGCAATAAAAGTTCGCGATGCGACGCGCGATGTACCAGTAATGCGCTTGTAATGGCGTAGCGCGGACCTCTCGATAAAAAGCAAATAATTATATTGCAAGCGCTGTGTTATCGAAAGCAAGAGCAACGACGTGCAATTTTGCGCAAAGCAGATGTAGCGCTCGTACGGTGCATATGCGAGTGTGCTCTAAACGTATTACAGGGAAACGTGAGTCTGAACAACGTGCAAAAAAATCTTCTTCGGAGGCCCGCGACAATTCTTCAACGACTAGCAGCTAAAAGGGGAAATTGGAGCGGTAAGAGGAAGATCATCGTCGAGCACTGTGTCGGATTTCTCAAGTTGCTTCTTGCGCCTGTGTTGGCCTACACGAGACATGGAATATGCCAGAAAGATGGTACTTATTCCTCCTGATAACATACATCGTCTCGCTGAACTCGCCACTACTACTACTACTACTACTACTACTACTACTACTACTACTACTACTACTACTACTACTACTACTACTACTACTACTACTACTACTACTACTACTACTACTACTACTACTACTACTACTACTACTACTACTACTACTACTACTACTACTACTACTACTACTACTACTACTACTACTACTACTACTACTACTACTACTACTACTACTACTACTACTACTACTACTACTACTACTACTACTACTACTACTACTACTACTACTACTACTACTACTACTACTACTACTACTACTACTACTACTACTACTACTACTACTACTACTACTACTACTACTACTACTACTACTACTACTACTACTACTACTACTACTACTACTACTACTACTACTACTACTACTACTACTACTACTACTACTACTACTACTACTACTACTACTACTACTACTACTACTACTACTACTACTACTACTACTACTACTACTACTACTACTACTACTACTACTACTACTACTACTACTACTACTACTACTACTACTACTACTACTACTACTACTACTACTACTACTACTACTACTACTACTACTACTACTACTACTACTACTACTACTACTACTACTACTACTACTACTACTACTACTACTACTACTACTACTACTACTACTACTACTACTACTACTACTACTACTACTACTACTACTACTACTACTACTACTACTACTACTACTACTACTACTACTACTACTACTACTACTACTACTACTACTACTACTACTACTACTACTACTACTACTACTACTACTACTACTACTACTACTACTACTACTACTACTACTACTACTACTACTACTACTACTACTACTACTACTACTACTACTACTACTACTACTACTACTACTACTACTACTACTACTACTACTACTACTACTACTACTACTACTACTACTACTACTACTACTACTACTACTACTACTACTACTACTACTACTACTACTACTACTACTACTACTACTACTACTACTACTACTACTACTACTACTACTACTACTACTACTACTACTACTACTACTACTACTACTACTACTACTACTACTACTACTACTACTACTACTACTACTACTACTACTACTACTACTACTACTACTACTACTACTACTACTACTACTACTACTACTACTACTACTACTACTACTACTACTACTACTACTACTACTACTACTACTACTACTACTACTACTACTACTACTACTACTACTACTACTACTACTACTACTACTACTACTACTACTACTACTACTACTACTACTACTACTACTACTACTACTACTACTACTACTACTACTACTACTACTACTACTACTACTACTACTACTACTACTACTACTACTACTACTACTACTACTACTACTACTACTACTACTACTACTACTACTACTACTACTACTACTACTACTACTACTACTACTACTACTACTACTACTACTACTACTACTACTACTACTACTACTACTACTACTACTACTACTACTACTACTACTACTACTACTACTACTACTACTACTACTACTACTACTACTACTACTACTACTACTACTACTACTACTACTACTACTACTACTACTACTACTACTACTACTACTACTACTACTACTACTACTACTACTACTACTACTACTACTACTACTACTACTACTACTACTACTACTACTACTACTACTACTACTACTACTACTACTACTACTACTACTACTACTACTACTACTACTACTACTACTACTACTACTACTACTACTACTACTACTACTACTACTACTACTACTACTACTACTACTACTACTACTACTACTACTACTACTACTACTACTACTACTACTACTACTACTACTACTACTACTACTACTACTACTACTACTACTACTACTACTACTACTACTACTACTACTACTACTACTACTACTACTACTACTACTACTACTACTACTACTACTACTACTACTACTACTACTACTACTACTACTACTACTACTACTACTACTACTACTACTACTACTACTACTACTACTACTACTACTACTACTACTACTACTACTACTACTACTACTACTACTACTACTAATGTCTCGGGATCCTCGCAGTGTGAAAGTTACAAGGAGGCCTGCCACAAAAAACGAAGATAATGGCGACCTTTCTGCAGGCTAACATGAGCAGGAGCCGACTAGCACAAGATGTGCTTATGCAAATGGTAGTAGAGCATAACGTAGACTTCCTGATATTATCCGAGCAGTACCACAAGAATGCAGGCCGCAATTGGTACGCAGACAACACCGACACTGCAGCGATCTGGATTCGAAACGCAACGGCATTTCCAGTTAAGTCAACGGGCAAGGGGAATGGCTATGTATGGGTACAAAGTGCTGACACATATTACGTCAGCGTTTACCTTTCGCCCAATGAGGGAATAGCCCTATATCGCCAGAAGCTAGCTGAGCTGGAAGATTCCATAAGAGAAATTACAGGTGAAGTCCTCGTTGCAGGGGATTATAACGCCAAGGCACTAGAGTGGGGGATGGCGAGGACCTGCAGCAGGGGAACGGCGGTGGCTGAATCGGCAGCCAGACTGGATCTCATTTTCCTTAACACAGGCGAGGCGCCGACGTTTAGACGAGCCGGTTGTCAGGGAACAATAATTGACATCACCATGGCGACCGCGGACATCGCGGCGAGGGTAGAGGACTGGACGGTGTTGGAGGAATTCACTGGGAGTGAACACCAGTATGTGAAGTTCAGGGTAGGGCAAAGGACTGGGGCAGAGCATAGACGCACCACCCAGAACACCGGCCGGGGCTGGAATGTCGCGAAGCTCAATGAGCCTCTCCTCCTGAACACTGTACTTAGAGCTGCTGATTTCTGTCAGGAACGAGAATGGCAGTTAGGGGTAACTGAGGCCGATGCTGAGGAGCTCATCGAGCGTACAATGCGACTCATCACCAAGGCTTGCGACGCCTCTATGCCAAAGCGAGCTAAAAATCAACGAGGGAGTCCTGCTTACTGGTGGACCGAGGAGATCGCCGAATTCCGTAGGGCGGCACTATATGCGCGAAGAAGAGCCCAACGACTCAGAAGGCGAGGCGTAGATGCGGCGGCAGTAGAGCAATATACGATGGCGAAAAAAGTCTTGAGAACGGCCATAAAGGCGAGCAAGAGGAGGTGCTGGCGGGATCTCTGCAAAGAGGTTGACCAGGATGTATGGGGACGAGGCTATCGGATAGTCAGCCGACGTTTAGGGAGACAGACACCGGAACCACCAGGAGAACCTGGGACCATGGAGGGGATTGTAGATGCGCTTTTCCCAAACCACCCGGACAAACCCTACAAGGTGGTCCACCCGGTGGAAGAAAACTTTCCCGTTTTCACTGTCGATGAGCTAAAGGAGGCAACTAACTCTCTGGGCAACCGCAAAGCGCCAGGACTCGACGGGATACCTGCAGAGGTACTGAAAGCCATTGTGAAAGAATGCCCATACATATTGCTCAACATGTTCAACGCCTGTCTTCTGGCGGGAGTATTTGGTACACGCTGGAAGAGGCAGAGGCTTGTCCTACTGGACAAGAGTAAGGGTTCACCCATCACTCCTTCATCCTATAGGCCCCTCTGCATGTTGGACAATGCAGGGAAAGTGTATGAAAAGATGCTGAGGGCACGCGTACGCGTAGCGGTGGAAGAATCTGGAGGACTGTCCGACACCCAGCACGGATTTCGCGTGGGTCGCTCGACTATTGGAGCGATAGAAGAAGTCACCAAGGAGGCGCGCTGCGCTTGGGCAGGCAACTGTAGGTCACGCGATGCCTGTATCTTGGTGACTTTAGACGTGAAAAACGCCTTTAACTCAGCGAGATGGACCGACATTCTGAATGCCTTGGAAAATAAGTTCGCGATTCCAGCCTATCTGCGAAGGGTTATTAACAACTACCTGAGCAGTAGGGTATTAGTGTATACGACGACGGAAGGTGAACAAAGAAGGAAGACCACCGCGGGTGTCGCTCAGGGCTCGGCTCTTGGGCCGGACCTATGGAACATCATGTACGACGGGATACTCCGAATTGTTATGCACGAGTGGGCAAAATTGGTTGGATTCGCTGACGACGTGGCGGCGGTAGTCAGGGCTAGAAACCTGGCGCAGGCGGAACAACGCGTCGAGTACGTAACAGAACTTGCCAGAGAATGGCTAGCAGACCACGGTTTGAAACTAGCGGCCTCCAAAACGGAGATGGTGGTTTTGACCCGGCAGAGAAGATTCGCCGAGCCACTGAGAGTGAGGATCGACGGCAAGATAGTCGTCGCTACAAGCGCAGTACGGTACCTTGGCATCACGATGGACTGCAAACTCACCTATTGGCCTCATATCCTGCAGGCAACCGAAAAAGCAGCTAAGACAGTGGAACTGCTGGCAAGGCTTATGCCTAACGTGAACGGACCACAGCCTAGCAAAAGGAGAATTATGATGAGCGTCGTGCACTCCATCCTCTTGTATGGAGCGGAAATCTGGGCCGACTCCCTAGACACCAAGGTGTATCTAAAGAGAATAGTCTCAGTGCAGAGGAGGAGCGCCCTCAGAATCACCTCCGCTTACCGAACAGTCTCAGCGGCGGCGGTTCTGGTTATCGCGGGTACACCACCGATAGATCTGTTAGCCAAGGAGAGGAGAAAAATCTTCTTGAGGAGCCAAAACACAGAAGATCGGTCCAGTTTACGCAGTGAAGAAAGAAACCACACGGTGCAGCTCTGGGAGCAGCGGTGGATCTCTGAACCAACCGGAAGATGGACAGCCAGAACGATAGGACCCATTGGCCCGTGGATCGGTAGGGAGCACGGAGAGGTTAATTTCTACCTCACCCAACTCCTTACTGGCCATGGCAACTTTAATTGCTACCTGCACAGGATGGGAATAAAGCAGAGTCAGTACTGTGACTACTGCGTGAATGCAGTAGACAACGTCGAGCACACCTTCTTCGAGTGCGAGCGGTGGGTGTCCGAGAGAAGCGACTTGGAGGAAATCCTTGGGCAACCAGGTTCCACACAGACTATCGTAGCAATGATGCTGAGAGTCTCGCAAAGAGACTGGGACGAGGTCGCAACTCTAGCAGAGACGATCCTCAGGACCAAAAGAAACGAGCAGCAGGAGAGAGAGCGGAACCAAACGAACCCGTAAGAGCGCAGGCAGCGAGGACGGTACCTCAACGGACCGCTGGAGACGTGCCATCCAGGCAGATCAGAAGCAGAGCCGACTACATCGCGGCACAATAGCCAGTAACCCTGAAGCAATGCGAAAGCGGTCCCGGGGTTATCTGGCTGGAGGAGGGGCAGGTGGTTTTAGTGGGTAGGGCCATTCCATGAGGAATGGAGGAGTCCCACACACAGTGCATAAATAGGCATTTCCACTTGCCCATGGAAAAAAAAAAAAAAAAAAAAAAAAAAAACTACTACTACTACTACTACTACTAGTGCAGACCCGTTGCCTTCCGTACAGACTACCGGTACGCCATTATCGCGCCTCGACTCTGAGCTGAGTGAAATTCTAAACTCTCACTCGTACAAGAGCGAGAGAGAGAAATGGGTAGCGTACCAGCAGGTTTTACAGCGTTATCTTCACATGGTCGAGTACGATTATGCAGTACCGAACATTTCATCAAAACGAAAAATGCAATAATCGATAGCCACGAGAATAAATCCGACGATGTATTAATGAACAAAGTTAAATCTCGACTCAATGACACACTTATTATCGATAGCGTACCAAAAAAATTTTAATCTAAAGCAATATCGTTGCTTCGCACTTTGCATCGCAGCGCCGTTGGTAAAAAAATGACATGGAATCGTAACGGTGTTGTTTCCATAGACGGCAGAAGAATTTTAAATTCCAATATCGTTGATCTTGTTAACGATGCTATGCGAGCTAGAAAACGCGAGAAACCCATCAGACGATCTCACTTTGCCAAATTCCTGCGAGCGATACAGATGCCACGCGAATTTATCGGCAATCCCGAGTTACTACACGAGCATACACCTACATCATCCTCGACACCACAGCGGCGTCTTATTTTACGGTGCAGTAACGATAGTAGCAGCAGCAACAGCAGCAACAGTAGCAACAACAACAACGAGGCCGAGATCGCACACTCAAACAGAGATTTAATGTTCACGGCTGAAAACGACATCATCGAGAGGGAGGAGGGGGATGAAGAAGAGGACGAACAATTGCAAAACATCGCACAAGCAGAATATCGACCCCCCACACAGTTAGAAAAGAAAAAGAAAAAGAAACCATTTAACTGGTCATCGCTAAAATTATGAAAATTCTTCAAAAAATCTATTATGACACCGTTCATCCTGCTTCCTATTCTCGAGCAAAAAATTTGGCCCAGGTGGATCGAAGAGTAGCGCGAAAAAATGTTTTACCATGGCTCGAGACACAGGATTCATATAACATGCATCGTCTCGTGCGACGACCATTTCCCCGTCGTACGTATAGCGTGAGTAATATAGACTATGTATGGGAGGTTGATTTAGCTGATCTTCGCTCGATAGCCACGTACAACGATGGGTACGCGTATCTGCTTGTTGTTATTGATGTGTTGAGCAAATACGCGTGGGTCGAGGGTTTGCGTGACAAAACGAGCGCAAACGTAGCCCGCGGTCTCACACGTAAACTGGCACGCAGTAACAATCGTCGCCCGCAGCAATTGCAAACTGATCGAGGCAAAGAATGTATCGGCGATCCGTTTCAGCGAATTCCCAAGAAAAAGAATATCGAATTTCGCGCTGCTTGTAACCCTGACATAAAAGCCTCGATTGCCGAACGCTTTAATCGAACAATAAAAGAGCGAATGTGGCTCTACTTTACATACACGCGAAATAAACGTTACATCGATGTCTTACTAAATTTTTTATATGCTTATGTTATGGTACCGAGTAATTGGATTATTCGGTAGTCGGTATAATATTAAAAGTTATTATTTTTTGGGATCGTTTGCCGATAAGGAGATGGATCTCGAGTAAAAGATGGAAACACGAATTTATATAAAAGGAAGTATTTATTATAAGCAACGGTAACTTTCCGTTGCCTATTTATATATCAAAGTAAGAAGTACAATAATGCGTTGTTTCGAGTATTAAACGAGGAACCAACCGTTCTCTTTTCAATCTAATTTAATACTGTCTTTTCGTAAAGCAGTTGCTAACTGTCTTCACGAAAATCCCTTAATTCGCAATTTTAGCGTTAGCCTTTCGCCCGAACGCCAAGCGAGTCGCTCATGCTGCGTCAGCGTTCTTGGGGTCGTTCATACGATCGGGCATTGGACTTCGTTTCTTGTCTTGAACGAATTCCAATGTTTCTTTGCTATGGAATATTCCCAAATATACTAAATACGGAGTGGAATATTCCGCGGCACAACATCCCTCCCCCCTTAAAAGGAAAAATTTTTTCTTTAAAAAATTTTTTCTTCGATTGGTCTCTCGTATTTCCTCTTACAATTTTACTGTTTGATGTTATATAACAATACAATAAAATGTTTCATTTTTTCATTCGTTGACGATGAAGTTTTTCCTCTGCTTCTTATCGTCTTTCGTGCCGAGCGTGTCGTTCTCGGTTGAGGGGACGGGTGCATAACCTGGCCAGCTCGGATCGCGGTTGCTCTTCTGGCTGTTGTCGTCCGATCGGCTCGAGGTTGATGTTTACCTCGGCTGTTGCCGGGGTCGTTGCCTCGCTTGTCCTTGTTGGTGTTCGGTTTCGTTGATACCTATAACATTTAAACAGAACATAGCCAACCAAGGCTATCGGTGCTACTGCACCCAGTGAGTAGAAACTCAGATTATGGATGCGTTGCATCCCGTCTCCGTCGGTATTGAGGTTGTCCAAGATTTGGTCGGCTCGAGCTCCGAGCTTATGAAGCTCTTCCGGGTCTCGCAGCACGCTCTGCAGTGGACTTGTCCTCTCGGTCTGCTTAGGGGGTGCCTGACCTTCAATTTCCGTTAATTTTAAATCGAACGATGGAAGGTAGTTTTCCCTGATGACCTGCGACGTTCGCCCGATGGTTCTGATACTGAAATCTCGGGCGGTTACTATACATATGCCTATCAATGCCAGTATGCCTGAATTTTTCTAAATTACCATTACTATCATTTTAGTGCTCTATAAAGAGCATCAGGCGATTTGCATGCACTGCCTGAGTTTTTCGTCCCTTTCGGATGACGTAATTGACGGGGGGCCTCTTTTCTACTATTTCGTGAGGTCCCGTCCACTTCGGGGTCAGCTTAGCTGACCGCCCCCTGCGCACCGTCTCGTCACGGAGGAGTACGCGTTCGCCGACGCGGTACTCCTGCACCTCTGCGCCTTGGTCATACGTATTCTTTGACCTCCTTTTCGCGACTTCCAGGTTGTCGCGTGCTACTGTCCATGCAGCGCGTAACCGCTCGCGTAGCTCGTGGACGTAATCATCGTAGGCATAGGTGCTGCGGGGCTCCTGTTTCACGGCGGTCGGCAACTCAGCCTCGCGTCCGTACACCAACACGTGGGGAGACAGTCCGGTCCCCGTATGTGAAGTGGTATTGTACGTAAACGTTGCGTACGGCAGCCACTCGTCCCAATTTCCCTGATCCTCATCTATGAAATTTTTCAGGTACTCAGCAAGGGTGCGATGTGACCTCTCCAAAGCGCCGTTCGATTCGGGATGATAGGCCGTAGTTTGTATTTTTTTAATTCGCAGCAGTCGACACATCTCTTTGAAGGTCGAGCTGAGGAAGTTCGTACCCTGATCTGATAATATTATTTCCGGCGTTCCGTGCCGGCAGATTAATTCTTCAACGAGCGCTCTAGCGACTGTCGAAGTCTCTTGGTTCGGCAGTGGAATCGCTGCGCTGTACTTGGTCAATGCGTCTTGGATCGTAAGTATGTATTTTTTTCCGTTGACGCTCTCCGGTAGCGGTCCTACGATGTCGACCGCAACCTTTTCAAACGACCTCGAGGGGGTGTCGGTTACCACCATCGGTACTCGTTCTCTTTTCCTGATTTTATTCTTTTGACAGGATTCGCAAGACGATATATAATTCTCTAGATCTCTTCTCAGGCCGGGCCAGTTGTATTTGGTCCGAATTCGATGTAACCTGCGCCGTATACCTTGATGCCCTCCTATGGGGGTGTCGTGGTATTCTCTAATTATTTTCTGGCGGTCATCGACAGAAGGAGTGGCTACGCCACTGCGGCAGTCGCTATACTCTTTTATCGCGCTGTCTTCATCCGTGCTGCAGGAAGTTCGTGGGCTACGGGCCCCGCCGTGCCTCGCTTCCTCAGCAGGCCTTTGCGGTGCTCTGTCCGCAGTTTCTTCACTCGGTGTGCCCACCGGTAGCTCCGCCGTTGGGTCGCTCTCTGTCTCGAGCGGCCTTGCAACGTTTGTCTTTCGCGGCCTTCCGCGCTTCGCGGATCCGCCATGCTGTGCTGGGCCCGCTCTATCCTTGTTAGCGGTGCTCGCAGTCTTACCAGTGGCCTGCGTATGTAGCTTGCGTGGTCTACCCCTTCCCCGTCCGCACGGCTTTTCGGCGGGGCTGTGGGGTTCAGTAGAGCGTTCTGCAGGCACGCTGCGAATCTCTCTGTCCTCTTCTGGCGCATTGGCCAGAGCGGCCTCTCTCTCTGCCGCGTTGCTAGGCTGGCCCGGGGTATTCTCGGCTCTCCGCTTTGTGCGGCTGTCCGTACCCGGGCGCTTACTGTCCTCTTCTCTCTCGCGGGCGGGCTCGATCTCTCGCTCCAGCGAGCTACTATGGCTATACGGGGTATCTTCGGCCGTCCGCTTTGTGCGGTCTTTCGTTGTGCCGACTTGCCCCGTCGTGCTGTCCTCTTTCGACACACGGACTTCGTTCTTGGCTCTCGCTTGGGCCCTCGTAGTAAGGTATATTCTACTTAGCGCATCTGCGTTCGTATTGCGCTTTCCTGCCTTGTACTCTACGTTAAACTCATGTTCCGCCAATTTAATTTTCCAACGCATCAGTCTCGAACCTGGGTCCTTTACTCCGAACAGCCAGGTGAGCGGTTGGTGGTCCGTCACTACCGTAAAACGTGTACCATAAATATATGGTCGGAATTGAGCGAGGGCCCATACTATTGCAAGTAGCTCCTTTTCAGTTGTCGTGTAATTCAACTCGGCTTTAGTCATTGTGCGGCTTGCGTAGCATATTGGCAAATCTTCCCCGATCTTGCCCTGCGAGAGTATCGCGCCGAGCGCCCGGTCTGAAGCGTCTGTTGTCACGACGAACGGCTTTTCAAAGTCCGGATACTGTAATATGGGGGCCGTGGTAAGTGCAGTCTTCAGTTCCTCGAATGCGGCATCCCTTACGGCGGTCCACTCGAATTTAACGCCTTTCTGGGTTAATTCAGTGAGCGGCTTAGCGGTTTTCGAAAAATCTCTGATGAATTTTCGGTAATAACCGGCTAGTCCGAGGAAGGATTGAACTCCTTTTACATCTCTTGGCACCGGGAATTCCTTTACCGCTTCTAGTTTTTGGGGATCCGCTCGCACTCCCTTTTCAGAAATTATGTGGCCGAGGTACTGCGTTTCCTTTCGCAGGAATTGGCACTTGCTGGGTTGCACGGTCAGCTTTGCCTCTCTCAGCCGCTGCAGCACCTCCCGCAGTCGGTCGTTATGCTCCTTGAAGGTCTTTCCATGTATCACGATGTCATCGAGGTACACGTAGCACTTGACTCCTTGTAGTCCGGCCAGCGCCGAGTTCATTAGTCTCTGGAAGGTCGGTGGCGCGTTTTTGAGTCCGAAAGGCATTCGGTTATACTCAAAATGGCCCTGCGGAGTGGAAAATGCAGTTTTTTCCTTGTCTTGCTGTGCCATCGGAATTTGGTGAAATCCCGAGGTGAGGTCAAGGGTCGTGTAGTATCGGGCTCGTCCCAGCTGGTCCAATATCTCCGTGATGTTGGGCAGTGGGTACGAATCCCCGATGGTGGCCTCGTTTAACTTTCGAAAATCCACTACTACGCGCATTTTTCTCACCCCGGCCGCGTCAGGTTTCTTAGCTACAACCAACAGCGGCGCGTTCCATTGACTCCGGCTGGGTTGGACAATGCCTTCCTCCAGCATTTCGCGGGTCTGCCTCTCCACTTCTCTCTTGTGGGTCTCGGGCAGCCTGTATGGGTGCACCTTAATAGGCTGCACCCCCTCCTTAAGGGGTATCACATGTTCTATCATAGGCGTGCATGGCAGCCTGTCCCCTGGTAGGTGGAACACATCTTCGTATTCCCTCGTAATCTCTTCGAGCGCTTTGCGTTCTTCGTTATTGAGATTTCTCGTGTCTAGCTCTTGAGCTAGTCGTGCGAGGCGGTCTGCCCCTCGCTCTGCGCTGACGGTGCATACTTCGATCATCGCGGCTTCGAGACCGTGACCCACTGCCGTTATCTCTAGCGGCTCAAGTTCCACCACGGGGCGTTGCACCTCGACTGTCTGCTCGCTGGTGTTTATAAGACTTACTGCACAGCTACTACCGTGCGGCGGCGTGATGCAGGCTCCCATTATCACTCCGTTTCCGAGTTCCCTTTTAGCGAGTAGCCCAACGAATTTGCTCGTTGTTGCGGCATACGTGACTGTCTCACTGCGTGGCGGCAGGGATACTCTCATCGTGCCGTCTAGCAGCGGCATGCAATGCCCGTACAGTTTCAGCGTTTCTCCGTGCAGGATGTCGGCCTTGTGGTATTTGATAAAGTCCATGCCCAGCAGTCCATTAACCCCTAGCGGCACGTTATTCGGGACTATGTAGAACCAATGTTCCACGTTTAGCGCCGGTGTCTCCAACACAATTTTTGCTATGCCAAGGGGGGTGAATTTTTCACCTGCAACACCCTGCAGTTCCACGGAGCACCTGCTCACCATGGTTTCGGCCTTGAGGCAGCCTTCCTTTATTATGCTGCACTGCGCTCCGGTGTCCGCCTTGAGGGTGAGTACCCCGGTTGTGGCCAACGGTGCAATTATGTCGAAGTCGCTGGCCGTAGCGCTGGACGCCGGCAGCGTTACCTGCAATAACTGCTGCGTCGTTTTCTTCCTGCGCGCGGGTCTCTGATGGGCCGTAAGTGTATCTATTCTCATCGTTTCCAGCGGGCTGGCATAGGTATTCGATCGACTTGCACTTGCATTTACCGTGGACCTTTCATTCTTGCCCCCTGAGTCCCTTGGACGTTGGGGATGCTGTGAAGACTGGGCAGGATCGCTTTTGTTCTGCGACAATCTTTTCCTGCAGTCTTTCCACATGTGGCCCCTTTTTTGGCAATAGTTGCACACGACGTCAACGTTGTGAATGGATGTATTCTCGCTAGGCATCGGTAGGCTTACTCTTCCTGATCTGCGGGTGCAGTCTCGAGCCACGTGCCCAGGTTTTCCGCAGGTGAAACAATTTTCTCCCTGCCGGGGTGATGCGCCTTGGGACCTTCTGGGGTGGCTTAATACTCCACCTACCCCTCCCTTAGGCTGCACCATGTTGGTTATCTCTATGGCCCCAGCCACAGAGTCATGCAGCGTTTGGTAGTTTCTCGCACGCACCAGCACTTGCACCTGGCCGTGCAGGCCGTTCTCGAAGTTGGCCTGTGCGCTTCGTCGTGTGACGCTCTCGACGGTGATCTTTTGATCCTCCGTTTGCAACGGTTCGCAGAGTATTTCGGCGATGTCTACCGTGATTCTCTCCGTTCTTGCCGCATAGGCGGCGATGTCCTCGTTCTGTCCCTGCCGGAGGGAGCTGAACTCCATTTGCAGCACGGCCAGGGACTTCCGTTGTCCGTACAACGCTTCCAACTCGCTCCTGAGTTGCGCCATGGTGCTGATGGTTTTGTGCTGCAGTTGTCTTGCTGCTGCACCCTCTAGCTTACTCATAACGATCAACTCGAGGAGAGGGTCATGCTCCTCCTCTGCTACCCTGCGGAATATCGTCTCGCAGGACTTTAAGAAGAGCGGCAATGCCTTCGAATCTTTGCCGTCGAATGTTTTTACCATTTTTATTCCGAGGCTGAGGCTGAGCATATTTGAGGGCCTCTGCGTCTCTTCGAACCGCGTGCGTCTCGGGGGCAGTGCGGGGGGCGGCATGTCCTCCATCCCTGCTCCTCCTAACCGTCGCTGGAGCTCGGCAATTTGCTCTCTTAAGGAGTGGATGAGCTCGTACTCGTCCGCACCAACCTCGTTCAGCGTGTCGGCCAAATTCCGTCTTGCCGACGGCGTTTCTGCCTCCCTGAGTTCGCGATCAAGTTCGCGTTGGCTTCGATCGTGCTCACGCTGCAGCCTTTCATACTGGCGTCGCGCTCTTTCCATGTCGCGTTGGCTTCAGTCGACCGCCTCCAACCGATCGCGTACTCTCGCTGGTACCGACCGGGCTGTCGTACCGGTAGCTGCTGAAAAACCTACACGATCTATGGTTCGCATGTTTTCGATTTCTCGCTCAACCATGTCCTCGGTGATGCGTTCAGGCGTTTGCTCGCCCGTGGCCATATTAAACACGTCGTCGCTACCGTTGCTGTCATGATCCCCGAATGACGCACCCCTACGTGGGTTTACGCCAAACTGGGCCGTCAGTCTGTCCGCCAGGGCCCCTTGTCTGGACGAAGGGATTCGCCCCGACGGCGAGAGCTCGAATAGCGCCCTGCGCGCTTCGTAAACGATGTCTCCTACTGCCGCAGCTAAACCGGCTGTAGGGTCTACTTCTTCGCCGGGCAACGTCGTCTCTAGCGAATTGCCCCTATTTCTTGGTCGGGCCCCTCTAGGATCTGACATGCTTGCAAATTTCTCGGCTAACTCTACTTTAGAATATTCCCGAATATCTATTCTACACTGGCTTCGGCAAAATTATTAATTTTGTTTTTTTCAAAATTTCAAAATATTTGTCCTGACTGGCTTTGATTTACTGGCTATATGTATAAGTATAAAGTAACCGCCACTTACAGAAAGATGATCTGGTAGACGGTCCTTTCCATGCTGTTGTTCTCGGGTGCCGTTCCTCCGGTGCTGTAGACCTGTTGTCTCGTAGCTTCCCTCGAAGGCTGGTCCAGTTATCCTCCCTGGTACCGTTGATCCGTATCTCCGTTGGTTCCTGGGTTCGTCCTTGGTGCGTCGCCAACGATTGCGCGACGGCTTCTTCTCGAGTAGCTGCTTCGCGTACTCGGTTGCACACTTTGTGCGTTTTTCCACGACTTGACGTAACACCGTCAATCGGGACTTTTAACGGTTGACCGATACGTCACCCCGCACCGACGTTCACTTTGCGTCTTCGCGTTAGATTAGTCGGGTTTTCACGAACTACACTGGTGTCCTTGCACGCGTTGTAGTCGTCACTTCAGAGTATTCTCAACTTTGTCCAAAACACTTTTGTCCTAATAAATCACGAATCACTTAACTTCGGCAGATCCCACCGCTGCCACCAAATGTTATGCCGGTACCGAGTAATTGGATTATTCGGTAGTCGGTATAATATTAAAAGTTATTATTTTTTGGGATCGTTTGCCGATAAGGAGATGGATCTCGAGTAAAAGATGGAAACGCAAATTTATATAAAAGGAAGTATTTATTATAAGCAACGGTAACTTTCCGTTGCCTATTTATATATCAAAGTAAGAAGTACAATAATGCGTTGTTTCGAGTATTAAACGAGGAACCAACCGTTCTCTTTTCAATCTAATTTAATACTGTCTTTTCGTAAAGCAGTTGCTAACTGTCTTCACGAAAATCCCTTAATTCGCAATTTTAGCGTTAGCCTTTCGCCCGAACGCCAAGCGAGTCGCTCATGCCGCGTCAGCGTTCTTGGGGTCGTTCATACGATCGGGCATTGGACTTCGTTTCTTGTCTTGAACGAATTCCAATGTTTCTTTGCTATGGAATATTCCCAAATATACTAAATACGGAGTGGAATATTCCGCGGCACAACACTTATAATCACACTAGACACAGCGGAACGCGTATTCCTCCGAGCGAAGTAACACTCGAAAATGACTCTATAGCTCGAGACAATTTAGCATGGCGTTAGGAGCGTAACGCGAAAAAAATTAAAAAGCCTAAATACAGCGTCGGTGACTTGGTACGTATCAGTACAGCTAAAGCAGCTTTCGTGAAAGGATATGAGCATGGTTGGAGTAACGAATTATTCAAGATTCAACGAATATCAGTGAATCGAGAACCATTCGTGTATATTTTACACGATCTGAATAACGAGACTATCGACGGTATTTTCTACGAGGCAGAATTATCACGAGTACGAGTGCCTCCGTCATCTGAGAAGACGGAAGAGAAGAAGAGGACAAAGAGGAAGAACGCTCGGAATCATCGTCCCTGATGAATATGAGCTCCAAGGATAGCTCTTTCTTTGTCGTACTACCGAGCAACAGCAGTATGCAGTATTTTCCGAATAATACGACGACGAAATTTATTACAAAACTACCGCGTCAGATACGCTTGCACGGAGAATGGTCTGTTTCTCTTGTGGGAATTACTTATCCGATGACTCTTTTACATGTTCCTACTGTAGGAAATCTCGTAACTTTTGAGGATGGTGATTATGATTTATCGGGTTTTAATCTTTTAACACGGAGACGCGCTGATGGAGACCAAGTTGCACCTGGTGTATATCGCTCTATAGACGCTCTTTTGGAGAGTAAAGGGTGATTTTTTAAGAGCTTGAGAACTTTTTTTTAAAAAAAAACGCATAAAATTTGCAAAATCTCATCGGTTCTTTATTTGAAACGTTAGATTGGTCCATGACATTTACTTTTTGAAGATAATTTCATTTAAATGTTGACCGCGGCTGCGTCTTAGGTGGTCCATTCGGAAAGTCCAATTTTGGGCAACTTTTTCGAGCATTTCGGCCGGAATAGCCCGAATTTCTTCGGAAATGTTGTCTTCCAAAACTGGAATAGTTGCTGGCTTATTTCTGTAGACTTTAGACTTGACGTAGCCCCACAAAAAATAGTCTAAAGGCGTCAAATCGCATGATCTTGGTGGCCAACTTACCGGGCCATTTCTTGAGATGAATTGTTCTCCGAAGTTTTCGCTCAAAATGGCCATAGAATCGCGAGCTGTGTGGCATGTAGCGCCATCTTGTTGAAACCACATGTCAACTAAGTTCAGTTCTTCCATTTTTGGCAACAAAAAGTTTGTTAGCATCGAACGATAGCGATCGCCATTCACCGTAACGTTGCGTCCAACAGCATCTTTGAAAAAATACGGTCCAATGATTCCACCAGCGTACAAACCACACCAAACAGTGCATTTTTCGGGATGCATGGGCAGTTCTTGAACGGCTTCTGGTTGCTCTTCACTCCAAATGCGGCAATTTTGCCTATTTACGTAGCCATTCAACCAGAAATGAGCCTCATCGCTGAACAAAATTTGTCGATAAAAAAGCGGATTTTCTGCCAACTTTTCTAGGGCCCATTCGCGGTCAACATTTAAATGAAATTATCTTCAAAAAGTAAATGTCATGGACCAATCTAACGTTTCAAATAAAGAACCGATGAGATTTTGCAAATTTTATGCGTTTTTTTTTAAAAAAAAGTTCTCAAGCTCTTAAAAAATCACCCTTTATAAATAAGTTATCTCACGTGGCCGGACATTTGCGCTTTAAATTGCTTCCGAGCTGGCACGTCGAAGTGGCGCGCGTATGCGACAATCTACGCTACCACGACTTTCGCGTATCGCCCGCTATCGCAAGGCTACTAGGATTCTCGGAAGAGGCCTGTAGGTCAGTAATGATAGAACCACATTGCGAATACATAGGGTGGAGGCTCGCATCTCTTATCGGTGCTATACCAGGTAGCATGTTCCTATACACAAATATCTGCGAGAGCTGTATTACAGGCGATGAACAAACACCCCTCTTACGAGTTGTTCTCATTGATACTGATGACTGTCAGTATGGTTCGATAAAAATTAAATCGTTTTCAACGCCACGATATATACTTCTCTTGGGCAATAATTTACACACTATCGAGATCGATATAAGAGACGAATTTGGGGATCCTATACCATTGGAGCAGGGAACGTTGAATGTGACACTACATTTCAAAAGGTCCCACGATTGATTCCACGACTATATATGATATTGACAGTGTGCAGCGCGGATAGGGCCGTCGCGGGTACGGCGGTATTAGCCATGTTTATATCGGAACACCTAATCAACGAGGACACGGTATCGGCAGCTTTCTCGGGGGCCTGTTTTGTCGAGTGTTACCACTTTTAAAGAAGGGCGCTAAAGCAGTTGGAAAAAAGGCGTTGCGCGCTGGTGTAAACGTAGCCAGTGATATTGTCGATAGAAATATAGCTGCGAAAGATGTTATTCGCGAGAGAGCGAGAGAATCAGACAGTAATCTCGAACGCAAAGCCTCTGAAAAAATTGACACTCTCATGCGGGGGTCTGGTTATATAAAGCGCAAAACTTCGCGAACTTCTCATTCATAATAATAAGAACAATAACAAGAAGAAGTCTCGTCAACGAACAGTTGCAGATTTTTTTGAATAGCTGAAACAAGATGGCTTTTCTACATGCGCACTCGTGCGAGTGTCTTAAATCTGAACTTGAATTATTTTCACTTCCACCGACGCAAACTACTATCGAAGGCTCCAATTGGGTGTATTACAAGCCAATATCTTCGCTAACAGATGATTCACCGATTGAATTTGTTATTCCTGGACAGGGTGATGAGTATATCGATCTCGCGCATACTATGCTTAGGCTGAGAGTGAAAATAACATTTCCTACTACTACGGAAATTGCCGCGAGTACATCGTCGAAAGTAAGTTCCGGCCCTGTAAACAATCTCTTGCATTCTATGTTTAATCAGTTGGATGTATACCTGAATCAAAAATTAGTTTCACCTCTAAATAATGCCTATGCTTATCGAGCGTACATAGAAACACTTTTGAATTACGGTCCAGCAGCAAAAAAATGGCATTTCACGAGCGTTTTCTGGTACGACGATACCCCTGCAAAAATAGATGATATAACATCGGAAAATACGGGTCTTGTAAAGAGAAAACAATTTTTAATTGTCGAAAAAACTGTAGACTTGCTCGGTCATCTGCATTGCGATATATTCAATCAGGAGTGGTTCCTATTAAACGGCGTCGAGATGCGACTACGGTTGGTGCGGTCTAGAGATTCATTTTGTCTTGTGGGGGATACAAAGAATGGTCGATGCGGCTTAAAGATTCTCGTGGCATCGCTTCTCGTTCGTAGAACAAAAATAGCTCCTGGTGTGCTGTTCTCGCATGCTAGAACTCTGGCGAAATCTACGGCTAAATATCCTCTTGCGACAGTCAATTGCCGTGGTAGCAGTGGATAGACCGTACTCTGCTCATTGGATCGTCGCACCGCCGTGTCACTTTGCCGAATTACCACAGCATTCAAGAAGCCAGAATAATTTTCTCTCGAAATATTTTCACGGTCTGGAATGGTACGAGGGCGATGTGAGCTGTCAACAAGCATACGCTAACTTGCGTGAAATTTCGCGAAAATCAAGACGCATCTATACACGCGGTCACGAGAAGGCTATACTTCTTTGCGATATCACGAGTCGTGAAATTTCCAACCCGTAGGATGAGGAGGGCGACCCATCGTTCACATTTATGCCGAAATCTTTGCGAAAATGCTTCAGACACGCTAGATAAACGATACAGCGTCTTCGCATTGTGCAATGCGCCAGGCTTTCCAAACAAAAAATTGGCTTCGCCAGCACCCATTTAAAGGAGAATCATACATGGATGTTTTGTCAGCAGACGAAGAGGAAGAGAATAAGAAAGAGGAGAAATCTTCATCATGTAGTCGTGACACGATCGACGATGCTGTGAAATAAATATTGCATATATATACGTCTTTCAAAGCGTCTCGGTCATTATTTAATCATTGACTATGTGTTCAGCATGAACACTAGAAAAATCTACGAGAGTCTGCAGTATCTACCACTTTCAACCGTTGGCGTATACCCAGCTGACAGAATTCCTCGTGTATGGTCGTTACCTGCCGGACTCGTAGTTAACACGGATCACCACGACGGACCGGGAAAGCATTGGATCGCCATGTACGTTAACCATCATGGAAAAGGAATGTACTTTGATAGCTACGGGCTACCACCGGTTATACCGCAACGTCTCGCACGACTACGAAGAAACTGCAAGTTCTATCGGTACGGCATCAAGCAGCTACAGAGTAATACGTCGGATGTGTGTGGGCAATTTTGCATCGTATTCCTACATCTTATGTCGTGTGGCTTCACGATGTCGCGATTTAATAATCTCTTTAGCGATAATGTAATGAAAAACGACAGATTAGTGCGTGAATATTACAATGCTTTTGCCTCTCGACGATCAGACAGTGATAAAAATAAATTTAACGGCGGAGGAGTCTCCTAGCGAAGATTACCGTGTTTGCAGGGATGTTGCATACGATGGTAAATATGTGTAAAGTGATTAAAATAAAATATTGATTAATTAAAAACAAATACAATGGCTTCGTGTGTTTCTATTTTATAATTATATATAAATTATAATCGAGGTCTCTCGCGGTACGGTATCATATTCTGCGTCTTTTACTGCAGAGCAATCGCTTCACGAGAAGCACAGCACAAAGCGGTACGCACGTGCAAAACCGCTGACATTGCATTCAAAGCGCTGCACACCTAGTTATGATTCAGAGGGGCGTTTGTTGTCTTCAAATGCTGTGATCACCGCCAGCATCATCCGGAGCATTCAGTCTGCAATATGTTAAAAAAAGGATAATTTCTCACTCGCGACGTGGAAAAATAACCAGACAATTGATGTTGTATTTATTAATTGCATGCCAATTAATACCGGGTGAGAGCGTGAAGTAGTCCATGCTGCAAAGCACGCTACGAGGTGAGACATTTGAGGATGCACAATATTATAATTTTCCATCTCACCTTGCTTCAATTTGTTTACATTGTCAAGCACGGTTGAGGTTGAGAAGATCCGAAAAATGCAATGAGAATTTATCCAGTCAAGTAGAGGCAAGTGATGCTTACTTAGCGGTTTTCACGAGAGTAGCGAAAATAAACAAAATAGCTCAGTTATTCGATAGCATCGTTGAGCGAAGCTACTGTCAAGCGAGAGATAGATCGTAGTCTCTCGCGTGAGTTTCGTTTCCATGAGGTGCTGCCCCTTGGCTGCACACGCGGCAGCCGAGCGCAGCGAGGCATCAGCAGCGTCGAGCCATCGCACAGTGACCGTAATGGCCGCGTGCCAGATGTTTTCTTAGCATTTGCGCCCGTCATCGGCAACGGGGTTGCTGATTATCCTCATCAGGTTGGTGGATGGGTGAGACGGGCAAGACAACTCATTTTGCGATTGGCTTGGTGAACGTTGTAGTAGCAGTCCGTAATGTCACCACCCTTATGAGCTCATCATTGTCTGGATGCAACGCTCCGACTCGTGCAAGTGGCCACTTGCACGGTGGAAAACGTTCGTCCGTGAGCAGAACCAAAAAGTCGATTTAAATGTTGTTGTCTAGATGGTGCCACTTTGAGATTGACTGCTGGCATTGGAGATAATGAGCTAACCATTGGCGCCAAAAATGTTGCACATTGTGCTGTAGCAGTTGCCATCTTGAGAGTCGTGAAATCACCAGGTCCTCTAAGGATGGTTCCGGGATCGTTGTGAGTGCTCCTCCGATGAAAACATGTCCATGCCTCAACGTTGATGTATCACCAGGGTCATCTCTGAGTGGTTCCAGAGGTCGAGAGTTAAGTATAGCCCCGATTTGAGCCAGCAGTGTGGTGAGCTCGTCAAAAGTGAGTGCTGTGTCGCCCACTCTACGTCGAAGATGAAACTTGACCGATTTCACTGCTACTTTCCACTTACCATGTGTGGAGCAGCAGGTAGGTTGAACCTCCATTCAACCTGATGATTAGCAAGTGAAGATGCGATGAGTTGATGTTTTTGTGAGTTCTTCATGAACAGCTGACGTAGTGTTTTGTTAGCGCCAACGAAGTTGGTACCACAGTCAAAGTACATGACGTGAGGAATCCCGCGCCGAGCTGAGAAGCGTCTGAACACTGAGAGAAAACCATCAGTTGAGTAGTCGCTGACTACCTCAAGATGGAGTGCTGACGTAATGAGACACACAAAGACGCATATTCACCCCTTGCGTGTCTTGTTCCCTTGACCCTTTCACGTCTTGACTGTGAGAGGACCGGCGTAGTCAACACCTGTATAAGTAAATGCACGCGTTGGTGTAACTCGTGAAAGAGGTAGCTGACCCATCAACTGATGAGCACGAATTCCTCTCCGCCGAGCACACGCAACGCAACGCAAGATGTGAACTTTAACAGGAGCCCTTCCGCCGATTATCCAATGAGTTGAACGTACTTAAGTTAGTGTGAGCTGAGTGCCTCCGTAAAGAATCCGCCGATGAACTTCATCGATAATGAAAGTTGAGAACCGAGCGCGACGAGGCAGTATGGCAGGATGACTTCCTTCGTATGTGAGTGACGATTGAACGAGACGACCTCCCACTCTGATTACACACTCCTGGTCGGTGAAATCTGCGAGTCGACTGAAGGGATGAGAGGATGGCAGAAGAGAACCTGACTACAGCACTTAAAGCTCGTGCTTGATAAAAGCGGCTTAAGTTGCCTTCGTCCAAAAGATGTTCGCTGTGACCATCTCTTGTGCAGTGTGTGGAGCTGTTTCAGCCGATTCGGGCCTTTTTCTCATTTCGGTCAATGCCCTGATACATAATGAGGTGAGACGACATAGCTTGATGAGAGATGAGTACCGACAGAAGAGATCACAATGATACTCAGGCCTCAGAACAGCAGCAAAGAGGGCTACCCCAGGTCGAGCTTCCGCATTGCTCAAATTTTCATGAGTGATGGTTGATGTTGCCCAAGAGTCATCTAGGCTTACCATTCGTGATGGACCTAATCACCACAGCTAGTGAGAAGCCGGTCGAGATGTCGTAATTCCTCGCGAGGCACAATCAGCTGAATTGCTGGTACCTGGCACATGACGCCATTAAGCATTGGGAGTGAGTTCCTGAATTTGAGCCACTCGATTCCGGACATAATCCTTCCACCGTGCTGGATGAGCTTTGATCCATGTGAGTGTTATTAAAGAGTCCATCCACAGGTGAGTTGATCAGATGTCAACCTTGAGCGTGGCTTGAACGTATGTAACCAATTTTGCAAGCAACAGCGCTGCAGTCAGTTCGATCCGTAGTATGGTGAGTTTCTTGAGTGGTGCTACTCGGGTTTTGGAGCAGACCAGTGAAGCCACCTTTCCTGTGGATGATGAGTTGACAGTGATGTAACTAACTGCAGCCATGGCTAATTGAGATGTATCACAGAAGCCGTGCAATTCCACTGCTGAGTTGCTCCAGGTATTAAACCAACGAGGAATTAAGTTTCTGGCCAGTCAAGTGAGATCCTCTCTCTTGGCAATTCAACAAGATGAGACTTAGGATGGCAGTGGATCATCCCATTTGAGCTTGTGAAGCCAGAGCTTTTGTAAGAGTATCTTGGCTCCGATCACAACAGGCGAAACAAAACCGAGTGGATCAAAGAGTTGAGCCACCTCTGAAAGAACCAGGCGTTTGGTGAGATTTCCTTGAGTTAAGTTGAACCTCGAAGAGAAAGTAAACTTGTCCTCGTGAGGAAGCCAAGTCAAATCGAGAATTTTGGTTTCGCAGTCGTCCATTGAGACAGATGAGCTTGACGTTGATTTTGAGATACTAGCAAGGACCTTGGCGTCCAACGAGTGCCACTTGGCGAGTGGAAAACCGCCCGCCATGCACAAGTCCTTGAGCTGTTGAGCAATTTCAATTGCTCAGTCTTCGTGATCAATGCGAATTTGACGATACATTTTGGTAACGTCCATGGCAAACATATATTTGTGTTGGCGGATCCAAATGAGCGGATCCGAAATATTGAGCAATAGGTTAGGGCCAGTGTGCATGATGCCATTGAGAGACTGTCCAGATGACGTGGAGCTAGAGCATTAAATACCACGCGTAGTTTGGTGGTGACTCTATCTGGCCTGAGAACGCCATGATGAGGCAGGTAATAATGTGCCTCTCCTGATGTAGATGTTGAAGCCTTCACCATGTGGTCAAGTTGCTCATATTCTTTCATAAACTGAGAAGAAGTGAGAGGAAGCCGAACGATGTAACTCCCAGTGAAATCACGCTGGTGCGTGTTGTGAAAGTGATCCTCGCAAGCCTGTCGAAAACACAAGCATACGAGCGGTACAAAGAGTTTAAAGCGGGCCGTACTGTGGTTGATGATTTGCCTCGTTCTGATCGTTCATCCACCTCTGTGACGAAAATACCGAAAAAATTAAGAAAATTGTGCTCGAAGATCGTCGTGTGAGCATCAGGAAGATAGCAGCCGATCTTGGTGTCTCGTTCTGATCGGTGCAGAGTGTTATACACGATGATTAGGGCATGAGACGAATTTCATGTGGAGAAACAACTCATGTTTTCTTCGCCACGACAATGCACATCTCATCTTGTACGCGACTATTTGACCAAAAACAACATTAATACCGTTCCGCAAGCTCCATATTCACCTGACATGGCCCCGTGTGACTTTTTCTTGTTTTCATGACCCAAGTTACCACTTCGCGGAAAGCTTTTTGAGACGATTGAGGCGATAAAGAAGAATTCGCAGAAGGAGCTGAAGGCGATTCCAAAATCGGCCTATGATAAGAGTTTTAAAGATGGGAAGAAGCGTTGGAATATATGTATTGCTTACGATGGAGATTACTTCGAAGGGAATGAAATAAATATCGATGAATAATTGAACCGTTTTCGCTTTATTGACATATTCCGGGCACTTTTTGATCATAAGTTAGCATCCAACCGTCCCTGTATAAGCAGTCTCCTGTTTTCATATCGCATCGCTAGTGTCTCCCATGCGAGTTGGAAGGATTCTCCGGTGAGAGCAAAGCCGGAAATAAGCTGAGTTGTTGAGCTGCTGACAGCCACGCAGGTTCATCAAGGCGCTCTATGTCAGTGAGTCGTTGATTTGCGATTACCGGGTATATTCGTTTGAGAGTGTGTAGCAGGCTATTCGGTAGTAGGCGGTTGACTCGGAGCCATCTTCTCCAGAGCTAGCCGTACAGCAATCTTTCCATTTAGAGGGATTTTCGCTTCGGCCATTTGAACATGTTCTGTAAAATATTCATGATCGAGATAATTTGCAGGCCATGCTCCTTCCACGTACTCGTGTTCCCGTCTGAAATTGGAGCGTGACCCGTAGATGTTAAGAATGGTGATCCGGATGCGCTGCGAAAGCACTTTTAATGCCAGCTCGGTTGCCAAGCGAGTTGGTGAACGTATTCTCTTTGCAAGAGCACCTGGTGCCGTTCTCTCAAGCACTTGTAATACCCGCTTATCGTTGGGGTGCCACCCCGCTGTCTGACACCTTGCGTTCTGCTATTGCACCACGATGCTAATGTGACACCGCCAAGGATGAAAAGAAAAAAAAAGAAGGTACACCGCAGCGTTGTACGTTACCAAACTGCTGCTGAGATGAGTGACGAGGTAAGCCGATGAGGTGAGGCTGCGCAGATTCGTCCACAAGCTCTCATGACGGGTAGTGCCGATGAGCCTCAGAGAGTGATTGACCCTGGTCTACTCCTGTACACGAGTCGAGAATCCGGCTCGAAGGATCAAATGTTCGAGAATCCTGATGGTCTGATGTCTGTGAGCTGCAATATATTGAAAAAAAGATGAGTTCTCACTCGTGACAGGAAAAAGTTACCAGGCAATTGATGTTAACAGAAAAAGTGGTCTATATTCACTAAAAAACTACAAAAATATTGTAAAATGAAAGAAAATTGTTCACTGAATGTATTGGTGAGCTGCAGATACAATTATATTAAATGCGTGTCAATTAATAAAGAGTGAGAGTTGTTGAGGATGTACAAAATTATAATTTTCCATCTTACCTTGCTTCAATTTGTTTAAATTGTCAAGGTGCCACCTAACCGTTGATTTGGAGTCCTGTTGAGCACGGTTGAGATTGACAAGATCCGAGAACTGCAGTGAAAATTTATCCAGTCGGGTAGAGGCAGGTGATTGCTTACTTGGCGGTTTTCACGAGAGTAGCGACAATTAGGAAGATGGCTGAGTTATTCGAAAGCGTCGTTAAGTGATGCTACTGCCAAGCGATAGATAGATCGTAGTCCATCGCCTGTTTTGAGTGTTCGTAAGGTGCTGCCCCCAAACGGCATGCACGGCAGCCGAGCGCAGCGAGGCATCAGCAGCGTCGAGCCATCGCACATTGACCATAGTGGCCGCGTGCCAGCTGTTTTCTCAACAGTTTACTCATTTTTTCGGTTTTGTTTACTTTTTATTACACCCTTTTATTCTACCTTGAGGGTTGAAACTGATCGAGTGTGATATTGCTTGGAAACCCGTCTTAGTAACGAGATCCATTACGATTATGCGATGTACTTGTACTTTCTACAAACGATTAATTCTGCTACATGTAGCAAACGACTATCACAGCAGAACAATAATGCAAAATTCTCGGTCTTTACTTTGACATATTAAAAAAACGCCTCGTCGTGAGGCACTCGAGTGTTTTTTATATAGTTCATTTTTATTTTCTATCCTTATCTTATAATAGATTTAAAGTCTAGGCATGAAGCAAATTTTTAATATCTGTCTTGTTGAACCACGGAATTTTACGTTACATTCCATTACATTACATTCGGTTCAAGACAGCATACGAAGTCCAATGTTCTATCGCTCGACCGCCACTGAGCCACCGAGGAACGCTGACACAGCATGAGGACTCGGCCGGCGAGCAACGATAGGTAACGTAATAAATTCCAAACAAATGATTTTCGGTAAACGCATTTAGCAACGGCATTTACGAAAATCAGTCTAGAGGTAGATTCAAGATAGATTGGTTGGTTCTTCGTCGGCGACTCAAGAACATCAAGAACATCAATAAACCTTATATTTAACACTTTATTTTATGCTGCGTGTATTGTAATAAGTAACAGAAAGTTACCCATTGTTCACAATAAAGTTCAAGTTATTCGTATACCGTAAGCTCACGTGTTTTTTACTTCATTCACGCGAGTTCCATCTCCTTATCAGCAAACGATCCGAATAATAACTTTTTAAATATTATACCCTCGATCATAATACTCCATTTACGCGCTACCGGCATAAAATTCTGAAAAGGTATTCATCCATAAAAAGCAATGCTTTTGTGGCTGCACCAAGGTTTCAGAATTCGCCACACGCGGCGCTGCAGATTATTATAATTGGAGATTTTTATAGAAATATTCACAATGAAACATCCAATTTGAATATGTCTTTATTAAAGTTTATGGAATCCAAAAATGTTCATCTGATAATAAACAATAATTCAATGACCACAGATAATAATACATTGATAGATCTATGTTTCAGCAATAATCCAAATATTCCGATTAATATTTTCCAATGTATATATAGCTTCCATAAACCATTATGGTTTCAAATTCAATGCTGAATATTTCTGGTATAAATGCAATGATTCGATGTTCATAGTCCGATTTGTAAAATAAATTATTGATCATTTATAAATTTGAGGTATAAACAACGTTTTATGATACATTTTGTTTGTTTATTACTTTTCAAATCGTTCCTATTCCTATGTAAGTAATTACGTTATAACATTCATACATTTTATTGCAAAAAGAATTGCATCGATTGTTATTATGTTAATATATATTTATCAATAAAACTTGAAATTATTTAATGGTCATGTACAAGCTACAAACACAATAGAAACACAACATTAGAAAAATAGACTCAGAACACGAAGTGTGACGTATAATCTTGTGAGTGCCTTCTAAATTGTCGCAATTGAAAATTGCCTTGTTTTTTTAAAAGTAATATCGGCTAAGGCTCGTGACATCGTAATTCATGGGAAAAACGAAGGAATAGAGAAATATGACTCACTGCCAAGAAATGATTCCAGAAATTATTAATCAGTCATCGTAATTAATATATAATAATCAATCATTAAATTCAGTTGTAAGTTAGACGGAATTTGAGTTCAAGAAGGAACTCCATGTGAAGTGAGAGTTAATAATGAGCACTATCTCAGATTCTAGAAATAAATTTCAGTAGAACTAAACTGCCGCATTGAAAAATCAGAAAGGATAAAATAGTCTCGAAACTACCAATAAAAGAAAAATAGAGCTAAACCGCAATATCTATTAACCACATAGGATTAAGCAGAATAGGCCAGCAAGAATCTATCTCAAATGATAAATTAGATCAAGCCGGCAAGAAAGGGGATATTTCACCATCACGGGATTATTGAGACAAATTAGGGAATGTTGTGCAGTAAAATAGTATCAGGGCCAAGTTATTCCAGAGAAATAGAAGAGTCATTTAAGGAGGCAAATATAAGGATTCTGGAATATTCAATAGCGGTATTAGTTATAACTAAGCATAAATTAGCGATAGGATGTAGGAATAAAATTGAGTCACCAGCATCAAAGATTATAATCGATGTAAAGCCATAATATAGGATGAATAAACTAAAATGAGAAGGATCACTAAAAGTAATAGGAGAAAGAATCTAATAAGTAGATGTGATTTGGGCTAGAAAAGTGAAAAAATGTGTCACTGAATGAGAGAATGAGAGAAATGGGGTACAGCTACACCAGCAAAGGAGAGCGCAGCATGCTGAGGCGGGATGCTGCTGCAGAGAGCACGAAGCCAGAAAATCAAAGGACTCACCCAGGTCACTAATCCGAATCGAGCCAATCCACGAGGGAGGATCAACGAAGGTTATTGAAGAACTCACGAAGCACTCTCCTGTGAATTCACAAAAAGACACCGTATAAATAAATAATATCCGGGTGCACCATCTCATCACATAAAAACGACATAATTAATGGCCCAGACGCCCCACCACCACGATATGGCACTCAAACAATTCCGTGGAACACCATCGACACGGCGAGCACCATGAAACTGGCGGAAAACAACACAAAGAAATAATTTTCGCGAATATCCACGACATGCGGGTGGCGGTAATGCGATACCAGCACGCGACTGCCGACATATTGGCGAGCGACGTCACGGGTAATCAACGCTATATGTCCGTCCGCATGCTCGATGCAGGCGCTCACAGCGGACCAAGAGTAAACATAATCCAGACGAGAAACTCATCCAAGGCGAGATCTGAGGCCCACCACACCAAAGTAAAACGCATAGGTAGAAAGTCTACAGCATTGGGAACAAGGAAGATCCGGTCTAAAAATAAATCGACACAGCAGATAAATTTATTATGTTGGTAGATGGCGCCACCAAGTCTATTTCACAGATTTGTTTACCTTAATTGAATAAACCTTCCTTTTACCTATTATAATAGCTTAAAATTAATTTCCTCAGTGTTCGAGTCCCTATTCTAAGCCTTCTACTGTAGAACAAAAAAATTATTGTGAGCGAGGAAATATTGTTATAATATGTCTCGTCTCTTAGCTATAGTGCGTTAATGTCTTTAGCTATATTCTATCTCTACACAAATTGTGACGTCGTCACAGACAACATAGAAATAATTAAAGAATAAAACACAAATCAAGATATAATAAGAAGAAAAAACCCTTTATTAAATGAACCGGGTACACGGTAGGCGCTATCTAGGATAACGTTCCGGATTTTCGAGAATGGAGCCGCGTCTGGACATGGATGATAATACCACTACGGAACGTTCCTTCGCTGGCAAAAACAGCGGGTCAGCGACCAGCTGACCCGGCTCAAGCAGCAAGGGGAACGCCAGAGCACGGTGGCGGGAACCTGCAACGAGACCAAAATGTATTAAAGGAAAAATTTGAGTAAAATAATTAGAATGAAGTAGGATAATAGTAAATAAAAAGATTGTTGGCGCAACGGAACGGTCATTGCGATTAGACCAAATACCAGATCCCAGGGGATACGTGTTATAAATTGGCAAAAGAAACTAGGAGTGGATTGCAGAAAAAGAAGGAATGGAGATCTGCGACATTCAAGGAGAATTACAGCAATAATCAGCATACGGTGGACCCCAGAATATCGGAATAAGTATCCGCACCAAGGAGACAGAGACTTTTTCGAGTAAACTTTGGGAAATTGTTAAGAAATATCAGTTGGTGAGGGAAATTTGAGGCTTACCGTCAAACGAAATCCCAGGGAAAGAAATAAGAGAACCAGAAACCAGTAAAACAACCGGAGTGAGGAAAAGAAATCTACCAGACCCGTCGAGCACATTGGACCGGAGCGACACCACTTCCCAGGACGATACGAAAAAAGAGCAAGAGAACAACTCATCTAGGCAGAAATCCAACGGGAACCATCCAGGGTGTCGAACCATCTAACGTTCCATGGATTACCATAGAAGTCACAAGTAAATAAATAGAACCACCTCAAAACAGTATCCAGGCGGACACATCATGGCCTACGATACAGATTACTTGCAACTCGAGGGTACGATCGACACCAAAATATCCACAAAAGGTCCACGGACACGGAACAAATACCATGGACAGAAGACCCGAAAAGAAAACAACGCGGAAATTGACATAATTCCAATTTTCTGAAAGCGAGTTGACGCGAACACGGACTCAGCGGCCACAACAGCTGACAGGTGCTGTATATCGAGACGGACGAACTCGACTCCGCCTAGTTGTGGAGTTCGCCGTCGATTCTTAGAGCGTACGAGTGGACGGCCTACTATCGTCGAGGATAAAGAAGAGCAAGGAGCCTTTGTACATATTATCACGTCGGAAATTGATTGTACGGCCATATACCTCCTTAAGAAGTCTATATTAATTTTCTTTGTGTCGAATTCTTTCCCCAGAAGATAAAAAAATATAATGATAACGAAAAAATACCGTTACAAAACATTACTCTGCAATTGGTTTTTAATAACTTGGAAAAAAGAAAAGACTATTTGGTGAAGGCACCAACCTTATTAAATTAAAGAAGGCGATTGGAATAATTATGTATTCCACATATTTTACTTTGAAAGTAATGCTTTTAAGCAAGTATTTGGTTTTCCTATGGGTTCACCTCTTGCTCCAATTTTATTCGACATGGTTATAACTGATCTAGAACATTTTTGTCTATTGAAATTAAAATACTCACCATCATTATACAAACGATATGTGGATGACATAATTATTTCTTTGTCGTCTGATCGGATAGAACAAATATTACCATCTTCAATGAATACCATCCTAGACTACAATTCACTATAGTAAGAGAAATTTATAATGCATTACTTTTTAGGTATGTTACTAATTAGAGGCAATAACAATATTGTCACTGACTGGTTTCGTAAGCCTACTCGGTCAGGTACACCAGGGTGCGCCGTCTTTTATGTCGGTATGTCAACATTGAATAACTTTGACATCTATCAACCGATTGACTTGAGTAGACATGTTTTTGAAACGTCAATTCAGTACAATTTTAACCATGAATCGCTTCACACCGCAACAACGCGCCGAAATAATGACGCTAAACATTGGAAATAGTCGTTCAGTTGTGTTAACTCAACGTGCATATAGTCGAAAATATCGTGGCCAACAAGCACCGTCTGACAACACTATTCGTCGTTTGGTGTCGAATTTTGTTGAGCACGGGACAGTGGGAGATCATCCACGTGCCGTTCATCAAACGCCCAAGACGTTCTAATGAACTTGTTGAAGCGGTAAGAGAGATTGTTGCCGAGTACCTACATGTGTCGTATCGTCACCGCGCTCAGCATTTTGGCGTGAGTGGAACCACTTTGCGGCGCATTTTGAAGGATGATTTGCATTTGTTTCCGTATAAAGTGCAATTGACTCAAAGAACATTGCCGACAGACCGTCCACGTCGCTTGGAATAAGGCCAAACAGTCGCTCGATTGGTTGACACTGAACCTGATTTTTAGAAGCAAATTTTGATGACCGACGAGTCCCATTTCACACTCTCTGGCGCCGTTAACAAGCAAAATTGCTGCATTTGGGGAACGGAGAATCCACACGAGACCCATGAAACACCATTGCATGACCGAAAAGTGACTGTTTGGGCCGGCGTTTGTGCCAAAACCATTATTGGGCCATTTTTCTTCAGAGAAGGCGAAGCAGTCGATGGGAATCGATATCGGTGGATGTTGGCTCATTCTGTCTGCCCACAAATGTGTGAAAAAGGTCTGGACGGTTACTGGTTTCAACAAGGCGGTTGCCACACCGCAAATCCAACAATGCAGTTTCTGCAACGAAAATTCCCTGGACGTGTGATGTCGAAAAATGGCGACATTGACTGGCTACCCAGATCTCCAGATTTGACCCCTCCGGAGTTCTTTTCGTGGGGTTATTTGAAAAGCAGTGTACGCCAACAAGCCCCAGACCATTGATGAGCTCAAGGCAAACATTCGTACCGAAATCATCGCTATACCGCTTGAGATGCTCGAAAAAGTGATGAAAAAGACAGCAAAAAGGGCACATTTTGCTTTAGCCAATAAAGGCAGCCACTTGATTGATGTTGTATTCAAAAACTAGTCCAAATAAATTGTAAAGGACCAAATTAAATAAAACTACCGCATATATGGAAATCGGTTGTTTTTTTTTTAAAGTTATTCAATGTTTACATACTGTTGGATAATCAGCTGGCGCACGGCGATCGATATTCGCTGTGCGTCGACCTGTTGCTGCTGTCGAGCACGCTGCGTTCGGCTATGCCGGAGATAGCCGAGGCAGCGCCTCGCTAAGCCGAGGCTGTGCCTCGGCCTCGCATGCATGCCGCGTTAAGCGAGAGGTCATCTCTCTCGCTTGACTTTGGCTTTGCTCACCGGCTATCTCACTCATTTGACTCCAGCGCTCAACGACGCTTTTGTATCACGCAGCCATATTGTAAAATCTGACACTTCTGTGAAAACCCGCTGGGACAGCGCACACATCCTCGGTACACTCGCTCGGAGTTTTCACCATCTCACCGGATCTTCTCAGCATTTTCGTGCTCACCAGGACTCAAACACAAGGTAAGGTATACCGTTACAATTCAGTGTAATTCAATGACGGTGAGGAGTGGAAAACTCATCGGTACATCAACATAAAGGTCTCATCCGTTGACGGGCTCTGCAGCACGGGCTGCACCACGATTTCTCTTCACACTACTTGTTGCTCACCCAATTAATACAATTGCGTGTGTTCATATCAGTTCACTGTACTTTCCCCCGACCAAGCTTGCTGGGAAAGTACTGTGAATTTATTCCACTCATTTTGTGCATCCTCATGAATTTACTTATCATGCTCTGCAGCGCTGACTGTGTCACGCAGTCTCATATCACATTCCAGCACTCAAGCAGTACAACTGCAAGTGCTCTTACTTATACCCTGTATTTTCTCATATAACTTTATAGAGAATTTACTGGGAATAAGTCAGATCTTTTACACATTCACATTTCTCACTCCGTGGCACTGGCTGCGTCATGCTCGCTCTGAAGCGCACATAGCACACAATTAATATAATTGTGTGCTGGTCCTCATGTAATAAAAGACAGCACAATTAGCATAATTGTGTGCTGGTCTCTCAAGCCACAGTCAATTCAATTTATTTATTTATATATTTTATTTATATTTATATTTATATTTATATATAATACCTTTTTTAATTCTCTGATTTTTTGGTGTATTTATTTTTATATTATTTCTATTTTTCTAAACTTAACCTATTTTTGTAATTGAAGTGCGGAAGGTGCAAATAAACCTCTTTCTCTACCAGGTCTATAAATATGAATCCGAAATTTGCCCGAAGATGACCCTAGCTGTCAATGTAGTTACTGTCGAACCACGTCATAGATGCCATTTCCTTGTTGACATCTTTGACAAAGATTTTCAACTCACAACAATACAAGTTTCATACAACAGCATAGTTTGTAATAGCGTTGAACATGTCGAATTTTGTGCCTGGAATCTACGATTTGCGGACAGCATTGATTTTCTGTTACCAATTGAAGAAAACTGCTGCAGAATCGCATCGAATGCTTATCGAAGCTTACAGTGAGCATGCTCTTGGTAAATCACAGTGCTTTGAGTGGTTTAGAAAATTCAAAAGTGGCGATTTTAACGTGAGAAACGAAGAACGTGGAAGACTACCGAAAAAGTTTGGAGACAGCGAATTGCAAGCCCTGTTGGATGAGGATGACACTCAAACGCAACAACAACTCGCGGATCAATTAAATGTGACACAAGAAGCCGTCTTCATACGTTTGAAAGCTATGGGAAAGATCCAGAAGATGGGAAAATCGGTTCTACATGAACTGAATGAAAGACAGCAGGAAAACCGAAAAACCACTTGCGAAATGCTGCTCGCCAGGTACAAAAGAAAGTCATTTCTCCATCGAATTGTGACTGGCGATGAAAAGTGGATATATTTTGAGAATCCTAAGCGTAAAAGATCATGGGTAACTCCAGGCGAAACATCGACATCGACTGCAAGGACAAATTGCTATGGACGGAAGACAATGCTCTGTGTTTGGTGGGATCAGCAGGGTGTGATCTATTATGAGCTGCAAAAACCTGGCGAAACCATTAATACTGAACGCTACCGACAACAAATGATCGATTTGAATCGAGCTTTGCGTAAAAAACGACCAGAATATCAAAAAAGGCAACGCAAAGTGATTTTGCTTCATGATAATGCACCACACACAGCAAAACTGGTCAAGGAAACGATTGAGGCGTTTAGTTGGGAAATACTTTCGCATGCGGCTTACTCAACAGACTTGGCTCCGTCCAATTACTACTTATTTGCATCGATGGGACACGCACTTGCTGAGCAGCGCTTTACTTCTTACGAAAATGTACGAAAATGGCTCGATGACCGGTTTGCCTCAAAAGAGCAACAGTTTGTTTGGCGTGGCATCCACAAATTGTCAGACAGATGGGAAAAATGTATAACTAGCGATGGGCAATACTTCGAATAAAATATTTTTTATAATTTTCATACAATAAACGTGTTTTTTCTATACAAAAATTCTGGTTTCATATTTATAGACCTGATACTAAATATCCTGGAGTCTGGTTTCATTTTTCCCCGTCGTGAGTGAAGCTTCATAATTTTCAATACATTCACAGATTCACCCAACAACATCTGGACGGATTCTGAAACACATACCGACATAAAAGATGGCGCACCCTGTAGATTTATTAATTTTTTCTCGTGACATCCCATAAAATAAAAAAAATGGTTGTATACATTTTAGCCGACAGAGCATTAAAACTTTCAGATTCCACATTTTGGAATAAATACCTAATATTGATGAGGGATACCTTCATTTTCAATTCCTATTCAATAGAATTTATTAGAAAATATATATCCAAAAACGAACTATTTTAACAAATTCTATTAGTCAACATGATAAACCAGAATTTTATACTAGCAGACTCATGAGTTTTCCATACAGAGAGACCGTTCTTTATTCTCCTACAACTTTCTCAAGGAAATTGCCATTAACCTAGTTACGAACAACAAACGTTACATTCAATTACTTATTGGCTCAACAGACCTGTACAGTAGAGTGGGCCGAAAAAAGGAAAAGTTCTCGGATCAAAATGCTATAGTGCGGAAAAGTTGCCTTTGTTAAATAGAAAATAAACGTAAAAAAAAATTTTAATATCGGACAATATTTGACCCTTGCGCATCGCGGTTGAAATTTCGAAAATTTAAACCTGTTTACCCATTTATCCGCACTCGAGAAAAATCACTTCTAAGACGTATATTTCGGTATATTTTGTCAATATATAATGTTTAAACAATAAATAATCATTTGCTGTTGTCATGAAGTTCTCGTTGGAAGGGGGAAGTGGAGGAGGTGGAACGTAATTTCACCCAAACATACACTTTGAGCAATTACTCCGTTAAGGAGCAAATGGAAAAAATATGGCATGTTCAAGTGAAGGATCCATCATGTATATAACATGAACAGTCGGCGTATACCTCTCTTTATATGGATTTGAGGAAAAATTTCTAGAGCGCATAATACATTTATCTACCTTTTCTTTTCTCGCTCTATCAGAAGGAACATGTAGACAGCGCGCGGATAGCGTACTAGCCGGTACAACGCACGACGTGTCTAAACGTGTATGAACTTTTCGTAACTTGCAGGCGTACCGAAGACTGTCGCGGCCAGTTTGCGCGTTATTAGTGAGTTGACTCGCAGCGAGTTCAGATGCAAGTTCTGTCTTACGAGTTCGATCATTTGGTTAAAATTCTCTTTCGCTCTTCTTTGTGCCTTAGTTTTCTTGACAGCTGATCTCCAGAATAGTTCATCTATCTTAATTTGTCAATTTTTTTTTGCTTTATGAACATTTTCGATAATGGAAGGACCGCGGAAGCATATCACAAGGAAGACATTTACCTGTCCGATATTTGGCTATCCAAAGGATTTGCCTTCATCGAAACTCCCCTTATACGAAGAAGTTTTACGATGTTGTTTTGAAGAGAGATCTAAGTTGGCTTTGGAAGCCAACTACACGACTGTTAACTTTTCTATTGTAGCAGATTTGGTAGGAAAAAAAATCAAAGGCTCGTTTGATATAGCCTCTATTCCTACAGTCGGTCAATTAAGAATCGTGCAAATGATTAATACATATTATAATACGTATCAAAATCTAAGAAAGTCATACAACAGGGATAAGGATAAACAAAGTTATCAGAACAAACTGAAGAAATTCCAACAGGAAGCTGCTAAACTCTTCGATGTTGCAGCTTGCAAATGCCCCATGACTCTTACGTGTGTCTGTGGAAAGAAAATCGATAGTTGTAAATGTCAAATTTCTATAATCTGTGATTGCGAGAAATCAAGAAAGATACCTTCAATGGAGTTAAGATTTATGTATGACCAGAGAAATAAAAGAATTGGCAGAATTGGACAAGTAGATATCCAAGAAACACGAAAACTTACTAATAAACTACTCAGGAAGAAACGAGAGCTTGAACGCAGTGCGTCTAACATTTCAGAATCTAAAAATAAACTTCAAACACTCATCGATTCAACCGACATTGTTCTCGACGAGGAAATCACCGCATCTGAAACAAAAAGTGCAGATAAAACGTTTGCTCCATCAACATCTAATTTACCGTCAACCTCGCAGATGAGGGTGAAACTAAAAGCTACTGCATTAGCTTGTGACAGATATGGTGTGTCTGACAGAGCAGCAGCTGCAATTGCATCTAGCGTTCTTCAGGATATAGGAATAATAACTGAATCGGATACGTCACTTGTGGTAGATAAAAATAAAATACGAAGGGAAAGAGCTCACACAAGAAGCGAATTGCAATGTGACCGTGATATTATTGTTCGTGGCTTATATTTTGATGGCCGAAAAGATGATACGCTACTGATCGAAACAATGTATGAAAAGCGTTTTCGCAGAGTCGTGAAGGAGGAGCACATTTCTCTAATTCAGGAGCCAGGATCAAATTACATTGGTCATGTGTCCCCCCCGTCAAGTAAAGCCGAAGACATCAGTTCAAGCATCGTTTCATATTTCTCTGAACGAGGCATCTCCTTAGATGAATTAAATGTTGTCGGATGTGATGGAACAGCTACAAATACTGGTTGCAGGAAAGGGATCATACGGAGATTGGAACTGCATCTTCGGAGACCCCTGCAATGGGCTGTCTGTCTCTTGCATTTTAATGAATTGCCATTCAGACATTTGTTTGAATATTTAGATGGGGTCACTACTGGACCTAACTCATTTTCCGGCCCCATTGGCAAGGCACTTCATGGTTGCAAAAAATTACCGGTTGGTGAGTTTAAAAGCATTAAATGCGATGTTCCTCTTCTGGATGAAGCAGATCTCAGTAAAGATCAAAAATATCTTTTAAATATTTCTCAAGCTGTTTATACGGGATTTTGTCCACCAGATCTTGCTGTTTCTGACCCTGGGCCTCTGTCGAATTCTAGATGGTTAACGGCTGCAAATAGGATTCTCAAATTATATATATCCTCACAGAAACCTTCGCGTGAAATGAAACAAATAGTTATATACATTTTGAAGTGCTATATGCCTGTTTGGTTTGCTATTAAAAAAGAAAGTTCTTTCATCAATGGACCAAAACATGTTTTTAAAGCAATACAGTTATCTCGGTACTTACCTAAAAATCTACTACAAGTAATAGATCCAGTAATACAGCGCAATGGGTTCTTCGCCCATCCTGAAAACTTGCTTATATCAATGGTGTTTGACGAAAGGAAGCATATAAGAGAGTTTGGTCTGAAGCGCATTATAAAGGCAAAACAATCTGCTTCCACGGAAAAAATGGTGCGCACTTTCCTCCCACCTACTATCAATTTTGCTGCCACATATTATTTTGAAATAATTGACTGGAATTCGTGCAAGCTGTATCTTCCACCTCTCTTGCGTAATGTCAGCACAGACTTTATCGGTGCACTCATTGAGTCCGGTGCTGTACCAGATTGGGATTTGCGCCGTTTTCCTTGTCACACACAAGCCGTAGAGCGGTGTGTTAAACTTGTAACAGAAGCGTCAAAGAGGGTCTGTGACGTTGAAGCCAGAGACGGAGTGATCCGGTCCACTCTTCTGTCGAGAAATATTATGCCTCAATTTACTCATAAAACTCAAATTGTACTGATACCAAATGAGAATAAATAAACTTTTACGTGAAAAAAAAACACAATTTAATTATACACGCCATATTCTTTCCATTTGCTCCTTAACGAAATAATTGGTCAAAGTGTATTTTTGGGCGAAATTACGTTCCACCCCCTCCACTTCCCGCTTCCAGCGAGAACTGTATGACAACAGCAAATGATTATTTATTGTTTAAACATCATATATTGACAAAATATACCAAAATATACGTCTTAGAAGTGATTTTTCTCAAGTGCGGATAAATGGGTAAACAGGTTAAAATTTTCGAAATTTCCACCGCGATGCGCAAGGGTCAAATATTGTCCGATATTGAAAATTTTTTTTGCGTTCATTTTCTATTTAACAAAGGTAACTTTTCCGCACTATAGCATTGTGATCCGAGAACTTTTCCTTTTTTCGGCCCACTCTTCTGTACAGTGAACGCAGCTCTCCTCTCATTTCAGCCTTTGTCTCATTTTTCGGCTAATCCCGGCCCTCGATGCTAGTTGTACTGCACAAGTACAGCTTTTCAACATACTGCTAATCATTAGCGCACCTTACTGCTTCGATTGAGACCTCCTAGAATAGATCCGATTGAGATTTAGAAGTTTTATCAAGCAGAACATGAGTCATTGCCCATGTTTCTATTTTTCGACCAATCCTAGCTTTCATATTTTTCTGTATCCCGGTTATGCCCCGGAACTTTCCACGATAAAATTTCATTAGACGATTCCAAATTTATTTCGAACGCATTTCTCATTTCGCAGTAGGAAAGAGAGGAGTCCGAGCTGAGACATCAGACGAACAACACGCAATAAATTTCTGTCCGTCTACCGTCTCTCTATTTTCTATTCAGCTCACCTTACTCGCAAATATAACGGTCAATACTCATAGTATTATCTCTACCCATATATTCTACAAAAACATTTAATAGTGAATAATGTGTGGACTTTTATTTAACACCTCACAACTTTTCTAATCGATAAACTATTTCAATGTAACACACTCATACCTATCGGCTAAATATTTAAAAACTTACCTAAAACATAGTACTGCTCATCATTAATAAGGATAGCTCTTTATGTGATCGTGTAATTAAGTGATCCCATCCACCCCATGGCTTAAGGAATACCACCTGCATCTCTATAATATCTGCATAAACGCCCCATGCAGTAACGGTTAATATATACCCGTCAACCACTCATTTAAACCACTGCCCATCACCAGTGATATTATAGCAACGCTCACCCTCAAGGACGTAGATTGTTACCAACTATACTCGTAAGTAATCTTATTTACTCAACACATCAAATGCCGATAACAGCCTCCCAGCGGGGGCTCCCGCGCAAGCAAGTATGGTTGATTATTCTGCTGCCGGACCCTCATTAATACCGCCCAACCGGGATGACTCTCTATCTGCAACTCATAGTAATAACATTACAATACCAAAAAACTTTAAATTCACCTCTAATAATTTAGACTCACTCTACAAAAAAATCATCAAGGAATCGGCTGCCCCCAAAATATCTAAAATAGCTCCAAATCTCTCGGCCGCCCGGAAACGTAAAATCAACTCTACCTCTCAAGACACTATTCCATCTACAATTCAAACTGACCCTAACACCCACGATTGGGAACTCCCCAAACATACCACCAAATCTAGACGGAAAAACTCACTCACATAGCCGCAGATAAATACTTCCAACCTGTTTGAGAGTATATCAGACCTAAGCGATGATGAACATGAAACAACAGCTCCATCTCAACCAGCCATAAAATAAAAACTCTTTCGGCCACCACCCATTTTTACATCAAACTCCGACTTCCCATCACTCATCACAATAATTAACGACCTCAAAATCCCCAAAAATAAAGTAACAATCAACGAATCTGATACTACCCATCATATTATATACTTAAACAATATCAATGATTACGAGAGCTTCTGTAAACAAGCCAAAATAATAAAGCTGGAATATTATACCTTCACCCCCAAACATTTGAAACCCAAGATATATATTATCAAAGGGATCAAAGGCAATTTCACAGAAGAAGAAATCCTCGAGGAAATCAACAATCTAAACATCCCAGATTAAAAAATTATCAAATTAAATAAATTCCCATATGACAATTCTCACCCAAATCGCTATCACTACATAGTACACATTTCCCCCGACAGCTCAACCAAAAATATATTTAACATAAAATCTATCGCCTACCAGAAAGTTAAATGGGAACAACTCCGAAAGAAAAACATTTATCAGTGCCAAAAATGCCAAAGAGTGGGACACACTAGTTTAAATTGTAATCTACCATACAGATGCGTCAAATGCGCCCAATCCCATGAACCCGGTAAATGCACTATTACCCAAACATCTGATAAAACCCTGTTAAAATGCGCAAACTGCAATAGTCCAGGACATCCAGCATCCTACCGCGGCTGCCCATATATCAAATTGGCCATCAACTTAAAAAAAGATAACCAACAAAAAAGACAGACAGCAATATACCAAAACATCGCTAACATCGCCACGACAATCACACCGGGAACCTCATACGCGCAGGCACTCACCAATTCTACCAAACCGCACCAATCACTTAATACATAACCGAATACTGCAACCTACGAGCAGACCCCGGCTCTACCAACTTTCTCATCGCAACAACCTTCGCGGATATCACCACCACAGGAACAATACCCCCCCCCCCCAGCCGCCGAGTGGCTGTCAGCGTTTAAAAATAATATAACCAACCTAATTACATCGCAATACAACACGCTCTCACAAATTACTCTCAACGCGAATAGAATTGATTTCATCTATAACTCACTTTATGGATAATCCAACACTTAGAATTAATAAATTAAAAATAGCGGCGATTAATGTCAACTCTAATATCGCTAATCATCGTTGCCTAGATCTCATATTCATATTATTTCATATTATTATTATCCGAAACAAAACTAACACATCGCCATCACCCATATTTCAATACTCACCACATTATTCACACTGATCGCCCCAACTCCACCCAAGGGGGCGGTACTGCCATCCTAATAAAAAAAAACATCCAATTTGAAATTATCCGGTCACCCTCATCCATCAACAACGGAATAATAGAATATACTACCATTGTACTCACCATAGCCAACAATAGATCATTATATATAATAAACATCTACGCTCGGCACAATAGTAGAATCCTCTTCTTAGCCGAACTGGAAACCCTTTTCAATACCCTCAGACTCTATAAAAACAATGTTTACCACATCATGGCAGGTGACATCAACGCGCGCCGCATAGCGTGGGGAGACTCCGTTAACAACCGACGCGGCCCACACCTGGCCCGCTGGGCCAATACCAATGAGCTACTGTACAAACTATCTATCTACCCACCGGATGCGCCCACTTATAAGCCCAGTAATTCTTACATAGATTTATTCTTAGCAGATACCAGACTATCCATTCTAAACAGTACCAACCTTACTTCTCACACTCTGCCCTATCATAGTGACCATACCGCAATAGAGCTGTTATTTTCTCTGGATAGGGGTGGCCTTCAGCCCCAGCGAGTGCAATCCGCGGACGGTCGTCTTAACTTCAGAGGCACTAAATGGAAGAAATTTCAGACAGCACTAAACAGATTATACCCCACACCACCTGAATCAAATCACAACTTTAGCACCTCTGAAGTTGACGACCACTTGGCCACCCTTACCAGGGCGATATAAGACTCTGTTGCGGTATCAGTCCCTACTTTTAAATACACAAACCACATTTTAAACTGTATCAACAACAATATCCTAAACCTTCAAAAACGAAAAAGAAAATTGGTTTCTATACTCCACACCCTTCACACACTAGGCTTACCTCAAGATGCGAACCTCGTCACACAAACCAAATCATTATTAAAATTACTCACCACCAAGATCAAAACCAAACTTCAAATAGCCACGGAGAATTACTGGACCAACCAAATCAAATGTATCGACCACCGGGAGACTCTATCCTTCTTTCCTAAAATCAATAGACTCCTTAGAAATACACATCCTTACACTATCAACAATATCCAACTACACCAACGCAATCACACTATCCTACAACGCAGTAACTGCTCACTCACCAACACACTTCTTACTAACCTAAAATACACATTCACTGAACCTAATGACATTCGCAACATTATAGGAGGCCATTACGAATACACCAACTCCCCTAGACACCTTAACACTTGTTCCCTTTTGGGTACCCTCTCCACTGGGTCTGCTTTAGCGCCCACTGCGCGAGCACCGACGGCGTACCGACCAATCAGCAGTCAGGTAGCGTGTGACGTCACACACTACGCCGTGCGCAGACTCGGCTCACCGACCAATCAACAGTCAGGCAGCGTGTGACGTCACACACTACGCAGACCCAGCTCACCGACCAATCAACAGTCAGGCAGGGTGTGACGTCACACACTACACCGTTTTTATCTCAACGTAATATCGGATAAATAAGTGAATATAATAAAAATATTGATTGCTTAAACCAAATTACCATCATTTCTGCTCGAAATAACTTGTGATATAACGACTGAATAGTTCCTTAAAACTTTGTGATATTATAATTAAATAGTTCTTCGGGAATAAATCAGTCATGAAATAAATAAACAATATAAATATATAAACACGAATAAATAAAAATAAAAATAAATAAATATTGTAATGGGTACGTTGAAACACTCGAAATAAAGTAAATCGAACGAGTTACATAAAAATGAATATAACATTGTGTATAATGCATTGCATAGACTTAAGAAAAAAGAGAAATATATTTATTTATTATTATTTATCAATTTAGAAAGATATCATATAATACCGTTGATTATATATAGCAATTTATTTTTTTCCAAATTTGTAACTTGGCTTTTATTAACTTTTCATGACGCATTCCATTAACCTAAGACAAAAACAGAAAATTATTAATTTTTTTATTTGAAAACATTATTTATTTTTTATTTGAACAGAAAATACTGTTCTTGCGAAATCATATTTTATTTGTTGCTCTTAGTTTAATGAAGAAATAAGACATTTAATTGTTGGAGGGATGGAGAGGGGTCTTTCCTGTGTCCGTATTTGCTTGGCTATACGAGGGCTGTTCGAAAAGTATCGCGAATTTTGAATTTCCGCGGGCTACGTATATTCGATTTTCGATTTTTTATGGCGTTAGGTTGGTACTCATGTCCCTCACTTATGCTGACAAAGTCGGCCATTTTTAATGTTTAGTTTATTGTTGACAGCTATTTTGGTTGGACGTGTTCTGGCTTGTCTTCAATTTTTGCCTATTCCAAAAAATGGATCAAAGAATCTGTATCAAATTTTGTGTGAAAAACAAAATTAAGTGCGCGGACGCATTCCGAATGTTGACTGTGGCATATGGTGAAGCTACCTTGGACCAAAGCAACGTTTATCGGTGCTACAAAAAGTTCTCAGAGGGCCGAGAAAATGCGAATAACGAAAAGCGTGCCGGACGCCCGAGCACATCAACACGGACGAAAACATTGATGAAGTGATGAAAATAATATTGGCCAATCGTCGAATCACCGTTAGAGAAGTTGCTGAGGACCTAAACATATCGATTGGCTCGTGCTATTCGATTTTTACCAATGATTTGTGCATGAGACGGGTCGCCGCGAAATTCGTGCCAAAATTGCTCGATTTCGAACAAAAACAGTGTCGCGTTAACATTGCTAAGGAGCTATTGGACTCGGTCCGCGACGACCCAAATTTGCTCCAGAGGGTCATAACTGGTGACGAATCATGGGTTTATGGTTATGACGTGGAAACTAAAGCTCAATCATCGCAATGGAAGCTGCCGCATGAGCCAAGACCGAAAAAAGCGCACCAAGTTCGGTCGAATGTGAAGGTTTTGCTCACAGTTTTCTTCGATTGCAGGGTCGTGGTGCATCATGAGTTCTTGCCATAGGGTCGTACAGTCAATAAGGAATATTACCTGCAAGTTATGCGCAATTTGCGGAAAGCAATCCGCCAGAGACGCCCGGATTTGTGGAAGAACAAAAATTGGCTTTCGCACCATGATAACGCCCCTGCTCACACATCGCTGCTTGTGCGCGAATTTTTGGCCAAAAAACACTCTATTGATGCCGCAGCCACCGTATTCCCCAGACTTGGCCTCTGTGACTTTTTCCTGTTCCCAAAACTGAAGAGGCCCATGAAAGGACGACGCTACGCCACGATTGAAGCGATAAAGGCGGCATTGAAGAAGGAGCTGAACAAGATCACAAAAAATGATTTTTTTAAGTGCTTCCAGGATTGGGAAAAACGTTGGCATAAGTGTATTATATCCGAGGGGAATTACTTTGAATGGGACAAAATAGATATTAATGAATAAATAAATACTTTTTGAAAAAACATAAAATTCGCGATACTTTTTGAACAGACCTCGTACAAACACAGCAACGGCCCCACGGGTGGGTCCTTATGCAGCGACCTCCACGTGGTAGGACCTGGGACGTGAGTAGAACATTACAATTTCTTTTTATTCAATAAATTGTAATCAACCTTTTGTGTAAAGGACTACAATTTGGCGTTGGATATTGTAATGCACTATTCATTTGCTGACGGCTGCAAAATTAGTGAGCGTTTTATATATTTCTTGACTTTCATCATTTATTTATTTATATATATAATATTCATATATATTAATTAAAAAATCTTCTATAACTCATTTCATAAAAGCCCGCGCAGTGTCTGTTATGAAGTGGGTGGGGAGAGACAACGTAAAGCGCAATCGGGACGAGATTAGTTACGAGCAACGCAAGCCTACCCCTGACGCGTCTAGCACGGGCAGCGTGGTGAGGGCAGCGAGAAAGGGGCAAAATTCCTTCATCTGGCATCACTGCCATCAACACAGTTTGCACCACACACAACATCATACCTAATACACAATTCGGTTTCAAACACACTCATTCAACTACACACGCCATCCACAAACTACTATCAGACGTGACCAGGCTAGTAGGCAGCTGCCGCCTAGTGGGGGCAGCGCTACTACACCTGGAAAAAGCATTCGTTTCCATCTGGCTAGACGAGCTCCTATACAAATTACATCACAAAAACTTCCCCGGATGGTTGATACATTTGATCTGGGATATGATCACCAACAAACAATTTATTACATGGGATACGTGCACATCGTCGTCCCAAACATTTCGTTGCAAAGAAGGGAACTGTTAATTTCCCAATATTATTTAACATTTTTACAAGTGACCTGCTCTCCCTATTCAACCTCAACACCAATAATAGTAACACCTCAGCAATAGCTTTTGCAGAAGACTTAATTATATATACCCATGGAAACTTAATTTCCAACATCCACACTGAACTTTTCAATATAGTCAATAAAATCAACAATTACTTTGCCACCTGGAATCTAAGACTAAACCCGACAAACTGCGAGACCATACTCTCTCGCAAACCACGCTCCTTTTTATCAAAAAATCTGAGCGTAAAATGGACGCACTCGTAAGAGAAAATACCCATATCCTGGCTCAGTTGGCCAAAGCTCGAGCGACCTTCTTTGTCAACAGCTGCATCTTCTATAATAACAACCTCAGTCGTAGAACAAAAATTATACTTTACTCACTGTTGATCCGGCCCATCCTCACCTATGCGGCGCCGATTTGGTGGAACACTAACCACACGCTAATGGAACTACTCCGTGCGTTCGAGCGTAATTGCTTCAGCACTTGCCTTAAACTAAATCGCTCACCCTTCTCCGAATATCAACACTTCATAAGTAACAAAATCATTTATTCTACTGCCAACACTAGCGCATCGACTCATTCATCATAAAACTAACACGCGACTATTTTCATAAGCTACACTTTCATTCTAATCCGGTCATCAAATCACTAACCATATACGACATAAATCATATTCATACCGAGTTGACTAATGGCTATATAACCCCACAGGCATTCATGCTACTGACAAAAAAGGATATATACAAAATGCAAACAATATACCGATACTATACCACTGGCGTCGTAATAGAGCTAATAACCGTATAGGGTTCGACCCCACTCAAGAGATCGACAACAACCCCGCTTTTAAATTTAGTACAGCCATCCTCAAATGTGACCTCAACAACCCGTCTAGGCTCAATTACGATAAATATTGGTGGCTTACGGCCGAAGATACCCATATGACTCAACTCCGAGCTAGGCTCAAACGTGGCAGACCGCTACCACATGCACTCTAATGGCATCATTGCACCTTATTATATAATATTACTCATACAACCAAATATACTATAAGTACTATCTAGCTGTAAATATTTCGATTTTCCATTGCGCTAGTTTTTTTTAAGATAGTTTTTAAATGCGATTTCCATTGCGCGCGATTTTTTACTAGGTCTTAAAATGTATATATAGACTATTTATTCTATTTATTGTATTTATTGTATTCATAGTACTTATTTAAACATAAGCTTATTCTTAGATGGTAAACCGAAAAGGGGGGAAGAGGATGAGGGGGGAAGAGGATGAGGGGGGGAGTCTTTTTCTGTTTCTTTCTCTTTCTCTTTCCTTCTTCGTTAGTAGGGGTTTCTTTTCTTTTCCTGTAGAAAAATTTTTTCCCCATGCAAACAAATAACACCCGACCAGTGTTGGATAAAGTAATAATTACCTATATTATCATATCTATACCATATGTACCATCCTCACTTACAAAAAATGTAGTATCTAAGTTGCACCCGCCACATGCACCTGATACTACCACCTACTCACTAGGAAATATACTACCATGGTTTTTTTTCATTTTGTTATTGCACCATCATAAACTGTATGTAATATTTATAAGCAATAAACAATTATTAAAAAAAAAAAAAAACAGTAGGAAAGAGATGTGCAATTCACCAATTTTCGGCAAATGTAGATAGCAACTATCTCCATTTACGAAGGACAGTCTTTAACTAAAAGCAATAACGAACGGTTGGTTCCTCGTCGGAAAACTTGAGAACATTGAAACATTATAATTGAAACTTTATGTTATACTTCGTATATCGTAATATTTAACTGAAAGTGATCCATTAGTATAATAAAATCTACGTTACTTGTTTTCTTTCTATAAACTCACGTCTCTTGATTTTATTCACGCGAGTTCCAACTCCTCATAAGCGATCGATCCCGATAAGAACTTTTTAAGTATTATAAGGACGACCGTAAAATTCCATTTACGCGTTACCGACGTATCATCCCGCTCGGATACAAAACGTCCAGAAGTTATAATTAGAAAAATTGTGTGCTCGCATACGCATTTGTGTGTGTGTGTATGTGTGCGATGCGCTTGCAAAATAAAAATGACTGTATATGGAAACCGGGTGACTGGATTTTTTGATAAAAAGTATGTTCTGTAACGGTATTAAGCGTTAGCATTACCCTTAAAGGGCTTGTTCGGACTTGAGCAGGGACGAAAGTAATTTTAGGCTTTTGTAGTAGGTAAAAGTAGGGTTTATTCAAAGAAAAACAAAGTAGAAATTGTGTGATACAGAAAATTAAAAGAGAAAGCGAATATGAAATCTAACTATTGAACCCTTTTTCTTGGTATTATGGCTACCACGCGCCTTACAAAGCTCTATTTCCGGGCACTCGTGTGCAATTACAATCATGTACGCTGAAGAATTTAGAGAATTTGTGAAATCTTATGTAATATGTTTCATAATAGAGATATAGCATTCAATTACTAATATGCGTTATGATGTGAGAAAAGACGTTGATAATTATTTAATCCCTAATGCATAAAGTATTTGTAAATTAATAATATAATTTTTATATAGTAAAGTTCAGCATCGGTTGGTAAATTTGTCTACACTTCGCGTTCCCTGGGTAAGCTATTTTGCACGCGTACCGTCGGTAAGTAACCGGCCGCTAGACTAGCCTCGGATTTCTATTGAGTTGGTCGTTGCTTGCTTCTTACGTCACCGGCCCGTTTGGGGAAGTGGACTTCCCGCCTAGGACTCTGTGAAGGCCGACTCGCTCGTCCACCTGACCGCCGCTACGATCTGGCGTCAGAGGAATGTATTTTTAGTGCATGCGCAGCTATATCAGGGCCGTGCCCTGTGGAGTTATCGCCCTGTGTATTTTCCCTGAGTGATTTTTATATTATTTTCCTATCTCACTACGCTATCATAATTTCCTGGTCTCTAATATAGAGATATTATATATTCGTTATTTAAAATATGCGGAGATTATTTTGTGTCTGAGAGCGTAGTCTATTGGCTCGCTCTACCCTTGGCTACCTGAGAGAGAGACCGCTTTGTTGATGTTTGGGTCTGCGCTGCGTTGGCCTCGAACGCAGCACCGACTCAGCTGCTTCCCGTCAAATATGTATGTGAAGTACCACAGCTGGGCTCTCCGGATATCGGCGCGGCTGCACCTAGCGAGGGCTCGTTTGCTCTTCCTTCCTGGTAGCTGGACTTCTGCGTTGGCGGGACCTGTGAACATAACTGTTCCCCGAGTGCCGAAATTCTAGTCTTTTTATATTAGTCTCCCCTCCGTTCGGCCCATGCTTTTGGTATCATTATAGCTGGTGGCAGTCCTCTAGCCTATCTTCCTGTAGCCCACTGGTAGCCTTGGTCTTTTTGAAATCGATCGTTGGTTTTTAATTTTCTACCGGTGCTTTTCAAACGAGTAACGGGACTCGGTCTTCGTCGAGCTGGCCTACCTTGTGTGGGTGACGCTCGGTAGCGGTGCTTTGTTGTGTGCGTGCCGAGTACCATGAGTTCCCATAATAGTGATGCCTTGCTGTGTGTATTGTGCGTTATAAGACAGCCAGTACGTCGCAGTTCGCTCTTAATTTTGTAAATTTTCATCGATCAAATTGAGATTTTTCATACAAATTTGCTAGGGTACAAGGATACTTAGTCGTAAATTTGGTGAGAATCGATTAAGGGGCTTAAACTTTATGAAATTTGCAATTTTACGACACTTTTTATTCTATTGAAAATTTTATTATCACTTCCTCTATGATGAAGCCAGAATTCAGATAACCTTTCTCTATAGAGAAGAATCTGTGGTTCGGCGAGAATCACCAGAAAGCGATGGGCAAATTTCACATTTGCACGCTTTTTTATTTTCGTTATATTATAATTGGTATTCATTTTTTCCCTCTTTTTCTTGCTATTTTTCTGTTTTTATTTTGTTATTTATTATTTGCCTTTCATTCGTGTCGCGTACATTTTCCTCACTCATCATGTGAGAGCCTTCTAAAATATCACAAGTTCCGTTTTGCCGTTTTACTCTAGTTCTCACTAAATGTGAAAAGAGCTCTGATTAGAGTTAAAATTTATTTGCGTATCGCTGATACACAAAGAGCCTTCTTTTCAATGATTGAACTTCTACTACGTCATACCTTACAATCGAAAAGTACCCGGAATTTCTCATTTAAACGAGCCACCCTTGAGATATTGCCAAAATATTTTTCTTGGTTGCTACATCTGTCAGTTGATTACATATCAGTTTTAACCGCAATGTGTCAGATATTTTGTGCGTAATAGCTTTGTAAACAAGTCATTGTTTGGTGTACTCTGCGAATTTCTCTATGTCGAATTCAGTTGAGCAAAGAGTGTGCCTGATAATTTGTGTTTCTAACAAAATATCATGAGTGGAAGCGTTGAAAATGTTAACGGTAGCCTACAGGGACTCGACAATGTCGAAAACACAAGCATACGAGTGATACAAAGATTTCAAAGCGGGCCGTACTGTGGTTGATTATTTGTCTCATTCCGGTCGTCCATCCACCACTGTGACTGACGAAAACATCGAAAAAGTATAGAAAATTGTGCTCGAAGATCGTCGTGTGAGCATCAGAGAGATAGCAGCCGATCTTAGTGTTTCGTTCTGATCGGTGCAGAGCATTATGCACGATGTTTTGGGCATGAGTCGATTTCAAGCACGGCTAGTGCTGAGAGTGCTGAATTTTTTGCAGAAACAGCATCGCATTGCAGTCGCTACAGAAATGCTTTCTTTGGGCCAAAATGTTATCGAAGTTATTATTACCGGTGACGAGACATGGGTCTATGAATGTGGCATCGAAACGAACCAATAATCATCGGAATGGCTTTTCTTAGACGAACCAAAACCCAAAAAACCACGCCAAAGTCGATCCAAAATTAAGGTTTTGTTGACCGTTTTCTTTGATTGCCGTGGTGTGGTCCACTCCGAATTCCTTCCGCCAGGTGTAACAATAAATAAGGAGTATTATGTGAGCGTACTGAAGCGTTTAAGGGAGAATGTTCGTCGCAAGAGGCCGGAATTATGGAAAAACAACTCGTGGTTTCTTTACCACAGCAATGCACCAGCTAACACATTTCATCGTGTACGCGACTATTTGACTAAAAACAACGTTAATACCGTTTTGCAAGTACCGTATTTACCTGACATGGTCGCGTGTGACTTTTTTCTGTTCTCACGACTCAAGTTACCACTTCGTGGAAAGCGTTTTGAGACGATTGACGCGATAAAGGAGAATTCGCAGAAGGAGCTGAAGGCGATTCCAAAATCAGCCTATGAAAAGTGTTTTAAAGATTGGAAGAAGAGTTGGAATATGTGTATTGCTTACGATGGAGAGTACTTTGAATAAAATAAATATCGATGAATAATTGAACCGTTTTCGTTTTATTGACAACTTCCGGGTACTTATTGATCGTAAATACGCGTCTTGCGTAAAGGAATTAGCAGTGTAATGGAGTCAAGATTTAATCACATTTTATTTATATCTAATATTATATTTCTTATATTTATTTATATTTAATCACGCTCTTGAAGTTCTTTTCGATGTTTTTCGATATGAGCTAGGTGTGAAAAAGATTTCGGAGACACCTATCAGTATCGCCGTGTACAACCTGAGAAAGAATCTTAAAAGACTGATCCAAGTGATTTCTTACAATTAGTGAATCTTTAACGATTGCTTTAATTGTTGTTCCAATGTTACAAACTACAGGAGATTTTAAAGATTGCTCAGAGTGTAGTCGCAGTGTAAAAACCGAAAAAGAGTATCCAAAATCATTTCTGAGTGTCGTCACGGTTGATACTCGCGTGCTGGGTGCCATTCCCGTGAAATAAATGATTTGACGGAACGAATTTTATGTGCACACGAAATACACGGGGCCGGCTCGGCTTCGCTGCAGTCTGAGTGAATTCTAGAGGGGAGGGGTCGGTCAGAGATGTCTCGCAGAAAATTTCGAACACGACATTAGTGAAGCGAGAACCAAATAATCAATTTATTAATGTTAGTAATAATAACAACGAGCCAAGCCACTATTCTCGGAAGCACGGTCGTGGAACGACAAATTGCAACGTGCCGGATTTCCGTCAATTAAATTTTCGCAACAATGTAGAACAGACGATTTCGGACTGGTGACAACAATAAAACATTCGCCCTGATCTCCACATACTAACACAGTTACTCGCCTTATGCGATCTGCCTGGTTCGCAAGAGTCAAATAAAATATAATAAATAATTATCAAAACGTAGTTAAATAGATAACAAAAAAGAAACAATAAAATAATAAATGTAACAACCAAACAGAACTAGGTCACGAAAAATCTAAAAAAAAACGAGCAACATAAATTATCTGCAGTCAGGTGAGTAAATAAAATAGTAACAGTCAGAAGAATAACAAGAATTATGCCAGGATAGATCTCTGCTTTTGACACTCACTCTCTCAACAGGTACTTCGATTAGAAAATACAACAAATTACATCTAAAAATTCAAATCAGGATGCGACTCTCCCAGCAATATTCTCAAAGTCACAGCCGCGCATCTCGTACACACGATATCGCTCTCGTTTTAAGGCGTACTCAGACTACACACGTTAACTCTAACGTGCTCAAATTTACAATAATGAAATTGAACCCCTTCAGCTATCCTTTATTTACAGAATTTGAGATACCGAGCGGTAGCTGTTTGACTGCTACACGAAAATATGTTAAATTCCCGGCACAATAGCCTCCCATATTCAAACCAGAGACGAACGACGGCCTTACCGGAAGGTTGCAGTAACGGGAGCCTCTCCAGAAATAGTCTCGCAGTGGTCCAGAATCGCGGTGGGCAGGTGTTGGTTCTCGTCGGACAGACACGACAGTGGACACGGTGAAAACCTCCTCGTTCTGCAATATGCGACGCAAGAGTCGACGACAATACGTTAACTCTTGCCGTATGAGCCGACCAACTCCCACCCTCCAGAGCTTGGTTACCAATAAAATTCAAACTGCCGAGATAGTACGTGCGCGACTTAAATTGAAATAACTGTCAACGGCCCCAGCGGGAGCCTAGCTTCCTCGGGCGTTTCAGCAACATGAAACAAGATCGACTCGGTAGCGTAGAGAAAACCGAATGCTACTGAGGATGGTTGCAGCTCCCGGTTCTCATGAGATGATGCTGGGATGGTCTCAGGCATGGTACTTTCTACGAGAGCATTGACGTCATAGTTACACCTAAGGCCTCCTAGCTCGGCGACTACGGAGACTCTACCTCTAGTCGATACAATAGTTTCCTGCCGAGATCCCGCTGACGCCCTCTACGCTCGTGCTTAAAATGCAACGACAAGATCGCTGCCCGCTCGGGAGTCATCGTACAAAAAAAGGTTGCGTGGAGTCCACGCACGACAGAAGTGAAACTTCTTGCTAATTGGTTGTAAATAGAGATAAATTATTACTATTTTTTTAATCAAGAAGAAATAATAATTGGTAATAGTAAGGATGAGGGTACGATTTGAAATGAAAAACCAATTCAAAATTAATGTTTTCAAATATATTTTACAAGAAATTCGTTATTCAATTTGACAAAGTCATGAATCAATTATGGTAATTGGTTCCTTATTTTTTATGAATACTTTAAGAATACAGCATCAATTGTTTTACCCGACTTGGTAGTTGCAGTATTTACATTATTGTCGATTTTTACATTGAATTCTCTAGCCAAAAAGTCAATGAAACGCTGACTTTCAAGTTTGGAGAAGTGGACATTGAAGTTATCGCTCATTACCATTAGTAGAGTCTCCCAGTCCTTTCTCAATAATGCTTCACCAGTGTATGATCATTGTGTATGATAACAACACGTGATGAAGGAATTCGATAATATCATCAAGTTTCTTGTTAGGTGATATATGCAAAACAACAATTAACACGAATTGCCATTAGCAAGATGACATCGTACAGCACAGATATCTCCAATGCCATATGTGCTCACATCTATTGCATCTATTTATCGAAGAGATATAGCTAAATGTGGAGTGAGAGTGATTGAATGAGCAGCTGTATTTTGACAAAAAGCTACACCAGCGGTTCTCTCTTTTTCTCTTTTAAATGTGACAACACGATTGAAATGCGGGATATCCACATTTTCACCTTATTTCAACCAAGTTTCACTCAGCACCAATAACGTTGAATTTCTTGCAACTTCATCTTGTAAATCTGGTGTGTGTAATTGTCAACTTTGACAATTGAGTGAAAATACCGAAATTCCTTTTTTGTTAAATATGAAATCGAGTATTTGTTGTCCCACTGTTTGTAATTTGTTGCGACTCAGTTTTCTGAATACTGCCGTTGATGTAAATCTCTGTAAATCTGTAAATCTGCTGTTGATGTTGATGGTCTTCTTTGGTATTTTTCGGAAACAGTTCTCTTTCCAAATGTCTGTCGATTTGTTTTCTAAGACCATTTTCTCCATTTCTTCTTAGGCTTTTGTTGACGCTCCACAGGCCACATTGTTGGAATGAATACAATCACAGATGAATTTTTGGACATTGGCTCACGAAGTAAGATCCACGCTGCCTCGTGGTTTGTAATTTCCACGGCATTAAGCATATCCATTTCCATTTTCGTAGTGACATCAATCAGATGAAACTCTCGATTATCATTCATTACTTGAAGTATTTGGTGCTGTAAGGTACTGACACCTCTATTTGTTTTATTCATGTACTCAACTACATATGCAGCACAAGAATATTCATCCAAAATAAATTGAATGCCCGTATTCGATTGTAAAACGTTAAAAGTTAATGGATTAAATGCATTGTGCTACTTTTCACAAGGCTGATATTTTAAGAAGACTCTTGGTCGTGTTATTTCAGCACGAAGAATATTTGTATAATGGTTATCTGAGGTTATATTGTTAGCTCGTGAAACGCGTCCATGTCTGAGTAGTTTGATTCTCCAAATTCTCCCTTATTTTTCCATACTGTTGATGAAGTTGTTGGAAATTGTCGTCTGTATCGTTCATCGGAATCAATATCGTCGTCCTTTTGCATGGCATTAATGGAGCTTCGAATCGACATTTTTGCGGTCTATTTGAAACTGCTCTCTTGTAACACGTAAAAGTGTGCTTATGTGTTTGAAGATTTATATTTCCAGATACCTCTTTAGTCGAAACTGAAATTAAATTATCAATCATTGCACTGGCATCACCTGAAGTGCAGTAACTAGAGCATTCTCAATCAAAAGCAAAATGTGAGCATGAGGACTCCCACGGTGTTGGTATTCAATCCGTTTGAAGTAATGAATCACTCGGTATTTTCTGAAGGAATGAGCTTTTTTTAAACTAAGCAAATTCATAATAACATTTACTATTTTATTGAAGTAAATATCACCCGTTACTGCGTCTTCATTGACTAATGTGCATTTATGAATATAACTTATTTGCTCTAGTAATTTATGAGAGAGATCGTTACCATTGTGTTTCAATTTATACAATAGTTTCAGTAACTTAACACAACCCGTTGCATTAGCATTCAATGTCAGAAACATAGTTGGCTTACAATGTTGCCTGATCATAGAGAACAAGTACTTCTTTCTGTCAGCCCAGTAGTACGTTGAATTTGGTACACATTTAAAAAAAACGAGATTGGTGTTTTTCTAATATGATGCAATTGTCAAGGAATCACGAACTCTTTATCGCATGATTTTCATAGTAACAGAAAGGAAGTGATGAGGAGTGACCCCACGACGATCGGCACGCCTCAGTTCACTGGTAGACATCATGAATGACGTAACATGAATTGCTTCTTTAAAAATCGTGAAATGTCCGAGATAAAATCCTGGAAATTATCATTCTTCTGAGTGTTCATCAAAGAGAAAACTATGAGGTACGTTTTTTCATCCGGTGCAATTCTCAAATACTTTTCTTTATTCCACATTAATGTTTGTTGTTGGGTAGTGAGACAGTCTTCGTTAAAGATATCTTCACTAATTTCATCAACTAAAATTTGTTCATTCGCCGTGTCATCGAAAAAACTTTCATTCATTTTTATGTTGTAGAATTTATACAGTGGAGTACCGCAGAGATATTGTAGCCAGATTTTCAGATTTCTTTTGTTAATCTGAATCTTAAGCCCCCCATACACGTGCGAACAATTTGCGCAAATTCGGTGCATGTGCAAACAGTTTGACCGTCTATGGGGCTGTTTGAATGGTTGCGCAAACTGTTTGAGTAAAATCGGTCAGGATCGAAATAATTTGTACAAATGCTCCTTGTTTGAGTACTTGTTTGACGTGTATGGTACGGTTTGTGCAAACTTTGGGTTAGTCAACTTCTGTTCCCAGACACTGTCAGGCAGTTTCCTTTCTATTCCGTGGTTGGAAACGTAGTTTCGGTAATTTTTTTTTTTCTAGTTTGTTGCTATTAACCTCCAATATGGCGAATAAGACAGCAGATAATGAACAGCGGGAACTTTGGAGAGAGTTTATTGCAGTCTATCGTGATTTACCTGACGTGTGGAAGGTGAAAAGTGAGGGTTATAAAGATAGGAATAAGAAGGACGCGGCGTATAAAACACTCGTCGAGAAGATGAAGGAAATTGAACCCGGTGCAGATAGGGCAAGTGTACGCGCCAAAATCAATTCATTTCGCACAGCCTACAGGAGAGAAATGAAGAAAGTGAAGGAGAGTATAAAATCAGGTGGAGGAACAGACGACGTGTACGTGCCAAGTTTGTGGTACTTCGACGAGCTTGACTTCTTGAGGGATCAGGAAACCCAAATTCAAGGAATTTCGACAATGCAAGAAACTGAATGGATTGAAGGAAATAACGAAACGAATGTACGTACAATTTTTTTTCATATTTTCTATTGTTTTTTCATACATTCAAATACAAATTCATTATTATACAAAATCATAATATTTCATACAAACAATTATTTGAAAATCTTGTCCTGCCAAGAGACAGCACCTTGCTCGCTATTGAAGTAATGTGAGAAGTTAAGCCGTACTTGTTTGGAAGACACTGGGGTATTTCTGCCCGGTAGCTGTTGCAATGGAAGTAATTGTCCATCCGAATGCCAATCAGCATTTATGATCTCCCCTGTAGTTGTGTTCTCAATTTCAAAACCACCTTGGTTATACAAGTCGTCTTTGTTCATTCTTAGAAAATTATGTAAATGAGTACACGCAAGAACTATCAAGCTTGCTTTTTCCGGGCTCAAATTGATTTCTCTCAAAAATATCCTGAATCGAGATGCTAGTATTCCGAAGGCATTCTCCACAATGCGACGAGCGCGAGATAGCCTGTAATTGAATATTGCTTGTTCTCTGGTCAGGTTTTTTCGACTGAATGGTTTCATTAGGTTGTCCATAAGAGGAAATGCATCATCTCCGACCAAAACGTATGGCTGTTTCATTTCACTGGCAGGTAAATTATCAGGTTGAGGAATATGAAGTTTGTTGTTCGCGAGTCGCCTATAAAATTCTGTATTGGAGAACACACCCCCATCGGAAACTCTTCCATTGGTTCCTACATCGACCATTATGAATTCGTAATTGGCATTAACCACAGCCATCAACACAACACTGAACGAATTCTTGTAGTTGAAATAGTAGGAGCCACTTCCTGGTGGTTTGCGGATGCTGATATGCTTCCCGTCGATGGCTCCGATGCAGTGGGGAAAATTCCACCTTCTCTCAAACTGTCCGGCAATAACCTTCCATTCATTCTCACTTGCTGGAATCTGCAACAATTCAATTTTCATTACTATTTAATTTAATAATTTAATTTCATTACAATAACTTCAATAATTTCAACTGATAAGTACTTTCACGACTACATAGATATTTCCATTTATTTTGTTTTAGGTCGCAGAAGACAGTTCTCTAACATCCCAACCCGAGCATACACCTACACGTAAAAGATCGAGGAAAAATGAGGACAGTGACGAAAGTAAAAGGGCTAAACTATTGTCTATGGCCTGCGAACGTCTTGAAAAACCCTCCTCAGACGCTCAGATCATAACAAAAGGGTGGGGTGTAGAGTATGAGAAAATGTCTGCAAGTCAGCAACTCTACGCTAAAAAATTCATCGATGATATTCTTTTCGAAGGACGACTGGGCAACCTTCATAGACATTCAATCACCATAAATAATCTACCTCAGTCATTCGCCACCCCCAATCATCCTCAATACATTCATCCACCTGTCTACATTCCATTCTCACATGCCCGTTCAGCCCCATCAACTCCTCTCAACTCGTACCCCCCGATTCCATCACCATCACCTTCAAACGTTTCCACTCATTCTGACTCATCGCAAAACCTCAACATGCGTGCCTCAAGACAAGAAGTGGATAATATACATCAATCGACACAGCGACCACTTCAATATTCATCAATTCATGACCTTCTTAATGATGAACAGTTAAATTGACCAAAAATTATCAGGATTTCTTTCAAACAATATTGTTGTTTCTGACAAATAAATGCGGCTTATTTTAAGTACTAACTATTTTATTTACTCACCTTTATTAATCCTTTCAAAACGTGGATGAGAGCTTCACAAGTTTCCACTATTATTTTCCCAAGTGTTTGAGCTGCGATGGCAGTTTGAAACTTCAGATCTTCAAAGGAGGCACCGCTTATTAGGTATCTCAAAGTGGCCAACAATCTCAGTTCTGGAGATATTGCGTCTCTCATCACCGTGTTGTTTTTCACTATGAGGGGTGTCACCATTTCGAGTAGCTCGCTGAACGAAGCTGGGTCCATTCGAAGGTAGTTTTTGTAGTCTGCAGCTGAGGTTAGTTTGAGCTCAGTGACCAAGCGGTCATGACTGAATTCGTTTCTTTTCTGAAGCCAACTCTTGACCCACACTCTTCGCTTTCTTTTTCTTTTAACTTTTCGTTTCTCAGCCACTAGGGCCAGAATAATGGCGGCACAGCAATCGTCCGTATCTGACATGTTCAACGAACAACACCACAAATCGAAATGATGTTTGCGCAATAGGTTGCTACGTGTATGTGCTAGCGTATGTACAAACAGGCGTTTGCACAAACACCGAATTTGCGCAAATTGTTCGCACGTGTATGGGGGGCTTAACGAAACCAGATTGATAGCTTGATTTGTGAATCTGTTTACGTTTGATATGCATGTTGACGCAGTAATCATCGCTAACGTCCCTTGGTAGTTCATTTACCATGGGATTTACGTCCACAGGAAGATTGATGACTTGTCCAAGAATCTCATATTGACTGCTCATATGCCGCAGTCTTCTTATTTGCATGAAGGGAATTCTCGTTAAAATAAGTCTTTCAGGTATTAAATCTAAATCTGGTAAATGTGCTGGTTTATCTGGATATTTAAATCCATTTAATATAACATATGTTGGAATTTTGTTTCGGTTTAATGCAGAAAAACAACACTGACATGCTTTAAAATTCGTAATATCGATCTGCGGAAAATCTCTTTATAATAACTCATGATGACGTTCTAGTATGATTTTCTCCAAAATTTTTCTGGAATTTTTACATTTCCGTGGGCTGTGAAATTATTGTAAAAATTGTGTTCGTAGGATCAGGTAACTGATTTTCTGGTGGTATTTCCATGGGCTCGAATAATTCTTGTGGTGACGCGACATTTGGTATACCAGAATTTTCTGATGAGGCACTTGCATTGGCTGCATTCAATAATGCTTTTTTTCGAGCCCTGCACTCTCCCATCCGTTCACTGTAACCTTTTGGCGCCTCTTTTGGCAGTTTATTTCCACGTTGTCTCTCATAATACGCTTTTTTGCCTCTGACTTTTTATTATTTTTCGTCAGAATGTCAAATCACGATCTCTTTAATAGAATACAACGAAATGGCAAAAAAACACTCCACTCAAAAATAAATTACACTTATAAAGTCAATCTCACAAGTCTATAAGTGTGTTTTACATTTTAAATCACACTATTCACATTAAGATGCATTATGACGTTAATTGCACAAATCAATAACTCTCCTCTACACAAATAAATAAATTGTAGATACTTCAAATAAAATAGTAAAAATACAGTTGCGTCAATGGTTAGCCGTTACGAAAACAGGGATAGACAAACATAGGCAGCGTTACGAGAATGCAGTAGCATCACTGCTGCGTCATTTCTACCTATCTCCTGCCTTCTCCCCTTCCGGCCGTTACAGCCAGCACATAGCATGCTACGCTACGTACTTATCCCTCCCTTGCCGTCTCCTCTTTCGACCGCTCCCGCATAAAACGGAGTGGCGTCGCCGCTGAGGCACTCTCTTCCTCTGCCAGTCCCCCTACCACGTACCAAATCATTCCCCTCACGCGGTCTTCATTTTCGTAACGCTAGAAAATTGTTGCTCCCTCAGCTAAGAAGTTTCACTTCAAGAAACGAAAAATCACACGAAATTCATTTTATGGTGACGGTACGCTAGACAAATACACTGTTGGATCGCCTCGGGGAGGACTCTTGGCCGAACGAGGAGGTTAATACCTGCGTCAGCCCCGCTGTGTCCGACTTTGTGACAAACGTCCAAAAATATTCTGTCACAATATATACCACAATCTATATAAAGATAAAACTGTTGTGATAGCCATAAGATGATGGTATTCTTAGATTTGAACATTTAGAATATATGTAGGGCAGCACCTGGTGGTTGTGTCCGGCGGCACAGTATGCGCCGGTGGTGCGGTAATGAAACCGATCGCGCGCCTTTTACAGCAAGAAGAAGGAAATGTTTCTCATGAAGGTCAGCAGTCCACTCAAAGGAAGGGTGGCGGTTTCCCTAGGATCCAAAAGGTATGCCCCTAGGTACTTCAGACAACTCCCGACCAAGATCGGGTAATGTCAAATAACATGAGTGGGCGTTTTCTCGTCCTCCCAACAGTTCTTGCACGTTCTGGTTTCGCTTTTCCCCAGTGTGTGTATGTCTTTCCTAAAACCGCACTGTTCCTTAAGGTACACCCACTGCTAGTCTTATGTCTTCCTTACTCATACCCAGAAGAGGGTCCGTGATCTTTCTGTTCGAACCGTTTATGAGTGATTTTGTTTCATCACACCAGGCGCTGCTCTAAACAGGCTTTGATGTTATTCCCTTACCCATCTCGCTATGTCCGTCTTAACGTGGCATAAAGGAGATCGATAATATTTGAGAAAACAGTCGCGCCAGGCGCTTACGCGCCGGGAGGGATAATAACGAGGTTGGTGACCAGACTCAGCCCAGGCTAGCTACAGCTGTTCAAGGCAGAGTGGGTGGTTCGGAATGTCAAGGTGGTCATAGATACATTCAATGAATAAAATCAATAAATAAACTTCAGAATTGAGTCAACAAATAAAATTCAGAAATAAAGTCAACAGATAAAATTCATAAATAGAGACAACAGATTATTCAATAAATAAAACACTAAATAACTCGGACAACGGTATGAGTGCGGGATTCACAAATGCCACTAGGGCAGATCATTTATTTATTCAAAACGACTATTGGTTTTTCAACAAAAAGAACAAAAAAATATATAAATAAATATCCTGTAAACTTGCTTTAGTTTTCTAACAATCCGTAGACATGTTCCTTTTGGCCGTACAAATTATCCCGGCATTCGCATCGGCTCTCATACTCTCATACTTTATCCATGCTCGATTGGCAACACCACTTAACTTGAACTTCAAATATTCGCAGGAATCGACAAAATAACATCAGACAAAGTCAAATAACAAGTCGCCTCGAAATTCAGCCACTCGATACGGCCGATACCGGACCAATGCCACACACACAAAATAACTCTATAATCACGGGACGCCGCAAGGTCACGTATGCGAAGCTTCTACTTGTTCGAATCTTCCAACTTGAAAGTCGTATGAAGGCAAAACCCAGAATCACTCGTAAACGAAATAATAATTACTGAGTACCAATTAAATAAAATAAACTAGAAACCAATAATAAAATAACTCACGTAAAAATAGTTGTAACAATGCCTACGATAGTCAAATAAGAAATAATAAAAGTAACGGACGATTTAACAATGCGAGATACGCTTCGAACCGTAAAAATCCCTCGCCACAACGTACAAAATACGGGACGACGGCCGACCACGCACTGCGTAAACTTACGAAAATAATAAAATAACATCCAGTATAATAAAAAAATAGAATAAAAAAATGATAATAATGTGCATCAATAAACGTCAGTTAATCTGGAAAATCCGCGACACGGTCTATAACGTCAACATCCCTCACACACGAACATACCACGGGATAACGTACTGACGCGCGCACGGTTCAACAGTAAACAAATACCAAGGAGTAACAAAAGAAACGAAGTAACTTATTCCCGACTCTAACCGCCAAACGATCTCGATTTTACACTCTAATAGACGCCGTCTGTCCCGGTACGAATTATACTCTGCGCGTGTTGTGCAAGAGTCGCAGGTACGACCAAGCTCTACTTAACTTATAAGTCGGCAAAAAAGACAGGTGATGGCGAAAGACCGTTGAAGGAAAGAGAGCTCACCGGGGCGATGCTGTTGTGATGTTTCCAGTTGATCCTCGATAATTCCAAAACAACGAAACACCTCCATACGGTTCTCGGTACTTCCAAAATCACCTCGATAATCGTCTCCTCTCAACTCAGTGCTCGATTCCGTTTTCCAAAGGGTATATATCAGTACCCACGACTTGCCAATCGATTACAATAATCCCAAAGGTAGAGCGGGACAATGATATGCTATGTCTTGCTCGCTCGACGATAACCGGGAAAAAGCCCCGAGGACCTGCTGGTACACGTGCCCGTGAACTATAATCCCATCCTAACGAACCAAACTCAGTTAATTGGGAGAATTGGTGTCGCTAAATAACCGCGACTAGCGCCTCACCTGGACAACGCATAAATTAACAGAAGATAAATAGAGATGCTTAGCCCAGTCCGGCAGATGGATCACATTGGGTAAATATTGTAGATGATTGTCGAGCGGAATGGCTCCACATCCCGACAGTGGGAGATGAAATATGATTGTATCTTCTTGCTTTAAGTCGAGTCACTGGATCCCGAAGCCAAACCCATGGGTGCGATGCGTCCTTTCGTTCTCTCTCTCTCGGTCCATCCGATTGTATAATTAAAAAAAATTAAATACAAATAAAAAATTAAATATCACTCTATGGTTCCTCAATAACCCGTCGGCCCATCAGGCCCATCGGTGGTCCCTGTCGTGACTTGGTATGCTGGCAGATGTCACAGCGCTGGACATATCTGGCGACGTCTCGGTACAAGCCAATCTTGTCAATTCCCAGATGATCCGCTAGCAGACCGCCATGATTCTCGTAGAGAATGACAGCTCTCTGATGTCGCGGAACAACCAGTTTCCAGACAGTGTCGGGCGAGTCCAGACGAGACATCCTTCGTCGCAGGAGCAATTTATCATCCTAGTATTTCCAGTCATGATAGTGGGCTGGATTCTTCCGTACGTCTTTGACTGTCGTCTCATACCAAGGATCTTTTTTCCAGGAGGCATCGTGAGCAGCACATTCGCAGAAGCTTGGGCTGGCAAACCTACTACGTTAGGCCAGTCATCCTTTTCAGTATCGTTCTCAGGAGGAACAGACTCAAACATTTGGAACAGAGCATCAGGCAGTTGATTTTGTGAGCCCTTCCAATGTAACATGTCGAAGTCTGAATTCATTAGCTTCCATGTCCATCGGGCTACTCTTCCCTTCGATTCATTATGGGACAGCAACCATTTAAAACTCGCGTGATCGATGATTACAGTAAAACGATACTCATTCAGATATGGTTTAAATTTCTCTACTGATCATAGGGTTGCCAAACACTCAAGCTCCCGAACATCGTAATTACGCCCCGCACTTGTCAAACTACGACTCGCGTAGGCAATCGGGTGTTCCGCCCCATCCGGTTCTTGCGTGAGAATAGCTCCCAAACCGGTCAGACTTGCGTCGGTCTGGAGTGTGAATTCCTTGGTATAATCGGGACGTGCCAACACTGGTGCCTCCGACAAAGCTTTCTTTAGGTGGTCGAAAGACCTCTGTTGTTCCGCCCCCAAAACCATTCCTCACGCTTCCTGGTGAGCTTGGTAATCAGTTCAGCTACCTTCGCGTACTCGGGAATAAACCGTCTATACCACGAAGTAGCTCCCAAGAATTGTCTGGCCTGTTTAACCATCCTCGGGACTGGGATCTCAACGATAGCTGATGTATAATCCGGATCTACTAACATCTCGCTCACGATTGGTCAAAAAGCCCAGGTATTTTAACTCTTTCCGACAGAACTCGCACTTCCCAGGGTTGATCAACAAACCTGCCGCTGTGATTTTTTCGAAGATCCGTTTCAGCCACTTCAGATGTTCCTCGAAAGTATCGATAGCGATGACAATGTCATCCAGATAGGCAACCGCATAAGGCTGCATATTGTGACTAATAACCCGGTCCAATAAACGCTGAAACGTGGCTGGTGCCGTAGTCAACCCGTACGGCATTATCTTAAACTGGAACAGCCCCCTATGAGGTACCGTAAATGCCGTGATCTCTCAAGATTCCGGATCCAGCGGGATTTGGTGGAAGGCCTGACTCAGATCTAGAGTAGAGATATATCTGGCTGACCGCATGCAATCCAATATATGACTCATGTAGGGCACGGGGTACACGTCTTTCTTTGAAACCTCGTTCACTTTGCGAAAATCTAGGCAAAACCGGAATGTGCTGTTTGGTTTTGCCGCCATCACGATCGGAGTGCTCCAGTCGCTGGTGGAAGGCTCGATCACATCAGCCTCTAGAATGCGGTCGACCTCCCTATCTATAGCCTCTCTCATAACCGGGGTGAATGGGTACCATCGCTGTTTGATGGGTCGCGAGTAGTATGTGTACACCTTTGCTCCATCCCACTCCTATCCCCTCTCCTTTCGCCACTCCTTCCGCCACTTCTTCCCCCACCACGCGGCTACCCCCACCACCGCACTTTTCCACCGTCGCGCTATCCACTCTGCTTAACCAGTATCGGTAACGTGAAGATGGTAAAGTAAGGTGGTGTGGGTACTGTGGTGACCAAGGAAGACCAGAGATAAGAGTAGGATGGAGCAAAGGTGTACACATACTTGAAAAAGGAATAAAATTAGGTACTTACCTCTGTTGTTGTTGACGGCCACCTTCCTTTGACGGCGATTTTAAACTCCTGTCTCTCACTATCTCACTCACACAAACACACACACACGCGCGTGGACACTTTTATAACCGAGAATCGTCTGCTTCAGGAAGCTCGGGGTCCTCGAAGCCCTCGTCCACATTGCCGCCATCGTACCCGATGTCTATTTCGGCACTGAGGACTCCGAACGCCCGCTAGTGTCGTAACGAGGGTACATTGCGAAAAATACGTTTTTGATTGCGCGATCACGAAGTTAAAGACAGACTGAATGCTCAGGATGCTGCTGGTTGGTATCACAGGGTTTGAAGATAGCAAACCCCCCTCTGAATCATAACTAAGGTGTCCAGCGCTCTGAATGCAGCGGCAGCGGCTTTGCACGTACGTACCACTTTGCGTTGTGCTCCTCGCGAAGCGCTTGCTCTGCAATAAAAGGCGCAGAATATGATACCGTACCGCGAGGGACCTCGATTATAATTTATATATAATTATAAAATAAGAGGCACAGTAAGACGATTTATTTGTTTTTAATTCATCAATATTTTATTTAAATCACTTTACACACATTTACCGTCGCACGCAACATCCCTTAACGCAACATTCCTTCACCGTTTAATTTATTTTTATCACTGTTCGATCGTCGAGAGGTAAAATCATTGTAACATTCACGTACTATTCTATCGTTTTTTATTACATTATCGCTAAAGAGATTATTAAATCGCGACATGGTGAATCCGCACGACATAAGACGCAGGAATACGATACACAATTTTCCACACACATTCGGTGTATTACTCTGTAGCTGCAGTTTATACGGAACGCATATGAACGCATATGAAATACAGAAGTTTTACTTCAAAAAAAGATTGTTTTTCATCCACAGAGACTAATCAAAAGATTGTTGTGCTTTAATCTAAGATGCATATACAGGCTCAAATGAAAATAACTAGGAAAAATGCGTTATTCGATATAACGGAGTCTTACTTACCAGGTGTACAACTATGAAATGCGGATTTTTTTCTAAAAAAACATGTTAAATTCAGAAGAATGATAAAAAGTGCTTTATTCAAAGTATGCTCCATCGCTTGTTATACATTTTTCCTATCTTGCGGGCAATTTGTGAATACCACGCCAGTAAAAATCTTCCCGCTTTGCTGTGAACCATTCATCAAGCCATTTTTTCACATCTTCGTACAAACCAAAGCGCTGCTCAGCAAGTGCGTGACCCATCGATGCAAACAAGTGGTAATCGGAAGGAGCCAAGTCTGGTGAGTAAGCCGCATGGAACAGAACTTTCCAGCTGAGTGCTTCCAACGTATCGCGAATCGGTCTTGCCGTATGTGATGAAGCATTGTCATGAAGAAAATTTACTTTATGTTGCCTCTTTCGGTATTCTGGCCTTTTTTCAAGCATCGAACGGTTCAAATCGGTCAATCGTTGTTGGTAACGTTTAGGATTAACCGTTTCCCCAACAGTTTTAACAGCTCATAATAGACCACGCCCTTCTGGACTCACCAAACACAGAGCATCGTCTTTCTGCCAAAGCGATTCGGTCTTGCGGTCGATGTGGATGGTGCGCCTGGGTCTACCCATGATTTTTTACGCTTGGGATTTTCAAAATAAATCCACCTTTTATCCTCTGTAACTACACGATGCAAAAACGACTTCCTTTTGTACCGAGCGAGCAAAATGTCACATGTGTTTTTGCGCTTTTCCATTTGCCTGTCGTTCAACACATGTGGCACCCATCTACCGGTCTCCTGAATCTTTCCCATCTCTCGTAGCCGTTTGGAATCAGCTTGTTGACTAACGCCCAACTGCTCGACGAGCTGTTTTTGTGTTTGCGAATCATCTTCGTCCAACAATGCTTGTAATTCCAGATCTTCGTATTTTTGGCGGCTTTGCACGTTCCTCGTCTGCAACATTGAAGTCACCACTTTTGAAATGCCGAAACCATCGTTCACAGGTATCTTGCGATGGAGCATATTCGCCATAAGCTTCTCGGAGTAATCGGTATGATTCAGCAGCAGTTTTCTTCAAATGATAACAAAAAATTAATGCTGTCCGCGAATGTTCTTTGTTCGGTATAAATTTCGATATATTGAATGCAACAACACAACACTATGTACACACTTTTCTAATTTATCACTTGTGCGCTTCTTACACTTGTTGATGACACAATAAAATGGTGCAGTGTGAAATCTTTATAGCGCAAACTGCATTCGTACGTCATCTGTTGTCTGAAATCCGCATTTCATACTTTTACACCTAGTATGTTATGCAGTCACGCGGATAAGACAAAAACAAAAAAATTGATTATAAAAATGGGCATCGAGTAAGGTAAAGGCATTAGTAGTTGACCGTGCACTAGTAGTTGACCATTTTGACATTTAACAGCTATTAACAAGGTCCCAACTGACAATAGCTTCTAGAACAAAGAATATTTTGACTGGTGCTGGTCTCTTTGGCCATGGTTAGAAGCACTAAATGTGCAGTGCATTGTGGGTAAGAATGGCTACCGTTCGTTTACAGAAGTGTCAGTGGTCTGGTGGTCTGACGTGAATTTGGTAGCATTTTGCCTAAGAACAGCTGTGTGGTGTTATTAAAGGAAAACGCCTTTAACGAAGGATATTGGGTAAGTAGTTGATTGGATTTATTCTTATAATGTTTTATCTGCAATAAATCATGGGTTTCTGATGTCATAACGTTGCTCTGGCCATATTGTGAAGGTGGTCAACTACTAAATCCACAATTCACGATTGCTATAGAGTTTGACCGTGGTGGTCAATTACTAAATAAATGGACTCTTTCATAATTTACTTTTTTATACACATTTTCCTGGTTCCTAGGTGTAGGGAAGAGCTTGTCTCTGACTATTTTGTTCATAGAGCGTCTTGTTTCAGTAGTTGATCGCACGGTCAATTACTGACACAAGCTATGGTCAACTTTTGACACATAATTTTTTTACATTTAATTATTAGGTGGAGTGGGTTAAACGCTGTGAGTGCTAGAAATTTTTAATTTGTCCTTAAAATGCTAGTGATTTGGGTTGTATTGGTTGGTTTATTTTTACCTTTAAAATAAATTTACCTATTTTGTTGTCCTTCTTCCATCTGGTCAACTACTGGTACAACACAAGGTCAACTACTAATTTTTTCATTTTTGTTGATGGTCAACTACTGGCTTCATTAGCGAGTGGACTAATTGTTATTTTATTTATCTTACAGGTTTATTTTTTTGGAAAAATAGTACTTATTCCTTAACTTAGAATTAGTACTTGGTTGTTTTGAACATTCATCTCCTTGTTTTAAGATAATTTAAGGTGCACACACACTGCAGCTGTCTAGCAGCTCTCTTAAACGGTCAACTACTGGTGTCTTTACCTTAAACCATGAATCTTGTCGCAGGCCTAGTAAAAAAACGACAGGGTGCGCCATCTTTTATGTCGGTTTGTAAACATTGAATAACTTTGACATTTATCAACCAATTGACTTGAGTAGATATGTTTTTAAAACGTCAATTCAGTACAATTTTAACCATGAATCGCTTCATACCGAAACACCGCGCCGAAATAGTGACGCTGTACATTGAAAATAGTCGTTCAGTTGTGTTAACTCAACGTGCATATCATCGAAAATATCGTGGCCAACAAGCACTGTCTGACAACACTATTCGTCGTTTGGTGTCAAATTTTGTTGAGCACGGGACAGTGAGAGATCGTCCACGTGCCGTTCATCAACACCCAAGACGTTTCGGTGAACTGGTTGAAGCGGTAAGAGAGAGTGTTGCCGAGTACCCACACGTGTCGTATCGTCACCGCGCTCAGCATTTTGGCATCAGTGGAACCATTTTGCGGCGCATTTTGAAGGGCGATTTGCATTTGTTTCCGTATAAAGTGCAATTGACTCAAAGAATATTGACGACAGACCGTCCACATCGTTTGGAATACGGCCAAACAGTCGCTCGAATGGTTGACACTGAACCTAATTTTTGGAAGCAAATTTTTATGACCGACGATGCCCATTTCATACTCTCTGGCGCCGTTAACAAGCAAAATTGCCGCATTTGAGGATCGGAGAATCCACACGAGATCCATGAAACACCATTGCATGACCAAAAAGTGACTGTTTGGGACGGCGTTTGCGCCAAAACCATCATTGGGCTTTTGGGAATCGATATTGGTGGATGTTGGCTCATTATGTCCACCCATAAATGTGTGAAAAAGGTCTGGACGGTTACCGGTTTCAACAAGACGGTGCGCCATGCCACACTGCAAATCAAACAATGCAGTTTCTGCAATGAAAATTCCCCGGACGTGTGATGTCAAAAAATGGCGAAATTGACTGGCTACCCAGATATCCAGATTTGACCCCTCCGGACTTCTTTTTGTGGGGTTATTTGAAAAGCAAAGTGTACGCCAACAACCTCAGACCATTGACGAGTTCAAGGCAAACATTCGTGCCAAAATCATCGCTATACCGCCCGAGATGCTCGAAAAAGTGATGGAAAACGCAGCAAAAAGGGCACATTTTGCTTTGGCCAATAAAGGCGGGCACTTGATTGATCCTGTATTCAAAAACTGGTCCAAATAAATTGTAAAGGACCAAATTAAATAAAAATACCTCATATATAGAAATGGTTTGCTTTTTTCAAAGTTATTCAATGTTTACATACCGACATAAAAGATGGCGCACCCTGTACATTTTTGCTTCCTCATAGATGAAGCTATGTTTCAGTGAAAAGTTTGTTCAGCAAAAAAAACGTATCCGGATGCGCGCAAAATAAAATAGCCTATATTTCCTCTCAAACTACAAAAAAACATATAAAGATAAATGAGAACTGATTTGAAAGTAATTGGTGAGTCACGCAGACAATTTTATTAATTGTGTGTCCGCGCTGCAAAGCGCGCCGCGAGGTGAGACATTTGAGAATGCCCAAAATGAGTTTTTCTCACTTCACCTGGATTGAATTTATGTAAATTATGAAGGTGCCGGCTTACCGTACAATTTGAGTCTGTTTGAGCACGTTTTGAGTGTGAGAATGTCCGATGATAGAAGTGAAAAGTCCGAAGCTGAGAAGAGGTTGGTGTTGCGTTCTTGGCAGTTTTCACGAGAGTAGCGAAAATTATCAAGTTAGTTGAGCTATTCGAAAGCGTCGTTGAGCGACGCTACTGCCAAGCGAGAGATAGATCGTCGTCTCTCGCTTGAGTTGAGTATCCACGAGGTGCTGCTCCAGCCTGCACGCATGGCAGCCGAGCGCACCAAAGCACCAGCAGCATGGAGCTACCGCACAACGACCATAGTAGCTATATGCCAGCTAACTTCTCACCAGTATCCGCGATATGGCAAGGAGATTTTAAGTGACGCATTTTGGTCGGGTAATTTTGGTCAAAAGTGTGAAGAGCTTGTTCTTGCGTACCCAGGAAAAGTGCGCTACGTACGACGAACTGGAGGAGATTGTACGCAACTTGTATTTAGTAAAGCGTCGAGAAAGGGCCGTTGGACTTGGTGAACTCTATATCGGAATGTCCTCCATTGTGCCTCGTTTCAATAGGTTTGTCCGCGGCGAAGTGGTTTACCCGAACTTTGATGCGTACTGCGAGGTGTTGTTAGTCGATTTCGGCGAAATCATTTACATCGACTGGTCTTACCTATTTCATCTGGAGCCTCTAGCAAGTATGCTGCCGCGGATTACCGTGTTTGCATACGACGGTAAATGTGTACAGTGCTTTCCATAAATTATTAATTAATTTTGTGTCTCTTATTTTTATAGCGTTATAATGAGAGAACTCTCTCTCTCTCTCTCTGTCTGTCTGTCTGTCTGTCTGTCTGTCTGTCTGTCTCTCTCTCTCTCTCTCTCTCTCTCTCTCTCTCTCTCTCTCTCTCTCTCTCTCTCTCTCTCTCTCTCTCTCTCTCTCTCTCTCTCTCTCTCTCTCTCTCTTCTCTCTCTCTCGGTCTCTCATGTATACACAAGATGACGCTTACTTTTTCGAAAATCCCTCGGGTAGTTCACTTTGACATGTTATTTTAAAGTTGTGCTTAAATTTTCAAATAAAAAGATCAAAAATTGTTGGAGTTATGCTGCGTGCCGTTTTGAAAAATCATTTTTCGAGAAGAACGCGTTTGAAATTTTGAAATGTGTTATAGTCATGAAAAAATGAAAAATTCTACTTTTAGAAAACTCTTACCATTAATTTGCGATCCCAGAACCATGAAGTCGCCCTTTCAAGTTCAAAATTTCCTCCTCAGTTTGTTTCCTGGCCGATTTTATGTTGGAACGTGCCTCCTTTGCCGCATCTGACAAGGACAGCTCAGCGTACTTTCTGCGGTTAGCATCGGCTTCCATGCAAAAATTATGTAACTGGATACCAATGTCCATCTCCAAAACTTTCATAATCTGTAGAATATCCGTCAGACTATCATTAAAACATACACAGCAGTATCTGTCTCTATGTTCAATACTTTTTTGCCGCTATAATACGATTTTGGAGCCAAATTCCAAACTGCAGCATTGAAACTCAATCGGGTCCCTATTCTTTTCTGCACATGATCAATGCATTCTTTCTTTTGCACTTCAAAATTATTATATGGTTTTTTTATCCATTATACCTTTGAAAGTTTTGCTATCTCCGTCTCCAATGTAGTTTGCAGATTTCAGACCGTGCAAAGTTTCAGAGCACTCGAACATCTCAACGACAGCGTCATCCATTTTACCGGTTCAGCCTTCATGATTTGCTTGAAATCCATCGGCTTGAGTTATATGCCACTCTTCATATTCAGTTGTTCCTATTATACTTTTCCAGTCCTGACTTACAGTATTTTGATTTTACCTCGACATCGACGATTTTCCGAATTCCGAATTCCGAAGAGCAACGAGAATCCGCGTTTCCTCCACGAACCATCACCGGAAAAAGAAATTCCTTCTAACTGACCATTCTCTTCGCTTTTCTCTTTCTCTTTTTGTGCTGCTTTCTTCATACTGGCCTGTCGTACTGTTGCCGTTGCGATCGAAATCATATCCACTAGTTTATCATAGATCGATTGAAATATCGGTCGTGGCAATTCCATGAACGCACAAAACTTTACAATTCTATTTAGCCCTACTCCAAGCAGGCGCATTGCTAGGACGATCCGACGGTTGATTTCATATGCGTTCCGTATAAACTTACTACTTGGTATAACAGCTTCTGGGCAGTTTGGACAAACAATAATTATTTCGAAGCCTAAGCCTCGACGACTTCGTTCTTGAAACGTGATGTCTGCATTGCACATTTTACATTTCACGTGTTGAGAAATAATAGAGAAAACGGCAAATAATTTTATAATCCTATAGCTCAATCCGTAATTCACATGAAAATCCTGGTCACTGTCTTTCAATTTTTTAACAGTGGTACTGACTCCTTCCGAACTGCTCTCAGCATCATATCTATTCTTTGGACGCTTTGATGACATACGCTATCGATAATAGGTGTGTCATTGAGTCGAGATGTAACTATTTTTATTAAAACGTCGTCGATTTTATTCTCGGGACTATCGAGTATTGCTATTTTTCGTTTTGGATCTGGATATCTGGGTAGCCAGTCAATGTCGCCATTTTTTGACATCACACGTCCAGGGAATCTTCGTTGCAGAAACCGCATTGTTTGATTTGCAGTGTGGCATGGCGCACCGTCTTCTTGAAACCGATAACCGTCCAGACCTTTTTCACACATTTGTGGGCGGACATAATGAGCCAACATCCACCAATATCGATTCCCAATAGCCCAATGATGGTTTTGGCGCAAACGCCGTTCCAAACAGTCACTTTTTGGTCATGCAATGGTGTTTCATGGATCTCGTGTGGATTCTCCGATCCTCAAATGCGGCAATTTTGCTTGTTAACGGTGCCAGAGAGTATGAAATGGGCATCGTCGGTCGTAAAAATTTGCTTCCAAAAATTAGGTTCAGTGTCTACCATTCGAGCGACTGTTTGGCCGTATTCCAAACGACGTGGCTGGTCTGTCGGCAATATTCTTTGAGTCAATTGCCCTTTATACGGAAACAAATGCAAATCGCCCTTCAAAATGCGCCGCAAAATGGTTCCACTGACGTCAAAATGCTGAGCGCGGTGACGATACAATTGTGGGTACTCGGCAACACTCTCTCCTACCGCTTCAACCAGTTCACTGGAACGTCTTGGGTGTTGATGAACGGCACGTGGACGATCTCTCACTGTCCCGTGCTCAACAAAATTAGACACCAAACGACGAATAGTGTTGTCAGACAGTGCTTGTTGGCCACGATATTTTCTACGATATGCACGTTGAGTTAACACAACTGAACGACTATTTTCAATGTACAGCGTCACTATTTCGGGGCGGTGTTTCGGTATGAAGCGATTCATGGTTAAAATTGTACTGAATTGACGTTTTAAAAACATGTCTATTCAAGTCAATTGGTTGATAAATGTCAAAGTTATTCAATGTTTACAAACCGACATAAAAGATAGCGCACCCTGTCGTTTTTTTACTAGGCCTGCGACACGATTTATAGTTTACTCGATGCCCATTTTTATAATCAATTTTTTCGTTTTTATCTTATCCGCATGACTGCATAACATACTAGGTGTAAAAGTATGAAATGCGGATTTCAGACAACAGATGGCGCACGATTGCAGTTTGCGCTATAAAGATTTCACACTGCACCATTTTATTGTGTCATCAACAAGTGTGAGACGCGCACAAGTGATAAATTGGAAAAGTGTGTACATAGTGTTGTGTTGTTGCATTCAATATATCGAAATTTATACCGAACAAAGAGCATTCGCGGACAGCATTAATTTTTTGTTTTCATTTGAAGAAAACTTCTGCTGAATCATACCGATTACTCCGAGAAGCTTATGGTGAATATGCTCTATCGCAAGATACCTGTGAACGATGGTTTCGGCATTTCAAAAGTGGTGACTTCAATGTTGCAGACGAGGAACGTGCAAAGCCGCCAAAAATACGAAGATCTGGAATTACAAGCATTGTTGGACGAAGATGATTCGCAAACACAAAAACAACTCGTCGAGCAGTTGGGCGTTAGTCAACAAGCTGATTCCAAACGGCTACGAGAGATGGGAAAGATTCAGAAGACCGGTAGATGGGTGCTACATGAGTTGAACGACAGGCAAATGGAAAAGCGCAAAAACACATGTGACATTTTGCTCGCTCGGTACAAAAGAAAGTCGTTTTTGCATCGTGTAGTTCCAGAGGATGAAAGATGGATTTATTTTGAAAATCCCAAGCGTAAAAAATCATGGGTAGACCCAGGCGCACCATCCACATCGACCGCAAGATCGAATCGCTTTGGCAGAAAGACGATGCTCTGTGTTTGGTGGGTGCAGAGGGGCGTGGTCTATTATGAGCTATTAAAACTGTTGGGGAAACGGTTGATCCTAAACGTTACCAACAACGATTGACCAATTTGAACCGTTCGCTGCTTGAAAAAAGGCCAGAATACCGAAAGAGGCAACATAAAGTAAATTTAGTTCATGACAATGCTTCATCACATACGGCAAGACCGATTCGCGATACGTTGGAAGCACTCAGCTGGAAAGTTCTGTTCCATGCGGCTTACTCACCAGACTTGGCTCCTTCCGATTACCACTTGTTTGCATCGATGGGTCACGCACTTGCTGAGCAGCGCTTTGGTTTGTACGAAGATGTGAAAAAATGGCTTGATGAATGGTTCACAGCAAAGCGGGAAGATTTTTACTGGCGTGGTATTCACAAATTGACCGAAAGATGGGAAAAATGTATAACGAGCGATGGAGCATACTTTGAATAAAGCACTTTTTATTATTCTTCTGAATTTGACATGTTTTTTTAGAAAAAAATCCGCATTTCATAGTTGTACACCTGGTAAGTAAGACTCCGTTATATCGAATAATGCATTTTTCCTAGTTATTTTCATTTGAGCCTGTATATGCATCTCAGATTAAAGCACAACAATCTTTTGATTAGTCTCTGTGGATAAAAAACAATCTTTTTTTGAAGTGAAACTTCTGTAACGAGGATGTTGTGCCGCGAATTAATTAATTGTACATTATTTCGCCATTGTTCCTTCTTCGCGTAAGGCCACTCACCGAAGTAGAAAAAATGTGCGAATGAAAGCAACGAGCTGCGAACAATGACCACTACGAGCTCAACATACGACTTGCTGGAATTCGCAAGCAATGATTATTGTGAAATTCATTTCGAAAAGTGCTGTGAACTCATTCTACCTGCTTGTGCATTCTCAGCTCTCGTTCTGTGTCGTGCTCTGCAGTGCTGGCTGCATCACACTAACCTCTCACCTGTCAGCACACAATTAATACAATTGTGTGCTTTTCAGTTAAAATTTACGTTAAATTCACTTTTATTTTATTTTGTAATATTTTGTGTGCTTCTCCAAATTATTAATTAAATTCATTGTTTATATTTATTTGTAAATATTATTTTTCTACATATTTTCTATATTGTATAGTGCGACGGTAGAATAAATCACTTGCTCTACCAACATCTGACAGTCTGGTTATTTAGCACCCTGCCGTGAGTGAAAACTCATAATTTTCAATATATTACAGGGTCGTTCCAACTACACCAGGAAGGAATTTTCAAACAGTCTTGTATTATGCGAATCATTTCCATCAGAAGATGCTTTCTTAAGGGGGGAAAGGGGTAAAAAAATTGGTTTTTCTTTCCGATATTACAACTTATAAGAAATATTGTCAGAAAATTTGAAGTCAATAGGAACAAAACTTTTCGAGTTATAGACAATTGAGTATCTGAGCGCTCGGTCTCCCTTGACCGTCATAAGTCTCCCGTAATCTAATTTCTATAAGCATGAATAGACTTCTTTGTTGCTCTATTTTTAAAAATATACCTGATATGACCTGAAGGGTCTTTGTGAAGACTAAATCGAGTTAGTTTGGCATCGTTCGTCTTGCTGTACGGATATACATTTGAACTACAAGTTTATTTTATCATTTATAAAATGGGTAAAGTTGCAAGAGATGACCAAAAGAAAGGTATTCGAAGTGATAGACTAAGAAAAAAGAAAACAGTATTTTAATCCTAAGAGATCCGAAATTGTAGAAAAGTCTTTAAGTAGCTCGTCCGCAAAAAAACTGAAAATTCATGACGAAATCAATGTACCAGAGAGTGCTGTTCAGTATAAAATAATAGACTTCATATTAGTGTTTACTGCGATTTCTAATTTGGTGACGTGTTCTAAAATTATTGATAATAAGATTTGTAATGGCAAAGTGAATTTTAGTACATGCCGAAAACCAGGATTTGGTTTTAAAATTGAAGTGAACTGTGAAAAGTGTGATCCAACGTACATTGACTCAGGCAAGAAAATAGGACAATCGTATAAAATAAATCGACGATTTATTTTTGTAATGCGTTTATTAGGCTTAGGTCGTGTGTGTTATGCTGTGTTGCTATTTTTAAATAGCTTAGATGTGAAGCCTGGCCAAATAGCCCATGAGTATACACGAGGGAAGACGAGAACCGCATATCGAAAGCAAATCGCAAAACCTAGGCTGCTACTCAAGAGGAGAGAATTCGTCGTAGGATGGAGCAAAAAGATGCTTTGGATAATGCAGCAGCTGCAGGCGAGTTGCTTTATGGAGCTGGAATCGACGATTCTATGTAAGTTAAAAAAAAAAAATGTTCTCTATTTGTTTGAGAAATCCTTGGATGTAGTTGGATCGACCTGTGAATATATCGGAACTTATGAAGCTTCACTCAAGACAGGGTGAAAATAAACCAGACTCGTAGATAGTATTTTGAGTAAGCGGTTTATTACACCTTCCGCATGTCAGTTACAAAAAATTAGTTTAATTTAGAAAATATAAAGAATATAAAAATAAATACACAATAAATTATGTTGAATTTTGTGAGATTGAGAGACCAGCTTGCATAATGATATATTTGAAGCCAAATAACAAATATGAAAATAAAGTACAAAGAATTGAAATTGAATTCTGGAGTTTTTTGGAAAATCGAGGAGCACACAATTACATTAATTGAGTGCTGGCATTGCAAAGTGATTGTGTAGCACACAATTGTATTAATTGTGTGCTGTGCCTAATAAGTGGCGTGTACGTAGTGCAGCCAGCGCTGCGGAGCATGCTACGCAATGAGATAGATGAGTGCGTAGACAAATTCAATGCTGGTCTGCAAATACTCAATGAGATAGTGAATTGAATTTTACAGAGTGCGAGTGCTAGCACATGCAAATCTGACCACTGAGTTTAATTCTATTGTGACAGGCTGTGAAGCAGTCTACGCCGGAGAGCATAGTAATGCTCTGGACTAAACGCTTGAGGATGCACAAAATGATCTGACTGAATTCACAATACTTTCCCAGCAAGTTAGATTGGAGGAAAGTACAGTGAATTGGTAAAACACACGCAATTATATTAATCGAGTGTGCTACAGGTTAAGTGAAAACGTGGTGCAGCCCGAGCTGCAGCACACGTCAATGGGTGAGGCCTTTTATGTTGATGCACCGATATTTATGAATCTCTTTACCATCAGTGAATTATGTTAAATTATGATGGTGTACTCTTACTTTAATTTGAGTCCCGGTGACAAGAAATAGTTGAGATGATCCGGTGTAGAGAAGCGAAATTTGTCCGAGCGTTGCCAAAATGTGTGCGCTGTTCGAGGTTTTTCGGGTTTTCACGGAAGAGCCGAAATATCCAATATGGCTACGGGATACGAAAGCGTCGTTGGGCGCTGAAGTCAATTGAGAGAGATTGCCGATGAGCGTAGCCGAAGTCAAGCGAGAGAGACCGCCTCTCGCTCAACGCGGCATGCCTGCGAGGCACAGCCTTGGCTCCGCTAAGCCCCGCCTCGGCTATCTCCGGCCCAACCGAACGCAGCGTGCTAGAGCACAGCAACAGGTCGACGCACGGCGAATATCGATCGCCGTGCGCCAGCTGAATATCCAACACTATTTCATTCATGTATCAAACTTGAATCGCGTTTTTCTCAAAACTTTTTTTTTAAGTCGGTAGTCAAAATTTCTCGAAAACCTTTGGACGGATTTCGCCTAAACTTTGCACACTTCTTTTACCTACTAAATACTCGGTTCTGAACGCGGGATTTTTTTTTTTCAATTACAACTTATTTTTTATTTGAACAAAAAGAGCAATTTTTGGCAAAAATCAGAGTTTTTGATTGCAACTTTACTAAAAATTCAAAAATGAATATTTTGTTAATTCCTTCGTTCAAATCCAAGATAAACTTATGTACTAAAGAAATATTTTTGGTTTTTTAATTTCAGATGAAGCAATCATGAGTTATCCTGACCACCGCATGGAAACTTTATTTTGAGGTGACTCGGTTCTCACCACTACCACTGGCTTATTTTTCAATGTTTTTAAATGTAAATTTAGCAGAATATTCTTAGAATAATGCTTAATAATGTAACAAATTTAAAAAATATAAATAAATAAGGTACTCTGAAAAAAAAATCACAAAAATACGCTTTTGTTTGTATTTCAGACCCTTTTCCCCCCCTTAAGTCTGAAAAGTTTTGCTCTTAATGACTTTAAATTTTCTGACAATATTTCTTATACTCGTAAGTTGTAGTATCAGAAAAAAAACCAATTTTCCGACCCTTTTCCCCCCTTAAAGGAGATTCAAAAGCTAATATTCTAGATTTATCAAAAGTATGTTTAGTTATATAAATATGACTGACCAAGGTGGTGCGACCTTGATACAGGTGATTAACTCTATTTCTATGCTCTTGAACGCGTATTTTTCGGTGGATTTTAGTTTATTAATTATCAGTTGTAGGACAAACTTTGCATAGTAACAAATAATCTAATTTGGGTTTTAACATCGAGGGAACTTTATCTTTCGTTAAGACGCTAATTACGTCAATGTAATGGGGGGGGGGGGGGGGGGGGGGTAAAGAACGGAAGTGGGGTAGTAGCGTAGACACGCACTGTCTCACGCTAAAGGGTCCTTTCTACTACTGTGTATAATCGACTATGAACATTTTTTTAATCAATCATGTTACTTATTTTTTATGAGGAATCCGAATCTGTAATGAAAAATGGGGGTTCCCTTTACGATTTAAAAGTCGCCCCTAACTCCACCTCAGGGAGTGGGGATAAAGGGTTGACTTTGGTATCATTGGATGACCCTCTTCCAGGCGAACAAATTGTTATGCCGTTACCGCGTAATTGGATTATTCGGTATTCGGTATAATATTAAAAAGTTATTATTTTTGGGATCGTTTGCCGATTAGGGGATGGATCTCGAGTAATTGATGAAAACGCGAATTTATATAAAAGAAAGTATTTATTATAGGCAACGGTAACTTTCCATTGCTGTCGTCGTTCTTGGTGTCGATCGTACGATCGGGCATTGGACTTCGTTTTCTGGCTTAAACGAATTCCAGTGTTTTTTTGCTATGGAATATTCCCGAATATACGAAATACGAAGTGGAATATTCCGCGGCACAACATCCCTCGCCCTTGAAAGGAAGAAATTTTTCTCTAAAAATTTTTTTTCTTCGATTGGTTTCTCGTATTTCCTCCTACAATTTGATATTTTATATATCGGAAAATAAAGCAGACAATGCATTCTTTATCATGGTTTTGACAATTTTTTGCTATTTTTTCTTCATTGTCGATCTGGCAATCGCACTCGATTGAGGGGGCGAGTTTCCCATGCCCTGGCCCGCTCGGGTCGCAGTTGTCGTCCGAGTAGCTCGAGGTTGTTATCTACCTCGGGTGCTGCCGGGGTCGTTGCCTCGGTTGTCCTTGTCGGTGTCCACTTCCGTTTGTACCTGTAACATTTAAACAGAAGGAAGGCGACCAAGGCTTCCGCTCGAATCTCCGAGCTTTTGTAGCCCCTCCGGATCTCGCAGCGCGCTTGATAGTGAAACTTCCTCCTCGGTGCGTGTCGGAGGTGCCTCTATTTCCCTCAATTTTAGGGCGTACGGGGGAAGGTAATCTTTCCGGATGATTTGAGATGTTCGTCCTGTTGTTTTCACGCTGAAATCTGGGGCGGTTACAATACATACGCCTATCAAAGCCAGTATTCCGGTTATTTGTGTCCATTTTCGCGTATTTTAGGACTTCGCAGGTTGCGTTGTTTGTAACCAAAATTGTAGGGTGTGTTGACGGGCAAATGTAAGATTTGTTCAGTACCTTGCAATTTTTAAAGTTATTTGTATACGGTACTTTTTGTATACAGTACTATTGCTGCCCGATCAGCGGTATCTCTCGCACGAGCACTACCGCGTTGCCTTCATTGCTATAGGTGTGGTAGTACGTCGACGATGTGTCTTGTGAGCGTTTCTGACGGCAGGGACGTTGCTCTGGCCTTACCACTAGCTATGTCGTTTACCAGCCACACTAACTCCTGTACGTCGTCGACTGCAATACTTATCGCGTTGAACGTCTCTTCCTAGTGTAGGCGCCTCGTTACATAGTACAGGTTGTCGTTGAGTGTGTGATTGATACGCTGTATCTGGGGCCAGCAGGGCCTGTTCGTTGGCCTTTATATTATGCGCGCTTTCATTATATAGGCTGAAAGTGGTCCTTACGACTTATTTTTAGTTTTTCAACCCATCCTGCAGGGTCTGCTGTGATGCCTTTATTCTGGCAATCTCTTCGTGGAGCTTTTGGGCATCGGCAGCGTCCATATTTCCTATGATGGCCTTGATGCTTCCAAGGCCGCCGACTATTATATGCTTAATCGAAAAATGTTTTTTGTTTGTCTCAATTATATAGCGTTATTACCTACTCTGCTTGGTTTATTGAAGTTTCCACCTTGCGCCCTGAGGGGTTCTTACCCACATTCAATCTTAGCTTTAATTAATCTGTTAATTAGCTATAGGTAATTTTTATAATTTCATATATTCCTGATCTATTAGTGCTCGATAAAGAGCTTCAGGCGTTTTGCATGCACCGCCTGAATTTTTCGTCCCTTTCGGACGACGTAATTGACGGGGGGCCTCTTCTCTACTACTTCGTGAGGTCCAGTCCACTTCGGGGTCAGCTTGGCATTTCTTTGAAGGTCGAGCTGAGAAACTTTGACCCCTGATCCGATAGTATTATTTCCGGCGTTCCGTGCCGGCAGATTGATTCTTCTACTAGGACTGTAGCGACTGTCGAAGCCTCTTGGTTCGGTAGTGATATCGCTGCACTGTATTTTATGAGCGCGCCCTGTATGGTAAGTATATATCTTTTTCCCGAGGCGCTTTCTGGTAGCGGTCCTACGATGTTGACTGCTACTTTCTCAAATGACCTTGATGGGGTGTGTCGCCCACCATCGGCACTCGTTCCCTTTTCCTGATTTTGTTCTTTTGGCAGGATTCACAGGACGATATGTAATTTTCCAAATCCCTTCTCAGGCCGGGCCAGTCGTACTTGGTCCGAATCGGATGTAACGTACGCCGTATACCCTGATGCCCTCCTATGGGGGTGTCGTGTTATTCTCTAATTATTTTCTGGCGGTCATCGGCAGAAGGAGTGGCTACGCCACTGTGGCAGTCCTTCGATCCGATCTTAAGGGGTTCGCGAAGCTGCACCTCGTGCGCGCGCTGTCGCTTGTTCCCTCGTAGATGGAATACACCGTTGTATTCGCACATTATTCCTGCGCGAGTTGCTTGCTTTTCACTGCTGGGGGGCACCAAGTCGGGCTTCCGTTGTTGCTGCGCAAAGCGTTTGACCTTCTTCCACGTGCTCTCTGAGCTTACGCGCAGTGTCTTGACCTATCGGCTACGTACGGCCTTAGCTATCTCCGACGGCTCGAGTGTCGCCGTCGGCTGTTGCACTTCTCCGTCGTGTTTAGAAACATTTAAACTCACTCTATTCGTTTTTGACGGTGTGATACGGAATCTCGCTACTTTGCCTCGGCTGATTCCGCTCCTTACAGGTAGTCCGACAAATTTATTCTCCTTGGCGGCATCCATGTTATAACCGTTTCCGGAAGGAAGATTTATCTTTGTAAGCAGGCCTATGTACTTGCATGTGGCGGCAGTTCTACTGCGTGGTGACGAATATATTCTCGTCGCGCCGTCCTGTAGCGGCGGGCAGTGCCCATACAACTTGAGCATCTCGCCATGCAGGATGTCCGCTTTATGCTGCTTGATAAAGTCCATGCCAAGTAGTCCGTTGACCTTCAACGGCGCATTGTTCGGAACGATGTAAAACCAATGGTCTACATTTAAAGCCGGTGTCTTGAGCACAATTTTAGCTATCCCGAGGGGGGTGAATTTTTCGCCCGCCACCCCCTGCAGCTCTACGGTGCAGTCGTTCAACATGGTCTCTGGTTTGAGACAGCCTTCCTTGATTATGCTGCACTGCGCTCCGGTGTCCGCCTTGAAGGTGAGTATCCCGTCGTGGTCAACGGTGCATCGATATCGAAGTCGCTGGTGCTGGCACTCGACGCCGGCACCGTTACTTGTAGGAGCTGCAGCGTTGTTTTCTTTTGCTTGCCCGCAGATCTCTGCTGGACAGTTAGCGTATACAGTCCCGGTGCGCCCAGCGTGTTAACGCCTGCAGTGGCTGGATCTGACCCCGCGGTTACCGTATTTCTTGCATCTCTGTAGCCTGCGTTTCTTGGCTGTCGGGACGGCTGCGTTGGCTCGCTTTTATTCTGCGACAGTCTCTTCCGGCAGTCCTTCCACATGTGGCCTTTCTTCTGGCAGTAGTTGCAGGTTATTTTCACGTTGTGAATTGACTTGTTTTTACTGGGTACTGGTAGGCTTACTCGTCCCGATCTGCGGGTGCAGTCTCGAGCCATGTGCCCTGGTCCTCCGCACGTGAAGCCATTTTCTTCCTGCCGGGATGGCGCTTCTTGGGACCTTCTGGGGTGGCTTAATGCTCCACCTACCCCTCCCTTTGGCTGCACCATATTGGTGATTTCGATCGCTCCCGTTACTGACTCGTGGAGAGTGATGTAGTTACGAGATCTCACCAGGATTTGGACCTGCCCATGCAGTCGATTTTCGAAGTTGGCCTGGGCGCTCTTCCGTGTTATTTTCTCGATGATGCGCATTTCTGACATCGAGACGGCTTCCTCACAAAGCTTTTCTATAATATCGACGGTGATACGCTCTGTCTTGGCGGCGTATACCGCGATATCCTCGCCCGGCCATGCCGGAGGGAGTTGAATTCGACATGTAACGCGGGCTGCGACTTTCGCTTTCCGTACAGGGCCTCCAGCTCAGTGTTGAGCTGTGCTACCGAGAGGATGGTTTTATGCTTCATCTCTCGGGACGCCCTACGGTCGAGCTTGCTGCTCAGTACCAATTCCAACAGGATCTCGTGGTCACCGGGCGCGACCCGCTTGAAAACGGTCTCACAGGACCGTATGAAGGCGTCCAGCTCGTCAGCGTTGCTGTCGTCGAAGTGCTTTATATTCTTCAAGGCCAGCCCCAGGTCGAGCGTCCTACACCGGGTTTCCGGTATCCGCGTTTGCTCCCTTTGGAACACGGGATACGCAGCGGGGTATTCCGGCTCCTCGAATCGCGTTTGCCTCGACCGCGGACGTGGTATCGAGTGTTCTTCCAACCCAGTTCCTTCCAGCCTCCGCAGTAGTTCGGCATTTTGCTCCCGTAAGGATCGGATGAGTTCGAACTCGTCCGCATCTACCTCGTTGAGCGTATCCGCCAAATTCCGTCTTGCCGATGGTCTTTCGGCCTCCCTGAGTTCGCGATCGAGTTCGCGTTGGCCTCGATCGTACTCGCGCTGCAGCCTTTCGTACTGTCGTCGAACTCGGTCCATTTCACGGTGGCTCCGGTTGACCGCCGCCATCCGATCGCGTACTCTTGCGGGTACTGACCAGGCTGTCGTACCGGTAGCTGTAGGGAAACCTATGGTTCGCATGTTTTCAATTTCTCGCTCAACCATGTCCATGAATGACGCACCCTTGAGTGGATTCACGCTAAACTGGGCTGTTAGACGGCCTGCGAGGTCCTCCTGTTTGGTCGCGGGGATTCGTCCCGACGGCGAGAGCTCCAATAGCGCTCTGCGCGCTTCGTAAACAATACTCCCTACAGCCGCAGCTGATCCGGCTGTGGAGTCTACCCCTGCGCCAGGCAACGTCGTCTCTAGCAAGCTGCCCCTACGTCTTGATCGGGATTTCGACATGTTTATTTCGCGATGGCTTTATTGTTATATTTAAAAAAAAAATAATCTCACGAGAGATTCATATATCCGCGGGAATATTTTTTCTCAATTACGGCTTCGAAACGACTGGCTTTGAATCTGAGGCTAAATGTATATATATAACGTAACCGCCACTCACAGGTAGATGATCTGGAAGATCGTTCTCTCCATGGCGTTGCTCCTTGGGTGCTGTTCCTTCGGTGCTGTAGACCTGTTGTCTCGTAGCTCCCCTCGAAGGTTGGTCCAGTTGTCCTCCCTGATACCGTTGACCCGTCTCTTGGTGGTTCCTGGGCTCGTCTTCTGTGCGTCGGCAATGACTGCGCGACGGATTCGTCTCAAGTTACCGCTTCGGGTACTTGGTTGCACACTTTGTGCGTTTTTCCACGACTTGACATAACACCGTCAAACGGGATTTTAAACGGTTGACCGATGTCACACCGCACCGACGTACACTTCGCGCTTTCGCGTTAGCTTAGTCGGGTTTTCACGAACTACACTGGCGTCCTTGCACGCGTCGTAGTGGTCACTTCAGAGTCATTCTTATTTACTTTGTCCAAAACACTTTTTGTCCAAATAAATCACGTATCACTTAACTTCAGCAGATCCCACCGCTGCCACCAAATGTTATGCCGGTACCGCGTAATTGAATTATTCGGTATTCGGTATAATATTAAAAAGTTATTATTTTTGGGATCGTTTGCCGATAAGGAGATGAATCTCGAGCTATCGATGAAAACGCGAATTTATATAAAACGAAGTATTTATTACAGGCAACGGTAACTTTCCGTTGTCTATTTAAAAGTCAATGTAAGAATGTTCAACAATATGTTGTTTCGAGTATTTGACGAGGAACCAACCCGTTCTCTTTTGAGTCTAATTTATAACTGATTTTCGTAAAGCAGTTGCTAACTGTGTTCACGAAAATCCCTTAATTCGCAATTTTAGCGTTAGCCTATCGTCGATCGCGAAGCGAGTCGCCTCATGCCTCACGCGTTGGCGTTCTTGGTGTCGATCGTACGATCGGGCATTGGACTTCGTTTCCTGTCTTGAACGAATTCCAATGTTTTTTTTCCATGGAATATTCCTGAATATACGAAATACGAAGTGGAATATTCCGCGGCACAACATCCCTCCCCCCTTAAAAGAAAACACTTTTCTCTAAAAAAAATTTTTATTCGAGTGGTTTCCCGTACTTTTACAATTTGATACACTTTCAACAATACAATATTCATTTATTTATTTTATTTATTTAATAAATAAATAATTCTTATTTTATTTTATTTACTTTTTCATTTGTTAACGATGAAGTTTTCGTTTTGCTTCTTATCGTCTTTCGGGCCGGGCGAGTCGTTCTCGGTTGGGGGGACGGGTGCATACCCTGGCCAGCTCGGATCGCAGTTGCTCCTGTGACTGTTGTCGTCCGAGCGGCTCGAGGTTGATGCTTACCTCGGCTGCTGCCGGGGTCGTTGCCTCGCTTGTCCTTGTTGGTGTCCGGTTTCGTTGGTACCTGTAACATTTAAACAGAACATAGCCAGTCAAGGCTATTGGTGCTACTACACCCAGTGAGTAGAAACTCAGGTTGTGAATGTGTTGCATCCCGTCTCCGGCAGTATTGAGGTTGTCCACGATTTCATCGGCTCGAACTCCGAGCTTTTGAAGCTCTCCTGGGTGTCGCAGCACGCTCTGTAGTGGAATTGTCCTCTCGGTCTGCGTCGGGGGTGCCTGAGCTTCAATTTCCATCAATTTTAAATTTAACGTCGGAAGGTAGTCTTTTCGGATGACCTGCGACGTTCGCCTGATGGTTCTAATACTGAAATCTCGGGCGGTTACTACACATACGCCTACCAATGCCAGTATTCCCGAATTGTTTAGTATTTCGTGCTGAACGGGATTTTTTCCACAATTTATTCCTACGGATTCGGGGGTTCGTGCGACGTATAGCCATCGTCCTTGCTGTTGCATTGGGACGATTAGGGGATAGGTTATTTCGATAACCCTTTTTGCGCATTTTCCGCCGTTATCGGTGTTTATTTTCGCGTAGATTAGGACTTCGCAGGGTGCGTCGTTCGTAACCGGAATTGTAGGGTGTGTTGAAGGGCAAATGTATGATTTGTCCAGTACCTTGCAATTTTTTACGTCATCGGTTGTCATCCTTAGGTATCTACGATTCTCGATATCTATGACTATGTGATTCTCAGTCGTGTGTATGTAGTAGTGCCTGCCGTTGTCAACTCGCATGGGTATAGGATATACTTTTTGTATACTATACCGTTGCTGCCCGATCAACGGTTTAGCACGAGCACTACCGCAGTGCCTTCGCTGAAGGCCCTGGTATCTGCCAGTCGCATAAGTGTTGACACTTGGTCGTGTGCTATTACGACTGGGAAGCTACTGCCTGGCGGTAGGTGTGGTAGTGCTTCGACAAAGTGCCTGGCGAGTGTGCGTGGCGGCAGGGACGTTGCTCTGGCCTTACCGCTAGCTATATCGTCTACCAGCCACACTAGCTCCTGTACGTCGCTGAGTAATGCTTCGACCGCAATACTTATCGCTTTGAGCGTCTCGTCCAATGTTGGCGTCCCTTTATGTAGTACAGGTCGTCGTTGAGCGTGTGGTTGATATGTTGTATCTGGGCCAGCAGAGTCTGTTCGTTAGCCTGTATGTGATGCGCGCTTTCGTTAAATAGGCTGAGCATGGTTCTTATGACTTGGATTAAATTTTTCAGCCCTTCCTGCAGGGTCTGGTGGGAGGCTTCAAGTTGCGTTATTTCTTCATGGAGCTCCCGTGCGGCGGCGGCGTCCATGTTTCCCGTGATGGCCTTGATTATGCTTCCTAGGCCGTTGATCAATCCTCTGCGCTCTCTGACGGAGCGCGTCCCGAGGAGGTCATATATGGTCAACACTCCCATCTCTATTTTTCTGTGCATTCTTTGAACCGAGTCGCTTATGACGGGACATAGGTCGTTGACGCAGGTTTCGCCTTCGCACAGCTCTATGAGACGTTGTAGACTTTTGCTGATCTCTGCTTCTCGGTGCATTAGAGCGGCGAGGTACAGCCTGATAATCAACCGCCACGTCAATTGGATTATCGTGAGGGTTCCTATGTCTTCGTAGTGGATGCCCGGAGTGCTGGTAATAGCGCTGACGTCGTAGTCTGGCGAATGCTGCGTAGCTACGGTTAGTCCACCTTTTGTTGCGATCAACCTGTAATGAGGTGGGAGGAGAAAAGCGTGAGAATGCATACTTTTCAAATTCCCCCTCTTTTTCTTGCGGTCTCGCGGGTTCCATCTCGCGGGAGCTTCTTTGCTCATTCTTCATTCAACCTGCAACGATCTCGGCTGTGTCTTTTTTTAAATTTGGGTTTTATGGAGCTGTCGTGTGCAGGGGGGAAGATCTAACCCCCAAGGCGCTTGCTTTCGCGGTAAGTGTTTTCTTTTCTCCTTTGATTTTTTAAGTATGTAGAATTTTCTATAAATTTTCCTCTTCCTTTTCAGAAAGGTCTGGTAGTACAGGGGCGAGACTGACGCAGCCGCTCGGACGCGGTCTTGGCCATCCGTAGCCGCCGGCAGAGTTGTCGCCGGGCGGTCGACTTTCTATGGGGCCTGGGGCCCTGGGTCTGTGATGATGCGGAGCTTTCCCTGATTTTATAGGCCTTAGTCGACTGTTCCGAGAGGGTCCCCTGACCTCCTGCCCCAGGTGTGGGGTACGCCTACCTGACCTTTAAAAATTATATGTTTTATTTCTACTGTACTGTGTACATCAGCGAAATTTTCATCTGTAAATTGTTTTACTTTCAATCATCGTTATTCATTGGAGTTCCTTACCTTACGCTCCGTGGAGCTCCCTACCCGCATTTACTTAATTTTTACTTAGGTTTAGTGCTCGATAAAGAGCTTCAGGCGGTTAGCATGCACCGCCTGAGTTTTCCGTCCCTTCTGGACGACGCACAGTAGACGCAGAGCCCGAAATCGTGGCAGTAAATACAAATAACCTCCGATCGGAATGAAAATTGGTATGCAGGGGTTTTTAAGGTCGCTGATTACGAATCTGAAAGTTAAATTATTGTAAACAAAATAGCCGATCCAATATGGCGGACATGGATGTTAAAAAGGTGTCCGATCTTGACAAAAATTGGTATATGCGGGTTTTTAGGGTCGCTTATTACGAATCCGAAAGCCAAATTATTGTAAACAAAATGGCCGATCCAATATGGCGGACATGAATGTTAAAAAGGTGTCCGATCTTGACAAAAACTGCTATATGTGGGTTTTGAGGGTCGCTCATTACGAATCCGAAAGCCAAATTATTGTAAACAAAATGGCTGATCCAATATGGCGGACAAGTATGTTAAAAAAAATTAAAAATTTTCAAAAAAACTCCCTCCTGCCGTACCACTCAAAAAAGGATGAAATAATTTACTTATTTAGTATGACGTTTTCGTATACAATGATATATAACTTGCATTAGTTATTTGAATTTTAATTATTATAATTGAATTGAACAAAATTGATATACGCGGGTTGTGAAAGTGACTGATTTCGAATCAGAAAGCCAAACAATTTCGAACAAAATGGCCGATCCAATATGGCGGACATAAATGGTAAAAAGGTGTCAGATCTTGAAGAAAATTGATATACGCGGGTTGTGAAAGTGACTGATTACGAATCAGAAAGCCAAACAATTTTGAACAAAATGGCCGATCCAATATGGCGGACATAGATGGAAAAAGGTGTCAGATCTTGACAAAAATTGGTATACGCGGGTTTTTAGGGTCACTGATCACGAATCCGACAGACAAATTATGGTACACAAAACGTATCCTGTTAAATGGATGAGATATAATATAAAATATAATAATCATAATAAAATAAACGTTAGCCGTGCCTTCTACGGAATTAATATTTTTATTTTCAAAATACATTATTCTCGAAATCGTGTAATCGAATTAAATTTTTAGTCGAATGGAACATCGGATTCGGAGTCGCCGTCGCCGTCGTCGATGTCGGAACCATCTATTTGTGACGAAACCTTGATGTACTGCAGCATTGATAGTTGGAGCGAGCAGCATCGCGACAGCTTCCGGCGACAAACTTTTTAGTGGTTTCTTCGGTAGTTGCCGGATGCTAGATATGTACGGGTCTGAAGAAATTAGCAGCCGGTGGAAAACATCTTGCATTGTTTTTATCCTGGAAGTTTTTCGCGAGAAGTTTTCTCGGTATCGTTTAATATCTTTATTTCGAGCTTCCTGAGCGTCTTCGGATAATTCGCCGATTGGTAAAAGCGCATGAGCTATTATCAGTGAACCGTGAATTAATAGCTTGTGTACCGAAGTAGGCATGTGGTACCAAGGGTATAATGCAACGATAGTTCTTGCCGTTTCAATAGTATACTGCTCAAATAGTTCACAATTTATCTTGTGGCCACACGAGATAACTTGTAGGATAACGTAGAAACGGTTAATTACTTTTTCGTTGACCCCGGTTATCAAAGCAGAAACCTTCCAATTCTCAAAAAATCGCCGAGCTGTGTTGCCATCATTGCTGCTGCCGTATCCAGGCTTCGGACGATCAATGCTTAGACCCAATTCGCTCTTGAATTCGCGTTGAATCCTCTCCTTGGTTTCTTCGGTAATTTTTTTTTCTTCGGAACTTCGTGCTTGCCATTTTTTAATGCCGAGTTTGTACGACAAATGTATGCAATACTCGAAGCACCGTATCCACACATGCAGTGTCGACAACCCGAACTTCAAATTCGTTTCAACGACCTCCTTTTGCAACATAACGTCGATGGCATTAAAATCTTTGCTGGTTGCTCCACACAAATAGCACCGTTGAGCAGATTTCGTCGATGACACAGCATTGCAAACTTTACCATCTATCATGGTGAACGCCAACTTGTACGTTATGGAGATATCTTTTCTACTTACTACAGTTTGGAGTGGACTAAGCGACTTTATTTGTGCTTCGACAATTCCAACTTCATTTAGTGTGGACTCTGTATCTTCGTGCAGAAACTGTAGTCTAAGCGGCCTACAAAATCGTGGAGACGAGGGCCTAGGGTTCTTCCAAACCATGATTTCTGCTTTTGTTTGTTGATCAATGCAGATGAGTTGTAATGGCACAACCGAAGTAAAAAACACATGCGCATCTGATTTGCTATCATCAGTAAAAGTCTGCTTATATTCACTTTGCCCACAGCTTCCATCGCAACCCCATTTGCAAATTAAATCCATATTACGAGCATTACCGTTAGTCAAGGTTTCAACGACTTCTGTTTGGACGAGTAAAATACGTTTAACTGTATGATCTAATAATGCCTGCAATTCGACTTCTGCACTCGTCTCTGTAATGGTAATTGCGTCAGACCGAGGATAACAACGCTTTTTTGCTTCCACCACTTTTTCGTAAGACGGATATAGACGACAGTTATGTGCCAACGATATTTTTCTCATCGTTAGGTAAGCTCCCTTTGACAATTTACATTCGATCAAAGCGGAAAGTGCAGCCTCTTCCGATAAAGAGGTTTCACCCGTTACTGCATAAGCTTTTCGATACTTAGAAGCTCTTAAAGGACTCGTCATTGTTACGTCCTTAACAACTTTCGAAGCGTCTAATTGTCCCGAAGCGCGAAGGCTCATTTGAGTAGCGTATGCTAATTCTTCCGGGGTTGAGGATTTACGAATATCTTCGGTCTTCTTTCGTTTTGACCTTTCACTTGCCGATGTAAACTCAAGGGACGGGCGGCCTCTTTTACTACCTGGGTCTTTCTCAACAGTGTCTGTAGGTACGGCAAAATATACCTGCCCGCTAAGCCATTTACTGTTTTTCTTGAAGAAAATGTCCGATGTTCTATTAGCTTCTTGCCACCTGGTTCTTATTTTATTAAACAGCATTGAAAAGGCGGTTCTCGAGTCCTCAGGCACCACAACTTTACGTCCACTTTTCTCGGAAATTTTAGTTTCCACGAAATTCAATAACGTAGCGAAATTATCGTTCAAATTATCCTTTATAATAAGATATAATTCTTTCCTCGTCAAATGTACTCCTTCGTAATGGGACCCTGTAATAAAGACATAAAATTGTATAGAATTTGTGTTGAAGGATCAGATCAAAATTTTAATGAATTTTAATTATTGTAACAAATAAGTAGCCGCAATAATTATTCGTATTTTTTTTTTAAAAGTACATAAAAAACAACAGTTATGAAAAAAAAATTGAATTTAGACTATTATGAAAGAAGTTATGAGCAAAAAAACATAAACAAATATTTTTTGAACGGGTGACCAAAAACATCTCAAAATGTACCAGAAGCCGATTTTTGATGAGTACATGAAAATATGACAAAATCAAGGGAAAAAAATTGAACTGTCCGATTTGGCGTGGAATGCTCCATATATACCTATATATATAATAAAAATGTATCAAATATAAATAAAATGTGACGATTCAAATTTTTTTTATTTAGTATATACTTACATATATATGTATTGTTGTATGTCTACAAAAATAGATATATAAATGATTTACTTGAATTTGTATTTTGTATATATATATGTATATATATATATATATTATATATGGTATATGTATGGATATAGTCCTATTGCTCAAGTAGCAGCTGTTCAATGGCCCCATGGCATGGCGTATGGCGCCGCGCGCGCGTGCACGGTCGGCAACCGCCTGTTTTACGTTGCCAAAAACCATAACAGACAAAGTTAGGCAGCTCTAGGCAGCTAGTTCCTGTTAATTTCGCAAGCTTATATAATAAACTAAAGGCCTAGACATTGGCTGTCGCAGAATATGGCAGAAAGTATAACTTTTCGGATAGTTGAAAATATAAGTTTACAAAATTCTTTCACTTTATTTATGCAGTAGTTTATACTACACTTCAATAATTTACATATTTATTTTAAACTCAACCAATGTAAAAATATCTTCTACACACCTCCAGAAGTCGTATCCATGTCTCCGGATTGATTTAAAACACTTCACTTTAAAGTTATCGATTTTATAAGTCACGGTAGTTTTCGCTCGTTCAGCGCGCGATGCGAACACTCGTCTCGAAGGCTAACTTCCAACTGACGCAGCGACGAAGGTATACGGTGAAAGAGGTTCCCCTTTTACAATTTAACGCAGCCATTAGTCCTCTACCTGACTGCCTGCTCAAATATCCCGATTGTAAAAATTTTTTTCTGACTTTTCTGCCACGATTTCGGGCTCTGCGTCTACTGTGCAACGTAGTTGACGGGAGGCCTCCTTTCCACTATCTCGTAGAGTCCCGTCCACTTAGGGGTCAGCTCTGCAAACCGCCCCTTGTGCACCGTCGCATCTCGGAGGAGTACTCGTTCGCCGACGCGGTACTTCTGTTCCTGCGCGCTGTGGTCATACGCATTCTTTGACCGTCTTTTCGCGCCTTCCCGGTTGTCGCGTGCTATATATATAGTCCATGCGGCGCGTAGTCGCTCTCGTAGTTCTTGGACATAGTCGTCATATGCATAAGTGCCTCGGGGCTCCTGTCTTACGGCCGTCGGTAATTCAGGTTCGCTACCGTACACCAGCACGTGGGGAGATAGTCTGGTCCCCGTATGCGGAGTGGTGTTGTACATGAACATTGCGTATGGCAGCAGCTCGTTCCAGTCTTCTTGATCCTCGCTTATGACATTTTTCAGGTATTCTGCGAGAGTGCTGTGCAACCTTTCCAGGGCGCCATTCGATTCCGGGTGATATGCTGTTGTCTATATTTTCTTAATTCTCAGCAGTCCACACATTTCCTTGAAGGTCGCACTGAGGAATTTGGTGCCTTGGTCTGATAGTATCATTTCCGGCGTTCCGTGCCGGCAAATTAATTCTTCAATGAGCGTCCTTGCTACTGTTGAAGCCTCTTGGTTCAGCAGGGGGATCGCTGCACTGTATTTGGTAAGAGCGTCCTGAAACGTGAGTATGTATTTTTTCGGAAGCGCTTTCCGGTAGCGGGCCTACGATGTCGACCGCAACTTTTTCAAATGACCTCAATGGGGTGTCCGTTACCACCATCGGCGTTTGTTCCTCTTTCCTGATTTTGTTATTTTGGCAGGATTCGCAGGACGATATGTACTTTTCCGAATCCCTTCTTATGCCGGGCCAATCGAACTTGGTCCGGATCTGATGCAACATACGCCTGATACTCTGATGCCTTCCTATGGGGGTGGCGTGGTATTCTTTTATGATTTTCAGGCGGTCATCGAAGGAGGGAATGGCTACGCCACTGCGGCAGTTGCTGCGTTCTTTCATAATGCTGTCTTCTTCGGTGCTGATGGAGGTTTGCGAGCCACGGCCCCGGCTTTGCCTCGCTTCCTCAGCAGGCTTGTGCGGTGCTCGGCTCACAGTTTCTTTGCTCGGTGTGCCCCGCAGCTCCGCCGTTGCAACGCCCTCTGTCTCGAGCGGCCTTGCAACGTTTTCCTTTCTCGGCCTACCGCGCCGTACGGGTCGGCCATGCTGCGCTGCGCTCGCTCTGTCCTTTTCGGCGATGCTCGCAGTCCTACTCGTGCTTGTCTGTACTAGCTTGCGGGGTCTGCCCCTTCCTCGACCGCGCGGCTTCGCGGCGGGGCTGTGGGGTTCAGTAGAGCGACCTGCATACACGCTGCGGATCTCTCTGTTTTCTTCTGAACCGTTGGCAGGCGCTGCCTCTCGCTCTGCCGCATCGTTAAGCTGGCTCGGGGTATTCTCGGCTCTCCGCTTTGTGCGTCTGTTTGTACCCGGGCTCTTGCCATCCTTTTCTATCCCGTGGGCGAGCTCAACCTCTTGCTCCGAAGAACTACCATGGCTATACGGGGTATCTTCGGCCCTCCGCTTTGTGCGGTCCTTCGTTGTGCCTACTTGTCCCGTAGTGCTGTCCTCTTCCGACTCACAGACTACGTTCTCTGCTCTCGTTTGGGCCCTCGTAGTAAGGTAAAGGGTGGTTAAATTTTAAGGGCCGATGTTGAATGTGAACCACACCTAAACGTCAAGTTTTTTTCTGCATTTCATTTGACATTTCTCTATTTCAGACTAACTCAATTTGAACCATGGAAAGATACACAATCGAGCAATGCGTTAAAGTTATTGAGGCTTATTATGAAAATGGGCGTTCAAATCAAAATGCATATCGTGCACTTCGTGATTTTTTCGGTCAATTTAATCGTCCAAATGTGCGTACAATCGGAAAAATCGTGCAAAAATTTGAGCAAACCGGGTCTGTAGGAGATATTAAAACACCAGTGCATGCTCGTACAGCTCGTACTGCAGAAAATATTGCTGCTGTTCGCGACAGTGTGGTTGAAGAGCCGTCCACCTCAACTCGTCGTCGTGCCCAACAATTGCACCTCTCACGCTCGTCGTTGATGAACATTATGCATAAAGACTTGCATTTACACGCTTATAAGGTGCAATTGACTCAAGAACTAAAGCCTCTTGACCATTCCAAACGTCGTCAATGGTCAGAATGGTGGCAAGAAATGGCAACAGTGGATGATCAATTTTCGAAGAAAATCATCTTCAGTGATGAGGCACATTTTCACCTCAGTGGATTCGTCAATAAGCAGAATTGCCGCATTTGGGCGAATCATAATCCAAGAGTGATTGTCGAAAAACTAATGCACCCACAAAGAGTGAGTGTTTGGTGCGGTTTATGGGCTGGCGGCATCATCGGGCCGTATTTTTTCCAAAATGAGGCCGGTCAGGCAGTTACTGTGAATGGTGTTCGCTATCGTGAGATGATAACGAACTTTTATGGCCCGAATTGGAAGATATGGATGTGGGCGATATGTGGTTTCAACAGGACGGTGCCACTTGCCACACAGCTAAGAAAACAATGGCTCTTTTGCGCGACAAATTCAATAGCCGTGTTATCTCACGTGGTGGCGATGTCAATTGGCCGCCAAGATCATGTGATTTGACACCGTTGGACTTCTTTCTTTGGGGTTATTTGAAAGAAAAGGTGTACGTCGATAAGCCAGCAACAATTCAAGAGCTAAAGAATGAGATAATTCGGTACATTAACGGCATAGAACCTCAATTATGCCTAAGCGTCATCGAAAATTTGGACCATCGGATGGAGGTATGCCGCCGAGGTCGCGGCGGCCATTTGGCCGATATTTTGTTCCATACATAATTGAACCATACCATATTATCATAATAAAAAGAATTGACAATAATTTCCTAAATAATTTGTGTTTTATTCAAAATCAACATCGGCCCTTAAAATTTAACCACCCTTTATATACGGCTTAGCGTATCTGCATTTGTATTGCGCTTACCTGCCTTGTATTCTACATTAAACTCATGTTCCGCTTATTTAATTTTCCAACGCATCAATCTCGAACCTGGCTCCTTCACTTCGAACAGCTAGGTGAGCGGTTGGTGGTCCGTCACTAGAGTGAAACGGGTACCATAAATACATGGCCGAAATTGAGCGAGAGCCCAAACTATTACGAGTAATTCTTTTTCCGTAGTCGTGTAATTCTGCTCGGCCTTCGTCATGGTGCGGCTAGCGTGGCATATGGGCAAATCGTCTCCGATCTTGCCTTGCGAAAGGATAGCGCCGAGTATCCGATCTTATGCGTCTGTCGTCACGATGAACGGGTTTTCGAAGTCCAGATACTGCAATATTGGTGCCCTGGTAAGTTCTTCGAATGCGGCATCCCTTACTGCGGTCCACTCGTATTAAACCCCTTTATGGGTTAATTCTGTGACTGGCTTGGCGGTTTTCGAGAAATCTTTGATGAATTTCCGGTAATAACCAGCTAGTCCGAGGAAGGATTGTACTCTTTTTACGTCTCTCGGCACCGGAAATTTCCTTACCGCTTCCAGCTTCTTCGGATCAGCACGTGCACCCTCTTCGGAGATGATGTGGCCAAGGTATTGTGTTTCTTTGCGCAGGAACTGGCACTTGCTTGGTTGCAATGCCAAACTGGCTTCCCTTAGCCGCTGCAGTACCTTTCGCAGCCTGTCGTTGTGATCCTTGAAGGTTTTGCCGTGAATTACTATGTCGTCTAGGTATACATAGCATTTAACTCCCTGTAGTCCAGCCAGCGCGGAGTTCATCAGCCTCTGGAATGACGGTGGCGCGTTGTTGAGTCCGAATGGCATGCGGCTGTAATCAAAATGGCCCTGTGGTGTAGAAAATGCGGTTTTTTCTTTGTCTTGCTACGCCATCGGGATTTTGTGAAATCCAGAGGCGAGATCCAAAGTCGTATAATATCGGGCCCGTCTCAACTGGTCCAATATTTCGGTGATATTGGGTAGTGGGTATGAGTCTCCGATGGTGGCTTCGTTCAACTTCCGAAAGTTCACCACTACGCGCATTTTCCTCACCCCGGCTGGATCAGGTTTTTTCGCTACAACCAGAAGCGGCGTGTTCCACTGGCTTCTGCTGGGCTGGACGATGCCTTCTGTCAGCATTTCAGTGGTCTGCCTTTCCACTTCCTTTTTGTGGGTTTCCGGCAGCCTATATAGGTGCACCTTAATGGGCTGCACCTCTTCCTTAAGGGGAATCACGTGCTCCATCATTGGCGTACATGGCAGCTTGTCCCCTGGCAGGTGGAATACATATTCGTATTCCCTAGTAATCTCATAGAGCGCTTCACGCTCTTCTTTATTGAGATTTTCCGTGTCTAGCTCTTGAGCTAGTCGCGCGAGGCGGTCAGCCCTTCGCTCTGCGCTGACGGTGCATACTTCGGGCGTCGCGGCTTCGAGACCATGACCCACTACCGTTATCTCTAGCGGCTCGAGTTGCACCTCGGGGCGTTTTACCTCAATAGCCTGCTCTGTGGTATTTATTAGACTTACTGCACAGCTACTACCGTGCGGCGGCATGATGCAGGCTCCCATAATTAATCCGTTTCCCAGTTGCATTTTCGAGAGTAGCCCGATGAATTTACTCTTGGTCGCGGCATACGCGACGATCTCGCAGCGTGGCGGCAGGGTAATCTTGACTGATCCATCCAAAAGTGGCATGCAGTGTCCGTACAGTTTAAGCATTTCGCCGTGCAAGATATCTGCCTTATGACGTTTAATGAAATCCATTCCGAGCAGTCCGTTTACCCTTAGTGGCACGGTGTTCGGAACGATGTAAAACCAATGCTGTACATTTAGAGCCGGTGTCTCGAGCACGGTTTTTGTGATTCCTGGCGGAGTAAATTTTTGAGCTTGAGGCAGCCTTCCTTGATGATGCTGCACTGTGCCCCGGTGTCTGTGTTTGAGGGTGAGTACCCTGGTCACGGCCAACAGTGCGACGATATCGAAGTCGCTGGCAGTGGCGCTTGACGCCGGCAATGTTACCTGTAACAGTTGTAGAGTCGTTTTCTTTAGCTGGCGTGTAGGTCTTTGCTGGGCCGTCAGAGTATTCAATCTCATTGTGCCCAGTGGGCGGATGTCTGTATACGCTCGACAAGTTCCTGCTGTTACTGATGTTTTTTTCCGTCTTGCCCCCTGCGTCCCTCTGACGTTGCACAGTCGACGCAGAGCCCGAAATCGTGGCAGTAAATACAAATAACCTCCGATCGGAATGAAAATTGGTATGCAGGGGTTTTTAAGGTCGCTGATTACGAATCTGAAAGCTAAATTATTGTAAACAAAATGGCCGATCCAATATGGCGGACATGGATGTTAAAAAGGTGTCCGATCTTGACAAAAATTGGTATATGCGGGTTTTTAGGGTCGCTTATTACGAATCCAAAAGCCAAATTATTGTAAACAAAATGGCCGATCCAATATGGCGGACATGAATGTTAAAAAGGTGTCCGATCTTGAAAAAAACTGCTATATGTGGGTTTTGAGGGTCGCTCATTACGAATCCGAAAGCCAAATTATTGTAAACAAAATGGCTGATCCAATATGGCGGACAAGTATGTTAAAAAAAATTAAAAATTTTCAAAAAAACTCCCTCCTGCCGTACCACTCAAAAAAGGATGAAATAATTTACTTATTTAGTATGACGTTTTCGTATACAATGATATATAACTTGCATTAGTTATTTGAATTTTAATTATTATAATTGAATTGAACAAAATTGATATACGCGGGTTGTGAAAGTGACTGATTGCGAATCAGAAAGCCAAACAATAACGTAGCGAAATTATCGTTCAAATTATCCTTTATAATAAGATATAATTCTTTCCTCGTCAAATGTACTCCTTCGTAATGGGACCCTGTAATAAAGACATAAAATTGTATAGAATTTGTGTTGAAGGATCAGATCAAAATTTTAATGAATTTTAATTATTGTAACAAATAAGTAGCCGCAATAATTATTCGTATTTTTTTTTGAAAAGTACATAAAAAACAACAGTTATGAAAAAAAAATTGAATTTAGACTATTATGAAAGAAGTTATGAGCAAAAAAACATAAACAAATATTTTTTGAACGGGTGACCAAAAACATCTCAAAATGTACCAGAAGCCGATTTTTGATGAGTACATGAAAATATGACAAAATCAAGGGAAAAAAAATTGAACTGTCCGATTTGGCGTGGAATGCCCCATATATACCTATATATATATAATAAAAATGTATCAAATATAAATAAAATGTGACGATTCAAATTAATTACTTTAGTATATACTTACATATATATGTATTGTTGTATGTCTACAAAAATAGATATATAAATGATTTACTTGAATTTGTATTTTGTATATATATATGTATATATATATATATTATATATGGTATATGTATGGATATAGTCCTATTGCTCAAGTAGCAGCTGTTCAATGGCCCCATGGCATGGCGTATGGCGCCGCGCGCGCGTGCACGGTCGGCAACCGCCTGTTTTACGTTGCCAAAAACCATAACAGACAAAGTTAGGCAGCTCTAGGCAGCTAATTCCTGTTAATTTCGCAAGCTTATATAATAAACTAAAGGCCTAGACATTGGCTGTCGCAGAATATGGCAGAAAGTATAACTTTTCGGATAGTTGAAAATATAAGTTTACAAAATTCTTTCACTTTATTTATGCAGTAGTTTATACTACACTTCAATAATTTACATATTTATTTTAAACTCAACCAATGTAAAAATATCTTCTACATACCTCCAGAAGTCGTATCCATGTCTCCGGATTGATTTAAAACACTTCACTTTAAAGTTATCGATTTTATAAGTCACGGTAGTTTTCGCTCGTTCAGCGCGCGATGCGAACACTCGTCTCGAAGGCTAACTTCCAACTGACGCAGCGACGAAGGTATACGGTGAAAAAGGTTCCCCTTTTACAATTTAACGCAGCCATTAGTCCTCTACCTGACTGCCTGCTCAAATATCCCGATTGTAAAAATTTTTTTCTGACTTTTCTGCCACGATTTCGGGCTCTGCGTCTACTGTGCGTTGGGGCTGCTGTGACGTCTGAGCTGGGTCGCTCTTATTTTGCGTCAACCACTTTCTGCAGTCTTTCCACACGTGGCTCTTTTTCTGACAGTAATTGCACACGATGTCTACGTTGCGTATGGACTGGTCATGAGCAAGCTCACTTGTCCCGATTTCCGGGTGCAGTCTCGTGCCATGTGTCCACCTTTTCCGCAGGTGTAACAGTTTTCTCCCGGCCGGGATGGCGCGCCTTGGGATCTTCTGGGGTGGCTTAATACTCCACCTGCCCCTACCTTTGGCTGCACCATATTGGTATTCTCTATGGCTTCTGCTACAGAGTCATGCAGCGTTTGGTAATTTCTCGCACGCACCAGCACTTGCACCTGGCCGTGCAGGCCGTTTTCGAAGTTAGCCTGAGGACTTCGTCGGGTGACGCTCTCTAGGGTGATCTTCTGATCCTCCGTTCTTAACGGTTCGCAGAGTATTTCGGTTATGTCTACTGTAATTCTCTCTATTCTTGCCGCGTAGGCGGCGATGTCCTCATTCTGTCCCTGCCGGAAGGAGCTGAACTCTATTTGCAACGCGGCCAGGGACTTCCGTTGTCCTTACAACGCTTCCAACTCGCTCATGAGTTGCGCCCTGGTAGTGATGGTTTTGTGCTGCAGTTGTCTTGCTGCCGCATCCTCTAACTTACTCATGACTATCAACTCCAGGAGGGTGTCATGTTCCTCCTCTGCTACCCTGCGGAATATCGTCTCGCAGGAATTTAAGAAGAGCGGCAACACCTTTGAATCCTTGCCATCGAATGTTTTCACCATTTTGATTCCTAGGCTGAAGCTGAGCATATTTGAGGGCGCCCGCATCTCGTCGAACCGCGTGCGTCTCAGGAGCTGTGCGGGGGCGGATAATCCTTCATCCCTGCTCCTCCTAACCATCGCGGGAGCTCGGCAATTTGCTCTCTTAAGGAGCGGATGAGCTCGTACTCATCCGCACCAACCTCGTTGAGCGTATCCGTCAAATTCCGTCTTGCCGACGGTGTTTCAGCCTCCCCGAGTTCGCGATCGAGTTCGCGATGGCCTCGATCGTGCTCGCGCTGCAGTCTTTCGCACTGCCGTCGAGCTCTTTCCAATTCGCGTTGGGTCCGGTCGACCGCCTCCAACCGATCGCGTACCTTTGCTGGTACCGAACAGGCTGCCGTACCTGTTGCTGCAGGGAATCCTACGCGATCTATCGTACGCATGTTCTCTATTTCCCTCTCGACCCTGTCCTTGATTACGCTTTCAGGCGTTCTTTCGCCAGTAGCCATATTAAACCCGTCGTCGCTATCGATACTACTGTGGTCCCGAAAAGACGCGCCCCTGAGTGGGTTCACTTCAAACTCAGCGCCCAGTCGGCTTGCGAGGGCCCCCTGCCTGGCTGCGGGGATTCGTCCCGATGGCGAGAGCTCTGATAACGCTCTGTGCGCTTCGTACACGATGTGCCCGACGGCTGCAGCTAAGCCCGCTGCAGGGTCCACCCCTTCGCCGCGCATCGTAGTTTCTAACGAATTGACTCTGCGTTTCGGTTTTGCTCCCCTAAATCTCTGGTGGAATATTTTTATTTTGAAAAAAAATTTTTTTTTTTCCCAAATATCTGTCCTAACTGGCTTTGATTTAAATCGGCAATATGTATAATGTAACCGCCACTTACAGAAAAATGATCTGGTAGACGGTCCTCTCCATGGCGATATTCTCGAGTGCTGTCGATTTGGTGTCCTGCAGCTTCTCCCTGTAGATGGTCCGGACATCCTTCTTGGCGCCGTTGACCCGTTTCTTTGCTGATTCCTGGGTTCGTCCTAAGTGCGTCGCCAAAGGTTGCATTACGGCTTCTTCTCAAGTAGCTGCTTCGAGTATTTGGTTGCACACTTTGTGCGTTTTTCCACGACTTAACGTTACACCATCAATCGGGATTTTAAACGGTTGACCGATATGTCACACCGTACTCACGTACACTTCGCGCTTTCGCGTTAGCTTAGTCGGGTTTTCACGAACTACACTGGCATCCTTCGCACGAATCGTAGTCGTCACTTCAGAGTCACTCTTATTTACTTTGTCCAAAACACTTTTTGCCCAAATAAATCACGTGTCACTTAACTTCAGCAGATCCCATTGCTGCCGCCAAATGTTATGCCGGTACCGCGTAATTGGATTATACGGTATTCGATATAATATTAAAAAGTTATTATTTGTTGGGGTCGTTTGCCGATTAGGAGATGAATCTCGAGTCATTGATGAAAACGCGAATTTATATAAAAGGAAGTATTTATTATAGGCAACGGTTACTTTCCGTTGTCTATTTAAAAGTCAATGTGTTTGAGAATTCCTTCCTGGTGTAGTTGGAATTACCCTGTAATATATTGAAAATTATAAGTTTTGACTCACGGCAGGGTGATAAATAGCCAGACTGACAGATGTTGGTAGAGAAAGTAGTTTATTCGACCTTCGGCACTTCAATTATAAAAATATGTTAAATTTAGAAAAATATAAATAATAAAAGAATAAATACAAAAATAAATTGAGTTGAATTGAATTTGGTTGAGAGACCAGCGCACAATTATTTTAATTGTGTGCTGTCTTTTATTACTTGAGTAGCACACAATTATGAATTGTGTGCTGTATTGATTAAGTGTAGTGTATGCGCTGCAGCCAGCGCTGCAGAGCATGCCACGCGATGAGAGATGTGAGAGCGTGCCACTCGTATAAGATGCCACTCGTTCCCAGTAAATTCTCTGTAGAATTGCAAAAGAGAATGTACAGGGAAAGAGTGAGAGCACTTGCAAATACATCGCTTGAGTGCTGGAATTTTGACTTGACAGACCGTGCCACAGCTAACGCTGTAGAGCACGGCCAAGTGAGCTTGAGGATGCACAAATGAGTGGAATGAATTTACAGTACTTTCCCAGCACGCTTAGTTGTGGGAAAGTACAGTGAATTAATAAAAACACACGCAATTATATTAATCGGGTGTGCAACAAGTGATGTGAAAACGTGGTACAGCCCGCGCTGCAGAGCACGCCACAGTGTGAGACGTTTATGAGGATGCACCGATGTGTATTTCACTCCTCACCGTTATTGAATTACGATAAATTGTAACGGTGTACTCTTACCTCAGTTTTGAGTCCTGGTGAGCACGAACAGCTGAGTAGATCTGATGAAAAGTGGTGAAAAGTCTAAGATGTCCAGAGGATGTGTGCGCTGTCTCAGCGGGTTTTTACAGAAGTATCAGATTTTACAATATGGCTGCACTTTAAGAAAGCGTCGTTGGGCGCTGAAGTCAAATGAGTAAGATAGCCGGTGAGCGAAGCCAAAGTCAAGCGAGAGAGATAACCTCTCGCTTAACGCGGCATGTCTGCGAGGCACAGCCTCGGCTCTGCGAGGCACTGCCTCGGCTCTGCGAGGCCCTGCCTCGGCTCTGAGAGGCCCTGCCTCGGCTCTGCGAGGCCCTGCCTCGGCTATCTCCGGCAAAGTCGAGCGCAGCGTGCTACACAGCAGCAACAGGTCGACACACAGCGAATATCGATTGCCGTGCGCCAGCTGATTTTCCAACACAATGAAAGAATGTACAATAATATTGTATGTTGTTTCGAGTATTTGACGAGGAACCAACCCGTTCTCTCTTGAGTCTAATTTATAACTGATTTTCGTAAAGCAGTTTCTAACTGTGTTCACGAAAATCCCTTAATTCGCAATTTTAGCGTTAGCCTATCGTCGCCAAGCGAGTCGCCTCATGCTGTGTCGGCGTTCTTGGTGTCGATCGTACGATCGGGCATTGGACTTCGTTTCCTGTCTTGAACGAATTCCAATGTTCTTTTGCTATGGAATATTCCCGAATATACGAAATACGAAGTTGAATATTCCGCGGCACAACACATGCACCTCGCCGATGCACTACCACATCTGCCGCCCGGTATCAACTTCCCAGTTACAATAGAGCACAATCAGGTGTCAACACTTATGCGACTGGCGAACGCTAAGACCTACAGCGAAGGCGATGCAGTAGTGCTCATGCTCGACATACCGCTGATGGGACAATAGCAGTATAGCGTACAAAAGGTCTACCCCATACCAGCTGAAGCACGCAACGGTGGACATTACTACGTGGACATAACAGAGATTCTCGTGGTAATTGACGTGGGAAATAGGAATTTTTTCAGGATGACGAACAATGATTTAGGAAATAGCAAGGTATCATACGAATTGAATTACTGCCCGCCTACCCATCCTTCGATTTCTCTTACGGATGATGCCCCCTGTGAAGTCTGAATATATGCAAAAATCAACACGGGTAACAACGAGCACTGCGCAGAACGAGTTATACACCTAACTCACACCCTCATCGTCATAATGGAATAACCGGGACGATAGATATACGTCGCACCAACCCCAGAACGCATAGGAATAAATTGAGAAAAAAATCCCACACGGCACGAGATTTCAAACAATACGGGCATACTGGCTTCGATTGCTTGAGATTAGCGTACCCGAATCAACGTTAAAAATTCTCCAAAACATATATCTATATATACGACGACATACAATAGAATACAATTTAAATATTGTAACGGTATTTCTCGTTAACATTACCCTAAAAGGGTTTTGTTCGGACTCGGGCAGGGAGGAAAGTAATTTAGGCTTTTGTAATAGGTAAAAATAGGGTTTATTCAAGAAAACGGAGGAGAAATTCTGTGATACATCAAATAAAAGAAATAAATATAAAATCTGATTTACGCTCTTGATCCTGGTTTCCTGGTATTTTGGCTACCACGCGCCTTACAATAAGCTTTTCCCGGGCTCTTCAATGCCTTTATACCGTGTCCGTGTGAGAAGCTTATAATTAAAAGATAGTCTTTGATTAAGAATATAATTCATAATAGAAATTGATCGATTATCTGCCTCGTAATGTGAGGATGAATAGTGATCAAGAACATAATTTATAGTCGGAATCTATTGATAATATGTTTTTTTTTATAACGCTTGTCGAGAATATAATTTATAATGTTAAGATAAACGTGGGTTGATAATTGAATTTATACAGTAAAAATAAACGGCGGTTGATAACTCTTTCTGCCCGTTGCGTTCGCTAGGTAAGAGATTTAGTACGCGTACCATCGGTAAGTAGCCGGCCGTTGCTTGTAGTATCCGGACTAGCCTCGGATTTACTACTGAGTTGGTCGATACTCGCTTCTGACGTCACACAGGCTCGTTGGTGGGAGTAGAGTCCCCGCCTGGTACTCTTTGAAGGCCAAGTCGCTCGTCCACCTGACCGCCATTGCGTTCCGGCGTCAGTAGGATGCACTTCGGGTGCATGCGCAGCTTTATCAGGGCCGTACGCCTTTTATATTTTCCCTGAAATTTCCTGATTATATTTAAATTATCTTGTTCCCTACGCTATCGTGTAATTTCTATCTTCTTTAGGATGGTTGTATTATATCTCCGTTATTTAATATGTATGGAGATTATTTTCGTCTGAGAGCCTGGCCTGTTGGATCGTGCTATCCTCGGCTACTAGAGAGACAGACATAGACCGCTTTGTTGATGTTCGGATGGCCCCGCGGTGCGCTGGACTTGAGCGCAACACCGACTCAGCTGCTTCTCGTCTAATGTGTGCCAAGTACGTATATCAGTGCGGCTGCACCTATCGAGGGCTCGTTTGCTCTTCCTTCCTGGACTTCTGCGTTGACGGGACCTGTGAACAAACCTATTCCCCGAATGCCGAATTTCTGGTCTTTTTATATCAGTATTCCCTCTGTCCGGCCCATGCTTTCGATATTACTATAGCTGGTGGTGGTCCTATAGCCCATCTCCTGTAGCCAACTGGTAGTCTTAGTACTTCTTTCAAAATTCGTCGTTGGTCTTTTAATGTTTCGTTATTCGTACCTTTTGAAAAGAATAACGGGACTTAGTTTCCGACGTGCCGGCCTACATGGTGTGAGTGACCCGCGGTAGCGGTGCTTCGTGGTGTGTGTACCGCGCGTCTTGAATTGTCAGGTATAGGCCGGTCTTACTTGGTGTGTGTAACGCGCGGTAGCGGTGACTTGGTGTGTGCACACCGATTGAAGAACGCGAATATGCTTCAGAAGAGTTGGCGAATAATCGAATAATCGGTGAAGTCGGCAGTATCACCGAGAACATCAAACAGGACTGCGACTATTTCACCAGGCCCAATTAGTGTAGGTGAGATAATGCAGTTTTTGCAGAAGATGGAGGAAAAGAGCGACGGAAAATGCGCTGAAGTAATAAAGTCGCAGCAGGAAATGAGAGGCGAGTGTCTGAGCAGGATATCAGTCTTGAGAGAATCGACTAAGGATGCACTTGAAGGAGAGATTGCGGCGGTAAAGAGCCGGACGGATCGGAAGATTAGAGAAGCACATGAAAGGCTGCAAGAGGATCAGAATGTAACGAATAACTATATTCAACAACAGGTCGCTAGTCAGAGGGTGACAGCGGAAAGACTTGAGAGAAGAGCGTTGGAAATGATGGCCGAAATCAGAGTAACACGTGAAATCACCGAGGAGCACACAAAGAAAATTGAAAAATTAGAAGAAACTACACAAAGGACTAGTACATATACGAATTGTAGTCAAACCATCGGAGGAGGGCTCGATGTGACACGATTATATACAATGGCGCAGAAGCCTCCTACATATAACGGTGATTTTTACAGGAATTTCGAGAATTCTGTATCGCGGGAGAAATCGAGGATACAGAGATTCGATACACCATCGGATCCGCGTTGAAAGTTATAGCTAACGATTGGTGGTTGGTGGTAGAAGGAGCGGTGCATGACCTGCAAACATTTAAACAAAAATGCCGTTCGCGATACTGGGCCCGTGAAATGCAGGAGAAAGTGAAGAAGAACTTAGAATTCGGATCTTTTTATACAGAAAGTCAGACCTTGACGCGAGCTGAGTATGCGACTCGTGTGATAGGAAATGCACGGGATCTGAGTGAAAGACTAATACGGAAGGATAGTTTGGTACCCCCTCCGATTTTGATGAAACTCTCGTATGTTGTAGAGCATCGAAAACTACAAGACACGTATTTTTTTTTATAGGGGTGATTATGCAGTTTCACCTCTGCAAACGAATTTTTTTCTTCAACTTCACGTGGAATTTTTATTGTCTTCAATGAGGAGTATTTTGGTTTTTGTTTCATTAAAATCGGTTGACGCCTTCTGGGTGAAACTGCATAATCACCCCTCGCCGTGCCTAACTTCGAAGGGCGATTTCACCCCTTGAAATGGTTTTTCCGTCGATAAAAAAAATACTTGTCTTTTAGTTTTCGATGCTCTGCAACATACGTGGTTTTCATCAAAATCGGAGGAGGATACCAAACTATCCGTCCTTGTAAGTGATAAAGATATAATCCGCCGACTCGCGAAACATTTTGATGAAGAAGTGCGTAGTGCAGTGAGAGTCCGACAAATAAATAATATAGATGAGTTCTTAGAACTGCTCGAGAGCACGGACGTAGCTGGTCCACTTAATTACAAGAGAGGGGTGGGCCGAGACAGTAGCTTCGCGGCGTGAGAGCAAGAAAGATATGCTAATAGGGGAACTGTGCGTGAGCAGATAGCCCGGCCATACCCGAGATATCAAAATCGGGAAATTTCTGCAAACAATGGTGGAAATAGATTTCCCTGATCACCAGGACGTCAGAGTGATAGAGGAGAAGGACCACCATGGCACAACAACGGGCCATGGCCTCCAACAAATCCACCATAGGGAGATAGATCAGGGCAATCAAGGCCACTGTGGCAGGAAAACGGAACTGGACAATTGCAGGTGCCGGAAAATTATCGACCGGCAGGTCCAGAATTGCCAAGGCAGGAGCAACAACCAAATATCTAAGTGAATAACATAAATCCCGAGTGAGCAGACACCGGAATGCTCGAGAGCTCTGAACACGAATTCGGGAAACGCTTAATTTTTGCGCCCGAAGAAACCCAAAACATCGATAATAAGAAAGATGAGCGGAGCGCAACGGTAAAACGTGGAAAAAGGTAAAGTACGAGACAGAGGTTGAACGCCAAGAAGAGGGAAAAGAAGAAAGTGGGGTATCGGCGAAGAAAAGTGGAAAAAGACAGAAGCAGTGAACAGACTGTGAGGAAGGATGATGAAGCGAGCACTGAATGGCGAGGGCAGGCTGAGTCAAGGAAAAGAAGCTTCTAGGAAGATGATAAAGGCGCACTTAGTACGACAAATGAGATGTGGCCGGAAATCGTTGCCTGAGTTCAGGGAGTACCAGCCAGCACCAAGGAAGGTGAACGGAAGCGGAAAGGGGGGAGTGATATGTTCAATTCTTATGGAAAATCCTCGAGAATAATTGTAGGAGGACGTGGAAAAGATACCGAGCAAGTGGTATGACGAGAAGCATCCGAGGTGTCCAGAAATACCGGTAGAAATAGCTAGAATATCGGAAGTAAGTCTATTAGATAGCGGAAGCGAAGTGTCGTGTGCTTCGGAGGAATTTTTCCGGCGAAATGAGGAAATATTGAAGAGTTGCCCAATGCTGCCAGTAACATCGATACATGTGGTCGGAGCGTTTGGCGGAGAAACTGAAGGTGTAAAGAAATAGATAATGGTAGATGCAGAAACTTATGGATCGACAGGGGCATTGCAGGTGCGGGTTGTGCCAAAATTGGTAAGGCCGGAGTTAATTGGAATCGACGCGATGTTGGCATTAAAAATTTCCATAGACACCCAACAGCGGATTCTAGCAGTCGGAGATAAAATCGTCGCTGAACTGAGTGATGGGGTGTGGCAACACGTAAATCCAAAGGATTCTCTTTCGATTAGACCAAATGAAATGTGTGCCGCGGTAGAGATAGAAAATACTCTTGAGAGTGAAACGAGTATCAGCCTGACGGAGGAGGAGTTCGATGATAAAATGGCCGAATAAAAAGATTTAAGACCGGAAATAAGGCAGGAGTTCAAAATAAGTGTCGAAAGAAGGAGTGAAATCTTTGACAAACTTCCAGAAAGAATACAGTGTACAGTAAAGGTATTTTATCAAAATCTGCTGCGCGGAAATGGTTCGCTCGCTTTCGTCGTGGTAATTTTTATGTGAAAGACGAGTCACGCTCTGGTCGTCCAATCACTGAAAAAGCTGATGAAATTCTTGAAAAAGTCCAGCAAGATATGCATATCAGCAGTGTCGATATTGGTATGGAGCTAGGCATTGACCACAAAATTGTTTTGAACCATTTACACAAAGCTGGCTACAAGAAGAAGCTCGATGTATGGGTTCCTCGTGAGTTGAGCGCGAAAAACATGATAGACCGAATTAACATCTGCGATGCGCTTCTGAAACGCAATGAAATTGAGCCATTTCTGAAACGTGTCATAACCGGTGATGAAAAATGGATCACGTACGACAATCGGAAGCGTCAAAGGTCGTGGACATGGGATGGTGAGCCGTCATAAAAGTTCGGGAAGCCAGGATTGACGGCAAAAAAGGTGATGCTGTGTGTGTGGTGGGACTGGACGGGAATCGTCCACCATGAGCTACTTCCAGTTGGTCAGACGATTGATTCTGAACTCTACTGTGGACAACAAGAGAGATTACGCCAAGCAATTGAAAGAAAACGGCCCGAATTGATTAATAGGAAAGCTGTTGTCTTCCATCATGATAACGCCCGACCACACACTTCTTTGATGACCCGTCAAAAATTGCGAGAGCTTGGTTGGGAAGTTTTGATGCATCCACCGTTAGTAGTTCAGACATATCACCCTCTATCACTTATTCCGATCTCTGCAGAATTCTCTCATGGAATTAAGCTGCTTTAAAAAGAAGCCTGTGAAAACCACTTGATTGAGTTTTTCAACTAGAAACCACAGAAGTTCTTTGATGGCATCATGGCTCTACCCGAAAAATTGCGAAACATTGGCGATAACAATGGAGCATATTTGGTTTAAATAAATTCATTTTCACACTATAAGAAAACCAGTTGAATTTTGCTAAAAAAATGCCACGAACTTTTTCCCAGACCCAATAGGAAGAATGCTGAAGGTATGGGTTATACAGAAATCCGAGAGCATTTACATAAACCCCTCATACCGGTTACGAAGGATGACAATACTGTATGACTTTGTTTGGACGCTCGTAAGCTAAACAACTATTTAGTGAATGATTATAATAATGCACCGCCAATCGAGGAAATTTTCGAGCGGTGTGGGGGGAGACGGTGATGTCAACGCTGGATTTGTCTAGTAGTTTTTGGCAAATACCACTCCATCCGGACTCGCGAAAATATACAGCATTCCAGCACAACGGGAAATGCTATGAATTTACAGTCACACCGTTTGGTCTCAAGACAAGCATAGCAAGTCTGATAATAGCCCTCGACGTCGTTCTCAAGGGTTTGGATTCTGTAATTAATTTCGTGGACGATTTATTGGTAATGAATGACATGAAAATTAAGTAAATCACTTTTTTTCCGCCAAGAAGTAATTTTCCTCGAACATATACTCACGACGGAAGAATGAAAACCCGATCCGGAGAAGATCAGAGCGATTCACGATTATCCGCGACTTCGCACAATAAAACAACTAAGAGGCTTTTTGGGATTAATAAATTTTTACACTAAATTCACGAATCGTCATGCGCATGAAACGGCACCTCTGCTAAGCCTTCTGAGAAAGGATATCCATTGGAAATGGGATGAAGATATGGATAAAACTTTTGAGAAAGTGAAAAAATTATTTTGCGAGAAAATAGTACTCTGATTCCATGATACTCGGAAACCATACACCCTCACTACAGATGCGAGTGGATACGCGCTGGGAGCAATCTGGTCACAAGAAGATACAGCTGGCGAGGCTAAAGTAGTCACGTTTGCGAGCAGGAAACTTAAGGAGGCTGAGATCGGCTACATGTTAACCGAGAAAGAGTTGCTAGCGATTGTGTGGGCACTCCAGAAATTTGGAATGTTAAGTACGTTCTAAAAGAGCCCGGATTTATATCGAAACTGATCATAAAGCTCTAATCTTCTTAAAAACATGTCCATTTAAGGCAGAGAGGCTTATGAGATAGGTTGTCCATCCAGGACTATGACTTACAGGTGGAACATGTCGCCCGGAAAGCGAATGTTGTGGCCGATGCATTGAACCGAGTGAAAGGCGCCGAGGGTATACCATTGACCGATAAGGAAGGGACCGTGCTAGTCGCAGGGATGCTAGCGCAGAAGTTTCCACGCGAACTCACAAGGAAATTAAAATGCATGAAAAAAATTCAACGAGTGCAAGAGGATATTCGAATCATGATGGATTTCCTCAATGAGGAAAAGGAAGGAGAAGACAAACGGGAAATCCAACTAAAAAAAGGAATTATTCAAAAAAAAATCGTAGTACGGAATTTGGCGAGTCATAATCCCAAAAAGTATGATCCAGGAATTAATTAAAGCTTGCCATGCGATGTATGGACATCTCGGGTCGACAAAATGTTCAAGAATGTTATAGGAGGATTTCAGATATCCACACCTCGCAAAAATTACTCGACCCTGGCCACCTGCGATATATGCCAGAGAAACAAAATAGCGATACAAACAAGCTATGCAGCAGGGTAAACGATAATACCGGAGAAACTGGGGGATTTAGTGTCGATAGATTTTTATGGACCATTGCCCGCATCGGTAGGTGGAGTAAAACACATCCTTGTAACACAAGATGCTTTCAGCAAGTATGTCGTCTACTATATATCCCATGAAAAAAGCAAATACATCTACTGTAATGAAACGAATATTTGACGATTACATTCCGAAGCATGGGAAACCACGAAGAATCCAATTCGACCACGGTACATAATTCACCGCGAAGAATTGGCTAGAAAAACTCAAGAACGAGGGTATCATAGAAGTATTTTCATCAATACGCTATCCCCAAGGTAATATCGTTAAACGAGTTAATCGTGAGCTCGGAAGGTTCTTCTGAGTTTTCCTAACAGGAAATAATGTAGGCTGGTTTAAACGGGTGAAAATAATTCAGGACTGCATAACCGAGAGTCATCATGAAATACCCTAATTCACACCGATCGATCTGCAGTACAAAAGGTAGCCTTCAAGGGAATGGAATAAGCAGATGGGTCTAAGAAAAGACGACGAAGATAAAATAACATATGAAATGAAAATCGAGATCGCTAGAGAGAGGATAGAAAAAAGGGCGGCGTCAAGCGGAGAAGTTTGTCTCCACACATGAATTAACAAATTTTGAGGAAGGCGATCTAGTTTTAATTAAAGCACTAAATGTTTCGGATCCTCTAAAACAATTAACATCGAATTTCATGCCATTATACGAGGGACCATATAGGAATAAGAAATGCGTAGGTTTGGCGACTTATTTGGTTATGGATTTAGATAATAAGAAAGAGCGCGGTAGATTCCATGCGAGTATGTTTAAGAGATATAGGACAGAGACAGAAAATACAGAGAAGAAAGAAGAGGACACGGCCAGCACAGTACACGAGAAAAGGAGCAAGACAGCGAAAGGGCAACACCCGGAATGAAAACAACAAGGCTAACCCTCGGCTGTTACAAGTGCCACACTAACACACAGATCGGCGGTCATCGAACTAGATATAAAGCCAGACCAACGGGAGCTCGTGACGTCACAACAAAACGGCTATTCCGAGAAGAAGGCGCCAAATTCCGAGAGATTGCGGTTGGTCAGGGAAAGAAGCGCGACAAATGGAACACCTGATAAGCCAAGTGGATGTGAGAATTCTGAGAAAGTAGAAACGCCGGGGGATCGTGACGTAGATCCGGGGATGGCCTAATCGAAGTCAATTGGCTATAAGTGCCAAGGTTTTTGAAGAGGCAGGAGAGAGAGGGTCACGGGAACCAATAATTGGTGTGAAGCCCAAGGCCGGAACAGGGTTTCGCCGAAAATACACCGATTACCCGGAAATCAACGAAAGAAAATGTTGGGTTGGTCGAGATTGAAGAATCCATCAATATAGATATGATGAAAAGAATAAGGATGCCTGTAAAAGGGACGGGTAAGACAGAAACAAGTTACTTACTCACAAAACGTTTCAAAGGCAAAGCAAAGCAAAGATAAATAAGAATGGACCGATTCCTGGAGTACGCGGTCCAATATTTGACGCCGGGTGAACCTTATCAACCCGAGGTCTTGAACGTGGAGAATCCGGGGAGATTCTATCTCTGGCTCAAGAAAGACGAAGAGCGGCGGGAAACATTTTAAAAATTAGTGAGGATGTCAAAAAAGAAAGACTCTCGGATTCACCGGTTGCTGGATGAGGAACCCTACGATGGCTGGGCCATGTTGTTCCTCCCGGAGGATGAGGACGACGAGCAAAAATACACTTTCTTCTGTGGGACCATCATAAAAAAAAAAGAAAGTAAATACGACATCTGGTTTGGGGACGTGGCAAAGAGGATTTCCATGCCATTGGATAAATGATACACCTCCCCCTCATAATATGTCGGGGAAACATATTTCGCCGTGACCGCGGCACTACACCAATATGCGCCAGTGGGTGAAGGATGGACGAGACGGGCCACGGACCGGCTCATCGCCCTGACCGCGGAGCAGGTGGTGGACGTGTATGGTACATAGACGAGATAGACCCGGTCGTTGAGGTGATATGGGTGGAGGTACACGCCACCCTTAACGATCGGGGATATGAAGTCGCGCAGCAGTTGCGTCGGAGCGGGAACGGGAGGCGCGCTGAGGGAAAGAGAGTGATTCTGCGATGAGAGGAGGAGAGAGAGAGAGAGAGCACGAGAAGGAGATCGGGAAGGCGTTTTGTCAACCAGGAGAGCAAGGCGATAGGGAGACCCGGAAAGAACAACGATCCGACATCATCTTTAAGGAATGCTACTTGAACTAGCATCGCTCGTGGAGGAGTACCAGTCTTCCGAGGAGGGTGGAAGTGAGGAAGAAACGGAATTATTGGAGTAGCTGGAATCGCCGGAACTCGACGCTGATACGACAGTTACTCTCGTAAATTGGGAGATAATTGCACCGACCGACACTTACGAGACGGACAGTGACGCGGACAGTGGCAACGACAGCGATGGTTTATAAATAAAGAAAAAAAAAAAAAAAACATACTCGTGTTGAATTTTATTGCGTAAATTTTCTATGAGACATAAGGACTAGATTTTAAGACAAACGTGCGAATTAGTCTAAGAAAGAAGTAGGAAACACAAGAACACGGATCCGCAGCATGAGCAGCAACCACATCGAGGATAGGTGGGTAAAAAAAAATACTATAAAAGAAAGAAAGAAAAAAAAAGAAAGTAAAATAAAATTGAAAATAAAAGAAGGAAAGGAAACGGAATAAAAAGAAAAAGAAAAGTAATGAAATAAAATAAATGAAAAGAAAAGAAGATAAAAAGAAAAAGAAAAGTAACGAAATAAGATAAATAAAAACAAACGAAATAGAATAAAAAGAAAGAAAAGAAAGAGGCAAGAATACGATAAGGGGGCACAAGATCGAAATTACAATGTAGCATAAGAGATCTTTGGGCGAGTTGTAAATACCACTCACTCGAAGATCTCGGGGGATAATGTAACATAGTTACACCCGCTAGCGTGCTTTATTATATTTCGCTGCTATACTAGAAGAGATTACGTTTGAACGCACTGAGGACTGCGGGCACTAGAGTATCGAACTCGAGCGAAATTTGACAAAAACAAGCTACGTCATGCCTAAGGAATTCCCTCGCTGCCGTAAACAGCAGGTCAACGACCAACTGGCCTCGCTTGGTGACGATGGGAAGACGGGTGGCGCGACAACGGCAAGCCGAAAAATGATTAAACCTAGTTAGATTAAAAATATAAAAGTAAGTAAGCGAAACAACCAGTGAATAGAGAGAATCATTAGCATAACCGAGACACATCTCCTTTAAACTGAAATTCACGTGCGTGGATCGAGCGTGCATGTCGGGTGACAGGCACGCTAACGACGAATAATACAAATAGCAGACGATGCAGCTCACAATCAGTGTATTGAGGAGCTACGCGTAACAAGAAATAAAAGAAAATAGCAGAATAACCGCTGGTATCAGCGGATTGGAAATGCACTGTACTGGCAAACGGTGCCAATAAACCGAACACCTATATTTACCAGGTTAACCTGCTAAATAAACCTTACTTTTGCCTACCCAGAAGTCTGAATTAATTATCCCTGTATTTGAGCCCGAATTCTTCGCCTCGGAAGATAAAAATTACCGTTACAATATCGATCTCGCGCATACGATGCTTAGCCTGAGAGTAACAATTACATCTCCTTCTAAGGAAATTGCTATGGGCTATAGGTACTGTAATGTACTTATCATCTCATGATGCGCGGCGCACACAACTAAGCACCGCTACCGCACGTCACTAACACTATGTAGGCCGGTACGTCGAGGATCAAGTCCCGTTACTCCGATCAGAAAAGCACGGCTAGAGGAGTGCCATCTGGGATCAGTTGGAATTTAAACACTGTCGTTAGGACAAACGACGAAATTTTGAGAAACATCAAGGCTATCGATGGGCTAAAGGGCCGAGACCAAATATATTAATATCAAATATATAGGGTGAACGGGGAGCATGCCGGTATAAAATCATTGGAAATTTGACATTCGGAGAACACTTTCGTTCGCAGATCCCATCAATGCAGAAGCCCAACTACCAGGAAGGAAGACTGGATGACCCATCGGTAGCATGCAGCCGCTTTGGTATACACGTGACCAAGCTGTGACGTTAGCCCCACACTAGACGTCTAGCAGCTGAGCCTTCGCTGCGTCCAGGTGGACAACGTCACCATCAAAACAACAACAAAGCAGACTCGCAGCAGTAGCTAAGGATGGACAATCCGGCAAGCCGTTTTACCAAATATTTCCCAGAGACTACAGAGACACGAGCATATTAAAATAAATACACACTCTAATAGCGTAGGAATATAGGTCTATAAGAAATAGGAATTATTTTGAGCAACGGAGGAAAAATATGCGGAATAATACCGAATCACATGAGGCACGGCCCTGACATGTACCACCTATGCAAATGCATTCCAAGCCGATGCCGGACTGCAGCGGCGGTCAGATGAGCGAGCGAATAGGCCATCACGGGAGTCTTAACCGGAAGTTCCGCTCCCACCACGAGGTCTGGTGACGTAGCTAGATGACTAATGTCGACCCATGATAGTAAGTTCCTATTACAGTAATAACTCAACGGGCGCGCACCGGCAACTTATTGATAGATGCGATAGTCGCGCAGGCTAAGCGAAGTTACCTAGAGAACACGGCAGGCAATACAAAATAGTTGTACAGTTTTACTGATGAATCTACTGAAAAGCGAATCCTGTCACATCGCATATTTAAATACCATTCTGTTTTCGTACACAAATATATAGGCATACAAGAGCCCGGAAGATCCACATGTAAGGCGCGTGGTAGCCAATAATACCAAAACTAAACCCCTACAGGGTAATAACATTTATTGTTAACAGTTAATATCGTTACAGTATAGCACCAAAGAGAGCTGACCCTGTAAACAATCTCTTACGTTCTATGTTTAATCAGGTGGATGTATACTTAAACCAAAAAGTAGTTTGACCTCCAAATAACGCCTACGCTTATCGAAAGTGCATAGAAACACATTCGTATTACGGTCCAGCTGCCAAAAATTCACATCTCCCAAGTGATATCCGGTACGACGATACTCCCGGAAAAATGGATGATATAACATCAGAAAAGTTGGTTCTTGAAAAGAGAAAACAATTTTTAAATGTCGCGAAAACTGTAGATCTTCTCGGCCATCTGCATTGCGATATATTTCGCCAGGAGCGGTTCCTATTAAACGATGTAGAGATGCGTCTACACCTGTTGCGGTCTAGAGATTCATTTTATCTTGTGAGAGATATAAAAAATGAACAATGCGGTTTAATTATTCTCGAGGCCTCGCTTCTCGTTCGTAGACCAAAAAATAGCTCCTGCTGTGTTATTCTCGCATGTTACAACTCTGGCGAAAGCTGCTGCAAAATAGCCTCTTACGAGATTTGAGTTAAAGGCCGTTTCAGTACACTCCGGTGTTCATGGAGAGATCGACAATATTGTGCTAGACCAATTGCCAAAGCGTATAATTATCGGTTTTGTCGGTAACAAAGCGTTCAACGGCGACTTCAGTATGAATCTATACAGTTTCCAAAATTACAAGATAAATTTTCTTACCCTGAAGGGGTTTAGTTCGGGCTCGGGCAGAAGGAAAATCAATGTAGGCGTCAATAACAGGTAAAACAGGCAACAGGTTTATTCAGAAAAACAGAAAGATAATTATCGTGATACAAGAAGATAAATATAGAATCACATTGTTACTACTTGGTTACCCTTTTCTGGTTTTCGTGGCTACCACGCGCCTTACAAATGGATATTCCCGAGCTCTTGTATACCTATAAAATCGTGTACGCAGTGGATTTAAATGTGTGATGTGTTTTTGCTTCTAAGTAGGTTCATCAGTAAGAATGTATCATGTCGTACAACCTGCCGTGTTTTATAGGTAATTTATCATGGGATGCACGCCTTATCTCATCTTTCGATAAGTTACCGGTGTGCGCTCGTTGAGTCGTTACCACCCCGGGATCTTCAGCTACTAATTGAGACTTCTGTCTATGTTACGAGACCTTGTAGTGGGCTGTATTTGTTATTATTCTTTATATGAATCTTTTTCTAGTTATCGCGAGTAATCCCTTGCTACTATTCCTATACTATCATTACATATCCCTCGTTAGTAATTTTAAATGCTCGAGCTGCTATATCTCTTTCATTTCGTAGTAGTGATAGCTAGCCGGTTTGTCTATCCACAGATACCGGTGTGAGTCCGCTTTGTTGGTGTTTGAACTACGCGGCTGTCTGGCCTGGACGCAGCATAGGCTCAGCTGCTAGACGTCTTGTATGGGGGTTGTCGTCACAGCTCGGTTCCGTGTATCCCAGTGCGGCTGCTAGCTATCCATGACTAATCTGGTCTTCCTTCTTAATAGTTGGGCTTCTGCATCGGTGGGATCTGCAAACAAAAGTATTCCCCGAATGCCAAATTTCTGGTGGTTTTATACCGGCATCCCCTCCGTTCACCCTATATTTTTCATATTACTATATATGGTGCCGGTCCTTTAGCCTTTAGATGAGAATAGAGGTACGATTGAAGGAAGCGTTTGCTTCAGCGGTGAATTGTATTGTTTATGCGGAATATGATACTGTTCTTGGAAGAGATGCCTCTCGCCAAATAATGGTGAATGTTACCAGATAAACGATAAAACGTGCTGATGTCGCAATTAAATTCTCTCGTGACGAGGAAAAGCGCGCTTTGTAAGTAGCAAATCAGTCGAACTTGAACATCTGCACGGATTAAACGTGCAAATGTATATTGTCATTGATATACAGGGAATGTGTGGTAAAGACTCGCAATTAATTCCGAAGGAGATTGCCGTAGTAGCGGTGGGTAGACTGTACTTTGTTCACTGAATCGTCACTCCGTCGTGCCACTTTGCTGAACTACCACAGAATTCGAGAAGTCAGAATAATTTTCTCTCGACATTTTTCCACGGCTTTGAACGGTACGAGGGCAATGAGAGCTGCAAACAAGTATACGCTAACTTGCGTAAAATTCCGCGAAAATCATGATGTTTCTATACACGCGATCCCGAAAATGCTGTACTTCTTCGCGATATTACAAGTCGTGAAATTTCCAACCTGGAGAATGAAGAGGGTACTTCATCGTACATATGCCGAAATATTTCCGATAATGCTTCTGACACGCTATAGTAAGCGGAATATTGTTTTCGCACTGTGCAATGCGGTAGGCTTTTCAGATATAAAATTGACTTTGCGAGCACCCGCTTAAAAGAGAATTGTACATGGATGTTTAATCTGCCGACGAAGAGGAAGAGAACAAGAAAGAAAAGAAATCTTCACCATGCAGTCGTGACAAGATCGACGATGCTGTGTAATAAATATTGCATATATACGTTTGCTAAAGCGGCTAGGTCATCATTCAGTCCTTGAATATGGGTTCAGTATGAACACTAGACAAATCTGCGAGAGTCTGCAGTATATACCGCTTTCAGCCGTTGGCGTGTACCCTGGTGACGAAATTCCTCGTGTACGGTCGTTACCGGCCAGACTCGTTGTTAACACGGATAACCACGATGAATCTGGAGAACACTGGATCGACATGTACGTTAACCATCATGGAAAAGGAATGCACTTTGATAGTTACGGGCTACCACCGATTATACCGCAGCATCTCGAACGGCTACGAAGAAACTGCAAGTTCTATTGGTACGGTCTCAAACAACGGTAGAGTAATACGTCGGATGCGGACAATTTTGTATCGTATTCTTGCATCGTATGTAATGCGGATTTACCATGTCGCGATTTAATAATCTCTTTGGCGAGAATGCAAACAAAAAATATATAGTAGTGTATGGATATGCGATCGCATACTGATAAAAATAAATTTAACGGTGGAAGAATTTCCGAGCGAAGATTTCCGTGTTTGCAGGATTTCTGCATGCGACGGTAAATGTGTAAAAGTGCTTTCAATAAAATATCGATTACTCAAAAACATGTACCTGGTCTGGCTGTGTCTCTCATTTTTATAGTGTAATAATTAGAGAATTATACTTGAATTATATTCCGCATCTATACTGCTGAACAAACATTGTACGATATGAATAGCATAAGGACCATAGCAATGGCCTTCGTAGACGGTTCTTGATTACCTATGCTCCGATAACATTTGCACGTGCAAAATCATTTACACTGCGCTTAAAGTGCTGGACTCCTCGTTATCATCTTCATAGCTAAGCCCGTGTACCCCTTTAGCAGCATTCTTAGCCTTCAGTCTGTCTTTAACAGCGTAAACCAGCGGTGCTACCACGGTCTGATCATTGTCGTTATGTACAGTAGCGGACAAAAGTTTAAGACGGAGAGGAAAAAAAAAGTAATCGTTGATTTTTTTATGAAAAGAATTGACTCAGTGGATTTTTTTTTGTATTAGCTAATTATTCATTAATTCATATATTTATTACATAAATTCAATTTTGCGCGTAACAACATTAGATACAATAAACAAAGAAAACATAAATTTGTTTGATATCTTCGGGGACAAAAGTTTAAGACTATAAGTAAAAAAATATTTTTTCGTAGAAAATATACAGATATTTTCCTCCCTTCAATACTTTGTCCACAGTCCATTATTTTTTATCACATCAGCACAGCTTTGAGGCATTGAATCAATTAATTTTTTGCAGTCGTCCACAGTTGTTTTATTCCACGTTTTTTCAACCAAAGAGTACAAATCGTCAAAATTTTTCGGTTTATTTCTTTGAACCCTTCTTTTTATGGTACACCATAAGTTTTCAATTGGATTTAAATCCGGCGACTGCGACGGCCACGGTAATAAAGTGATTTTTTCATCTTGAAAAAAACTTTTCACTACCCGAGCCGTATGCTTTGGGTCATTATCTTGTTGATAAATAAAATTATCACCCATATTTTCGTAGGCATACGGTAACATAGTATTTTTCAATATATCCAAGTATTGAAAACGGTCCATGATTCCATTAATTCGGCGTATTGGTCCAGGACCATTGCGAGAAAAACATGCCCACACCATTACGTTTCCACCTCCATGCTTAACTGTCGGTAAAACACATCGAGGATTTAAATCTTCGCCAATTCGACGTCTTACATACAGTATCCCGTCAGAACAAATTCGGTTGAATTTGGATTCGTCCGAAAATAGCACATTTTGCCAATCCTCACTTGTCCAATGCCGATGAGCCTTAGCAAATTGCAGTCGTAATTTTTTATTCTTTTTACTGAGCATCGGCTTCTTCCGTGGCTTTCGTGCTTTCAAACTGAATTCGTCTAATCGTCTTCGGACAGTTCTTACACTTATTTGTGCATTATTATTACTGGATATTTCAGCTCTGATATCGACTGCTGAACAAAAACGATCTCTCTCGCTTAATCGATGAATCCGACGATCCAGCGTTGGCGTGGTTTTCCGCGGTCTACCGTTTTTTGGTCGATCAAAATAGTCCCCAGTCTTCATAAACTTGTACCACGCTTGCTTACAAGAAGTTTCTGATCGATTCATTTGAGTTGCAATTGAAGAAAATGTCTCATTTTGCTTCTGTAGAGACACGATTAGTTTTCGTTCAGTTGATGACAAATTACGGGCTTTACCCATACTCTTTTCGTACGTAATTAAACTTAAGACACTGGATGAAACACCACAAACTATTTACAGTATTAATATATCAAATTATTGCGTGGATCGACTACGGGTATCTTGTTCGACAGATCGTCTTAAACTAATGTCCGCTGTTTACAGATGGTTGGAAGGAAAAAAAAATTGTATAATCTATATTGTTTACATTTGACGACCGAGACTTCAACATTATGAAGGTCAAACGTACACATGTATTGTAAAAAAACAACAAGCCGAAGGAAACGTTAGTACTTGTATGACAGATCTATGAACCAAATTGTAATTCATCGTCTTAAACTTTTGTCCGCTACTGTATCTGCGAATCGAAAGCGTGCCTCATAATTTGTAGCTTGAGTGATATTAGTGTATACCTGTGCACAAATGAAATGTGCGCAGTGTTCTGCGAGTTGTAGGAGTCAATAATTACAATGTATTGACTTCGGCATAGCTCACCGTCGATCTCTCGCTTGACTTCAGCGTCGCACAACGACGCTTTTGTACAACGCAGCCATGTTGCATAATGTGACACTTCTGTGGAAACCCGCTTAGACAGCGTACATATCCTCTGTACATCTCTCGGACTTTGCACCATCTCACCAGATCTACTCAGCCTTTTCGTGATCACCAGGACTCAACAAACAGGTACGAGTACACCGTTACAATTTATCATAATTCAATGACGGTGAGGAGTGTAAAACTCATTGGTGCATCCTCATAAAGGTCTCACTCTGTGGCGTGCTCTGCAGCGCGGGCTGTATCACGTTTCACATCACACTTTGCGCACTCAATTAATATAATTGTATGTGCTTATTATTCATTGTACTTTCCCCCAACTAAACTTGCTGGGAAAGTACTGTGAATATATTCTTATCATTTGTGCATCCTCAAAACTCTCATTTTTCCGTGCTCTGCAGTGCTGACTGCACCACGCTTTCCACCCCACATTTTCACAAGTAATGCAATGGTATATGCCAGCAATCACTCACAGTATTTTTCCCTAACTAAGTGTGCTGGAAAAGTACTGTGAATATTTTGCTCACTTGCGCATTCTCAACTCCTCATTACGTGGTGTGCTCTGCAGCGCTGACTGCATCACGTTCACTGTACAACCTGAAACAAATTAATATAATTGTGTGCTGGTCAGTGAAACTCAATATTAAATTCATTTTATTTAATTAAATTTTTTTATATATATATATTTTTTTTGTGTTCCAAATTAATAGTGAAGGTATAATAAACCGCTTCCTCTTTCAACATCTGCAGTCTGGTTTCTGTTTCCCTGTCTCGAGTGAATACTCATTATTTTTAATATATTACAGATTCTCAACAAGTATCTTATATAGTATTTGTTGCGTATTATCATTTAATTTATGATTATTTTTTGGTGTTATTTGTATGTAATAATTGTAATGAATATACTGTTCTGTCATTTCTATGTCATTGTAATAAAAATTTTGTATTCAATAATTTATTAAATAATTGCTTCTTGTGATCAATACGTCAAATTGTTAAGAAACCAAAAAAGTTTACTTACAAAATACGCTCAAGTGTTTAAAGTTGTTTTCACACGTTAAATTGCGAAAACTCAATAGTAATTTTATCTGGCTTCTTCACTGGATCGCTCCGGCCTGCTTCCCCATACTTATCAAATACGCGACCAGAGCAACGTATCATCAATTATTTTTCAATATCTGCTAGTGGGAATAAAGTGTGTTCTCCGAAACGAAAGAGTTGTACGCGGGGACGTAATTGAGCCGGATACTGACGGGGATTGTGAGGTACTACTGATCGATTTCGAGGAATCCATGTATGATACAACGATTGGCAGCACCTATTTTACCCCGAGCTGCCCTTTAGTATGCTACCGGCATTACTCGTTGAGTGCGTGATATTCGGCCTAGAGCATGTGTCCTTTAGAAGAAAAAGAGTGTCTTTTAAAGATACTGCCGTTTGTCTAACGTCTTATCTTCAAATTCTCTCCTCATCTGAGATAGCGCTTCTAGCATTCGCGCTTCCCTCGCTCGAGTAACGGTACTTGGCTCTTGACTTGCCGCTCTATTCTGTGAGAGTGACGCGCGGCAGCAGTGCCTCGGTGTGCGCACCGCGCGTACATGAGATTAACTTGTCGTTTCAATCAATAAAATATAGATTTATAAAGAAATGTCGTATATCAAAATACGACAGTGCTCGAGCTTATCATATTAATCATAATCATAATTTATTGTTTATTTCACTGTCCTATAGATAATAATTTGTTTATAGGTTATATCCACATATTGATGCTTATAATGATAGAAAAAAATACTGAATCAAATATTATATTTTTCATAAAAATTAACCATTATTCTATATAGGACAGTCATATAAATAATAAATTTGAATTCTGATTCACATGACAAGCTCATGCACTATTATATTTTGACATTTGACATTTATTTTATAACTCCATGTTTCATCTATATTTACATAATAGTTGATATAACAGCAAGACACTTAAAAAAAAAAAAAAATAGCTACCAGGTGTATGCATAAGTTTTTTCCGGTTTAACTAAGAGATGGCGCCAGCGAAAAGTACGCAGCGTATTAATTTGACACATACGTCATTTTGTTCGTCTGACATTAACCTACAAACACACACAAGTTGAGTCCGCCAAAAACTAGCGTCTTTGTTTTATCGTTCAGTGATCATGTCGAGTTTTGTGCCTGAAAAAGAACATTTGCGGCACGCATTGCTTTTCTTATTTAATCAAAAGAAAAAGGCTGCTGAAAGTCAACGTTTGCTGGTAGAAATATATGGTGAACATGCTCCATCGATTAGAACATGTGAGACATGGTTTCGACAATTTAAAAGTGGTGATTTCAATGTGAAAGACAGTGAGCGCTCTGGCAGACCACAAAAATGCGAAGACGAGCAATTGCAGGAGTTATTGGATGATGACCCAACTCAAACTCAACGGCAATTAGCAGAAGCATTACATGTGTCACAAGAAACAATCAGCAGACGTTTACGAGTAATGGGGAAGATCAATAAACTCGGTAAATGGGTCCCACACGATTTGATGGAACGTCAAATAGAAAATCGCAAAGTCACTTGTGAAGTGCTGCTTCAACGCCACGAAAGGAAATCATTTTTGCATCGAATTGTGACGGGTGACGAAAAATGGATTTATTTTGAAAACCCGAAGCGGAAAAAATCGTGGCTTCACCTGGCGAAGCCGGTCCTTCAACACCAAGGCCAAATCGCTTCGGCAAGAAGACCATGCTCTGTGTCTGGTGGGACCAGAGCGGTATTGTGTATTATGAACTCTTGAAGCCCGGCGAAACCGTTAATACACAACGCTATCGCCAACAAATTATTAATTTAAACCACGCATTAATCGAAAGACGACCGGAATGGGCCAGAAGACATGGCAAAGTGATTTTGTTACACGACAATGCGCCGTCTCACACAGCAAAAGCAGTGAAAGACACCTTGAAATCGCTTGGATGGGACATTCTTCCGCACCCGCCGTATTCGCCAGACCTGGCGCCATCTGACTATCACCTCTTCGCATCAATAGGGCATGCGCTCCCAGAGCAGCACTTCAGCAATTTCGAGGAAGTTGGAAAATGGCTCGACGAATGGTTTGCCGCAAAAGCCAAGCAGTTTTTCTGGCATGGTATTCATAAGTTACCTGAAAGATGGGCGAAATGTGTAGAAGCCGATGGCCAATATTTTGAATAAAACAAATTAATTTCCCTTGAAAATTACGTGTTTTTTTTTACCAAAAAACTGGAAAAAACTTATTCATACACCTGGTAAATATATCGAAAAAATACACATCACATATTGTTTGAGAATCCTTGTAGCTGAGATGTTTACAGCTGAAATATATTGAAGGTGGGATGAGTACTTACACGTGACAGGTGGAAAATAACCAGCCATACGATGTTGACGGAAAAAAGGTCTATATTCAATCAATAAACAAACTACAAAAAATATATAAATAAAACCGAGCACTGAACTTACAGGTTGAGCTGCACGTACAATTAATTGCGTGCCGTATTCATAAAAGGTGAGACTTCATGGTGCCGTATTCATAAAGGGTAGACTCGTTCTACAAAAATAAACTACTAAGAGGGGGCCTATTCTGGGCTTTTTAGAATCGTTTCCGTAAACGGAAATAATTTTTCCCTTTACGAAACTCGTTCGTTACTGAATCGGCGGTATTCGTTCACGAAAGTATCATTCGTCGTACACACAATTAGCACGAACGAATGTGTTCCCGCGCTCTCGTGCCCTGCGTTAGGTGCATTACATTCTGCATAAGCAATCACATCAATTAAACAATTAAGTAGACGTGGAGATGATTGAAAAAAAGTGAGTCTAAAAAAAGGAGAGAAAGATTTTTGAAAAGCACAATTTTATATAAAGAACGCCCGTTCGTAATGTGATATGTATGTCACATTCATTACCAAAACTAGGTTATGCCTTCGCTAGATAACGCTTTATATGGGATACGCCATTTCGTGTCAGAAAATAAGCTTCGTTAAGGAAATAATGTTCTTCTTAACGAAAGTGATATACGGAACTGTGCATTCATACATGGATTGTGTTCCGTTCACGGAAAACGTTTCCCGTGAGTCGAGAATAGGCCCCCAGGAAGATTAAGCTTGGGGATGGAGTTTTCACTGATATGGAGACTCATTAGCAGCAATTTAAAGTGGAAAGGAATGCTGTAGTGAAATTGAGAAGGAAAAAGAAGAAAGAATATTATAAAAATATGATAGATTGTAATAAGAAAGACCCGATAAAAATGTGGCAAACCTTGAAAAAAATCATTCGAGCAGAACCGATGGGTACGGGACAAATAGGGAATATAGAACTTGAAATATTGTATGACACAGTGGAAAACAACATAGCTGATAAATTCAATATGTATAACGTAGAAAGTATAAATAATATAGTCAACTCTATAATGTAACGGTATTTCACGTTAGCATTACCCTGAAAGGGTTTAGTTCGGACTTAAGTAGGGAGGAAATTAATATATGCTTCAGTAGTAGGTAAAAGTAGGGTTTATTTCAGAAAACAGAGTGGTAATTATCGTGATACAACATAAAGATAAATGTCGAATTAAATTGTTGCTACTTTGATACCCTCTTCAGGCATTTTTGGCTACTACGCATCTTACAAATGGATATTCCTGGGCTCTTGCATGCCTATATAATCGGGTACGCAGTAAATAACTTTAAATATGCTATATTATGTGATTGGCTTTTGAGTGAATTTGTTGGTGTTTGCAGATAATTTGTCTGACACGTTGCGTTCACCTGATAACTTATTCTACCATATCTTCCTATCCGCTCATATCCGATCCGATAAGTTACCGGTGCGCTACCGTAAGCCTATCCCTATACTCTGATTTTCTAACTCGGATCGATAGTCTTCCTTCCTGCGTCACGTGTCCCTGTGGTGGGAGTGGAGCTCCCGCCAGATACCCTCGTGACGGCCTACTCGCTCGCTCACCTGGCCGCTGCTGCAACCCGGCCGTATTTATTATTATTCCCTATCGTTTCGAGTATTCTTCCGGCTATCGCGAATGATTCCTGCTACTTATTTCTCCCTATTCCCATGCTACCATTAAGTATACCTCGTTGGCCATTTTAAACGATCGAGCTGCTATATCACTTTAATTCCGTAGTGGTAATAGCTAGCCAGGTCGTCTATCTACAGCTACCGGTGTGAGTCTGCTTTGTTGTTGTTTGGACTACGTGGTTGTTTGGCTTGGACGCAGCGTAGGTTTAGCTGCGTGGGGGGTCTGACATCACAGCTGGGTCCCGTGTATACCAGTGCGGCTGCAGGCTATCGCTGGATCATCTGGTCTTTCTTCCTGGTGGTTGAGCCTCTGCATCGGCGGGATCTGCGAACAAAAGTGTTCCTCGAATGTCAAATTTCCGGTGGTTTTATACCGGCATCCCCTCCGTTCACCCCATGTTCTTGATATCACTATATCTGGTGGCGGTCCTTTAGCCCATCTCCTGTAGTGCATCAATAGCCTTGGTCCTTTTTAAAATTCATCAGTCGTACTTTTCTAACCGAATAATGGGACTTAGCTTTCGACTTGCCAGCCTACATGGTGTGAGTGACGCGCGGTAGTGGTGATTTGTTGTGTGCATCGTGCGTTATTAGACGACTAGTACGTTACATTAGAAAATACTTCGGAAAGTTCAAATATAAGAATAATTGTAATGCGGGATTTCTTGGAAAATAGCAGAATGACAGAACATTTTTGGGGTATCGAAATAGAGAACCTAGATAAATTAGCAATGGGACTCCCGAAGAAGAAAGGCACGGTCCTCCGTGCCGAAGGAATATCAAGTGAAGTACTAAAAATTGCGTTTCGTGCAATAAAAAAGGAATTTGTTGAAATAATAAATGGATCCACAAAGGAGGACTTTTGCCCAGAGAGCTGGAAAACGTCCACAATCATACCAATCGCAAAGATAGATAAAGCCAAAAAAGCAAGTCAGTATAGGCCATTTAATGTTGTCATTGTACGAGAAAGTGCTTGAACTAATAGTGCTAATTGTCCATTAAACCCGTATTTTAAGATAATACGGTCATAGGTATAATATTTAATTAAAAGTTAGTTATTGGGATCGATTGCCGTTTAGGAATTAATACTCACGTGAACGGGAGTACAACGCAAAGATAGTACTAAACAAATTAGTCCTACTTTATTATAATTTACGGTCAATGACCGTCAAATTATCATGAATGTAAACGTAATACAGTGATGGTTTAACAATTTGATAACTATTTCTCGAGTCCTTAACGAAGAACCACCCATTCAGTTTCGAGTTTATTCTAAGACTTTAATATTTTGGGCGAGTCCGACCCGGGATCAACCGTACAGGTTAATGTGAAAATTAGGACTGATTTCGGTAAAGTAGTTACTATCTGCATTTACTGATATTGATGAATCGCACTAAGTGCGGGTCGTTAATCGCGACTCGTTTCGTGCATCAGCATATTTTTCTCTTGCGAGTGACCGACCTCGATGGAAAAATAATATCGAAATTATATAATGGAATTTTGTTGAAAATTCAACGTGGCATAACAATAGTAAAGAATCAAATTTAATTATACTTAAAAGCGAATAAAGTCATAACGCAGCATCCGTCAGGTTTTAGGAAACAATATTCATGTAAAACGGCGATTCAATGTACTGTAGACGAATGACCATTGGACATTAGTGAGGGAAAAATGGTAGGAGTAACCTTTATGGACTTTATAACGTGCTTTTGAGGCAGTAGATAGGAAAATATTGATAGACAAACTATACTAACATGGATTTAGAAGCAAGGTATTGGAATGGTTTTAATCGTACTTAAAACATTGAATACAAGTTCGATTCAATGATGAATATTCTAAAATTATTATTACAGAATATGAGATACCGCAATAGTCTGTATTGGGTTCCTTGATGTTTATAATATATACAGGGTGCGCCATCTTTGATGTCGGTATGTAAACATTGAATAACTTTAAAAAAAAACAACCGATTTCCATATATGAGGTATTTTTGGTTTAATTTGGTCCTTTACAATTCATTTGGACTCATTTTTTAATACAACATCAATCAAGTGGCCCCCTTTATTGGCCAAAACAAAATGTGCACTTTTTGCTGCGTTTTCCATGACTTTTTCGAGATTCTCGGGTGGTATAGCGATGATTTCGGCATGCATGTTTGCCTTGAACTCGTCAATGGTCTAAGGCCTATTGGCGTACACTTTGATTTTCAAATAACCCCACAAAAAGAAGTCTGGAGCGGTCGAATCTGGAGATCTGTGTGACCAGTGAATGTCGCCATTTTTTGACATCACACGTCCAGGGAATTTTCGTGGCAGAAACTGCATTGTTTGATTTGCAGTGCGGCGTGGCGCACCGTCTTGTTCAAACCAGTAACCGTCCAGACCTTTCCCACACATTTGTAGGCAGACATAATGAACCTACATCCACCGATATCGATTCCCATCGACTGTTTCGCCTTCTCTGAAGAAAAATAGCCCAATGATGGTTTTGGCGAAAACGCCGAACTAAACAGTCACTTTTTGGTCATGCAATGGTGTTTCCTGGATCTCGTGCGGATTCTCCGTTCCCCAAATGCGGCAATTTTGCTTGTTAACGGCGCCAGAGACTGTGGAATGGGCGTTGTCGGTTACCAAAATTTGCTTTAAAAAATCAGGTTTAGTGTCAACCATTCGAGCGACTGTTTGGCCGTATTTCAAGTGAATGGACGGTCTGTCGGCATGATTCTTTGAGTCAATTGCACCTTATACGGAAACAAATGCAACTCATCCTTCAAGATTGGCTGCAAAATGGTTCCACTGACGCCAAAATACTGAGCAAGGTGACGATACGACACATGTGGGTTCTCGGCAACACTCTCTCTTACCGCTTCAACCAGTTCATTGGCACGTTATGGGCGTTGATGAACGACATGGGAATAATCTTCCACTGTCCCGTGCTCAACAAAATTCGACACCAAACGACGAATAGTGTTGTCAGACGGTGCTTGTTGGCCACGATATTTTCCACGTTATGCACGTTGAGTTAACACAACTGAACGACTATTTTCAATGTACAGCGTCACTATTTCAGCGCGTTGTTTCGGTGTGAAGCGATTCATGGTTAAAATTGTACCGAATTGACGTTTCAAAAGCATGTCTACTCAAGTCAATCGGTTGATAAATGTCAAACTTATTCAATGTTTTCATACCGACATAAAAGATGGCGCACCCTATATATATATATATATATACATGATATAGTCAACGTGTGTCCGGATAAGTGTGCAATAAAAATGGTTATTGAAGATACGGTTATATATCTAACTGGATAAAGTAGTGTGGAACAGGAGAGAGAATTGAATTTGTCATTAAGTATCGTGGAAGAGCGGATGAGCAGAAATAAATTAAAAAAAAATGCAGAAAACACAGAATATATAATTGTAAGAAGCATCAAAATGAAATGAGAGGGAAAACAACATTGAAGTGCTTAGATCGAATAGAACTCGAGCGAGTGGAAGTAATGAAATACTTATGTTGCCGGCGACAAACGCAAAACAATTAGTTGAGTAATTTTTCCAGATGTACGAATGCTCGATCGTCGCACAACAAACTGCATTTTACTATAAGCAATAATATTTCTCAGCTTACCGTTAACTCAGACGAAAAAAGTTGAAATATATTTTCAAAAATATAATACTCGTATATTTTCAGTTCAACAAAGTTGGTACAAAAATCGGTGCGGCGATGAAAATAGTGAAAAAGACTCGCAATTGTTTTTCAGAATCAGACTGCCATACGGATGGATCCATTGCATTCGGTTTATTGTCATCTTTTTCTAAACTTTTTCTTAATTTATAATTTGCATCACTAGAGGTATAGCCTATCGATTTTTTTTTACAAAGTCAATGCAAAAATTTGTTCATCGATGAAAAAAGTAAAAAAAATAGTGTCAATTTTGGTTTTACTACAACTGTGACAGAGATAGCATTTTTGCACTCAACTTATTCTTAACCTTCAATTCACTTTTTCAAAGCTTTTTAAAATTTTTCCTCAAAATTTTTCAACTTTTATTTATAACAATAAACTTCGAACCTTTTTTTGCCGTCAAAATAAAGCGTCCTCTATGAGGAAGCAATCATGTCTCTAATGAGTTTGATGCTAAAGTATTTCTGGCTCAACACAGTTTACTGAAAATGAATGCCCCACCTGCAATTCATTCAGTTCGACTGAGAACAATATTTGTCTGATGATTGAGTGTCTTGTAGTAAAAAAATACGAAAATGTTGGCAATGCTGATTCAATTCTTCGTGTGGCAGTAATCATCTCATGGTTTATCATTTGCCCGTTATCCAGTGATCCACTGCAATGAAATAGTTGATGATCGATCGTTCAGTATCACAGCCAGCTGTTACTACTTCGAGCTTCTCAATGCGATGCGAAGGAAAGTCTATAGCGGCTGATGCAGTGCATGTGTGTAAGTACACTCAACGGAAATGGCGCTCTTTGATTGCTCAACTTCAATCGCTGCCCATTCGAAAACTATGGCGAATTGACCATTTAAACTTCGCACACACGTTCCTGGGACCATCTCCGTCTTATCCAAATAAATTGGTCCGGGGATTCTGGGAAACCCTGTATTTATTTGTAAGGCCGTATAGATTCATTTACTGAAGGAATTAACGAATAGACTGAAAATAGTAGGAACGAGGAGTACTTGAACAACACGACAAGCTGGAGATATTGTAATACAATTTGGGCGAACAAGAAGTGCTCAAAAAAGTATGTATTACGACGGAGTGAAAATGAATAATGCATTGCCAACTGACGTAAGTGGCTGAAAAATTTAGCCGTTCAAGCAAATGTTAAAGAAACAAATTTTGTCAAAAGTGAAGTAAATGCTATGTAAGAACACATGAAATATTATGTATAACAAATCGCTGAGAGAGCTAATAAACATCAATCAATCAAACTGAAATCTCCCCCCTCCCTCCCTCTCTGCGTTTTACATCGTGTTTCCCATCGCTCTATCTTTGGTGGCTTCGGCAACTGTATAAAGTGCATATTAATGTAAAGAGTTGACTAACGGTTATGTTAACAGTGTGGTTGTTGGAAACTCAGCTGGCGCACGGCGATTCATATTCGCCGTGCGTCGACCTGTTGCTGCTGGGTAGCGTGCTGCGCTTGGCTTTGCCGGAGATAGCCGAGGCAGTGCCTCGCGAATATGTTGCTTATAGCAAGAGGCTCGCGCTCTCTCGCTTGACTTCGGTATAGTTCTCTGTATCTCACTCATTTGACTTCAGCGCTCAGCGACGCTTTCGTAAAGTGCAGCCATATTAAAAAATTAGACACTTCTGTGAAAACCCGCTTGGACAGCGCATACATCCTCTGGACATCTCAGACTTTTCACCGCTTTTCGCCGGATCCACTTAACATATTCGTGCTCACCAGGGCTCAAAACTCAGGTAAGAGTACACTGTTACAATTTATCGTAATTCAATGACGGTGAGGAGTGCAAAACTCATCGGTACATCAACATAAAGGTCTCACTCTGTGGCGTGCTCTGCAGCACGGGCTATACCACGGTTTCCTCATCACATTTTACCTGCTCGATTAATATAATTGCGCGTGTGCCTATTAGTCACTGTACATTCCCCCAACTAAACTTGCTGGGAAGGTACTGTGAATATATTCTAATGATTTGTCCTCAACCTCTCACTTTGACGTGCTCTGCAGCGCTGGCTGTACCACGTACACTACACTCAATAGAAAACAGCACACAATCAATACAACTGTGTGCTGGCACTCCAAACTGCATTAAATTTATTAAAATTTATTTGTATTTATTTTTATATTTATTATTTTGCATTTTTCTCTAAATTCATTTGTAATATTTAAAGTCGATGGTAGAATAAAACCATTTTCTCTACCAACATCTGTCAGTGTAGGTATTTATCCCCTGCCGTGAGTGAAAACTCATTATTGTCGATATTTTACAGATTTGTTCCACCAACACCAAGGAAGGAATTCTCAACAGTGATAAACATTGTCAGTGAACGTGATAGCGGAATACACAGAGTCACGGCAACAACGAAGATCTTTGTCGATCGATATTTTGTCCATTACGTAATCGCGAATGGCTATATAGTTCGAGTTGCAAAGACAATCAATCCGCGGACTCACGGTATAGCAGTGAAAGTCAATCTGGGGCTCTAACTTCACGATAGTCACTATACGGTATTGCAATCGGTCATTTCACTACTTAGGCGGCGAAATCACCTACTAAAATATCGAGGATGAACGGCGGAGTGGAAGTGACTTGTACACTGTGTACAAAACCGATTAAAACGATTCGATATGAATGCAAATGGTGCATAGAGTCGTTTCACCAAAGCTCTTCTGAGAAATATCACACTATTAAAAGTGAGAATAAATGAGTGCTATGTAAAGGAGACATCGAAGTAACTATTGGGTCGTTCGGAAAGTAATTTCGTTTTTTCCCAACAGAGGGCTTAATTGTATTTTTTCACAACCAACTTCACACTTAAGCCGCACAATCATATGTATTTTGACAGGTGATATAGCAAGGCTTGGTTAAGAAAAAATTCAATTGATTATGCACAGTAGTTTTTCGTTGATACCCTTTTAAATATGGAAAGTGAAAAACAGCATTTTCGGCATATTTTACTTTTTTATTATAGAAAAGGTAAAAATTCTGTTCAAGCAAGAAAAAAATTATCCGATGTGTATGGGGAAGATGTGTTAAGTGAGCGCCAGTGCCAAAACTGGTTGGCAAAATTTCGATCCGGCAATTTTGATCTCGAAGATGCACCACGTTCTGGAAGGCCAGTTGAAGCTGATGAAGACACAATAAAGGCATTAATTGATGCAAACCGGAGAATAACAACTCGTGAGATCGTTGAGAAATTAACTTTATCGAATTCGACCGTTCATGATCATTTTAAACGGCTAGATTTAACCTCAAAGCTGGACATATGGGTTCCTCATTTTCTTACGGAAAAAAATTGTGCCGTCATATTGACGTTTGTGATTTGCTTCTCAAACGCCAAGAAAATGATCCATTTTTTAAGCGTAACATCACTGGGGACGAGAAATGGGTTGTCTACAACAATGTTAAGCGCAAATGATCCTGGAGTAGAAAAGATGAACCGGCTCAAAGCACTTCGAAAGCCAATATTCATCAAAAAAAGGTTATGCTATCTGTTTGGTGGGATTTCAAACGAATCAGAACGATCAATTCTGAAGTGTTCTGTCATCAGTTGGACAAATTGAATGATTCTGTTAGAAAATCAGCACGCCGCGCTCGGTTGGGTCGGAGATAGCCGAGGAAGGGCCTCGTGGAGCCGAGGCAGTGCCTCGCAGGCATGCCGCGTTTAGCGAGAGGTTATCTCTCTCGCTTGACTTCGGCTTCGCTCACTGGCTATCTCCCTCATTTGACTCCAGCGCTCAACGACGCTTTCGTATTACGCAACCATATTGCTATTTTTGACACTTCTGTGAAAGACCGCCTGGATAGCGCACACATCCTCGGTACACTCTCGGATTTTTCACCAGCTCACCGGATTTTCTCAGCATTTTCAAGTTCAACAGGACTCAAATACACGGTAAGAGTACACCGTCACAATTCAGTGCAATTCAATGTCGGTGAGGAGTAGAAAATAAGTCGGTACATCAACATAAAGGTCTCACACTTTGGCGTGCTCTGCAGCACTGGCTGTACCACGGTTTTCATCACTACATTTTGCCTGCTCGACTAATATAATTGCGCATGTGCTCTCTATTCACTGTATTTTCCCCCAGTAAACCTGCTGGGAAAATACTGTGAATATTTCTACTCATTTGTGCATCCTCATACTCTCATTTTGTTGTGCAGTGCAACGTTGACTGCTTCACAGTCCGTTCTAGTAGAATTCCAGCACTCAAGTACCAGAGTTGCATGTGCCAGCACTGACTCTCTGTGCATCCAAATTTTCTAGCTTATTGAGAAGTTCTTGGAATTAGTAAAATCAATCTGCGCACTCACATATCTCATTGCGTGGCGTGCTCCGCAGCACTGGCTGCAGCACGTACACTGCTCTCAATAATCACAGCACACAATTAATATAATTATGTGCTACTCAAGTAACTCATAAATGCAGCACATAATTAATGTAATTATGTGCTGATCAAATGTTTCACTCAAATCAAAATTTAACTTCAATTCTTTGTATTTTAATTTATATCTTTATTATTTTTTTTCTATTTTAGATATTTTGTAGTGAAAGAGTGGATGGTAGAATAAAAACTACTTTCTCTATAGACCATCTTTCTGTCTGGTTTTATTTTTCCCTGCGTCGAGTGAATACTCATATTTTTTCAATATCTTCTCAGATTCCATCCAACACATCTGGACGGATTCTCAAACAGATTCACTTAAAGAAAAAAGGCCAGAATTGGTCAATAGGAAAGGTATAGTGTTCCAACAAGATAATGCGAGACCACATACGTATCGTACGAGTTTGACCACTCGGAAAAAATTTTTAGAGCGTCGATGGGATATACTGCCACATGCACCATACTCTCCAGACCTGGCACCTACAGATTATCATCTGTTCCAGTCTCTACAACATTTTCAGACGGTAAAACGTTTAATTCAAATGAGGAGGTCAAAAGTCACTTGGATCATTTTTTTGCGAGCAAAGAACAAAAATTGTATGAGCGTGGAATCATGCTACTGCCAGAAAGATGGCAAAAGGTATTGGATTAGAATAGACAATATTGGATTGAATGAAATATTAATTCACCATAAGAAAATCGTCTTTCATTTTTATAAAAAAAAACGAAATTACTTTCGGAACAACCCAATAGTATAAATAAATAGGAGAAGAGCAAAAAACCATAGTGTACGGAAGATAAAAAACTCGGTGCATTAGCAGATGGAAAACTGGAGTATATTCTAAAATGTTTACAAGAGATAAAAATAACATGTTGTATCAAACAGAATATCAAAGTACCGATACAGGAAATTATAGTAAAAGAAAAAAATAATAGGAAGCAACAGCTGATATAGAGAGGTCTGCAATAAAAATTAATGATCACTATAAAACAAACGATGTAAAAGGAAATTGGGATAGAGGTGAAAAAATTACGTGCTGAAATTGGCAAACTGAAAACAACAGTGGCTGAAGTGAAGAAAGTACGGGTACCTTTCATCAAAAGTAACGTCAGTGTGATGCAACTGGGCATTGGGGTTGAAAAAATGGTGAAAGGATCGGAAGGAAAGTTAGTAGAGTGCCAAATAGACGGAGATAAGAAGATATTAGGTGAAACACTGAAGAAAAATCTAGGAGCTGAGTAGAAAGTACACATGCACCAAATAAATGCTACCCGAAGTAAAAGTTGTGGGAATAGACGAAAAATTCTACGAAACGCGAAAAAATAAATTTCTTAAAAAAATATACATGCAGAACGATCTAGAGGCAGAATATAAATCTTCAGATGAAAAATGTTAATAAAATTTCAATCGAGAAATCAAAAGAAAGATATAACGAGCATACTAGAAGTTGATCCAGACACTTAAAAATCCGGTGGAGACAGTATGAATGAAAGTCGGATGGAAAAACTGCTGGGCCTACGATATTGTGCGAGACGTGCGGTGTTTCAAATGTTAGAGTTTCCTCCATTATGCTACGGAGTGTAGGAATGACAGATATTTTTTATTGATTTTGTATAGTAATTGGAGTTATTATTTTGCGTTTTTTTTTGCTTAAGTATTTTTCTGCACTGCCGTTCTGAGCTTACTTTGCGTTGTTATTAGAGTTATCATTTTGCGTTTTTGTTCAAACCTTGCTTTGCATTAATATCTGAGTTTATTTTGCATTTCTGTTTAAGCTCTATTTTTACATAATTAAGGACTAGCTTCGGTGGTGAAGTCGGAACATTCTACTGAGAAGAATCACCCGTACAATCAAATAAACGGGCCTAATTATATCCCAAAAATACATCGTAACGTTTAATAATTTTTTTTTGTTTGTTGACCCGGTTTCCTCCTTTAATAGCGAGAATCGATCACACTTGATAAAAAGTGAATATTTTAGGTTTGTATTGTAACATAGTTACAAGCCCTAGCCTACGCTATTCTGTCGAACGATTATAAGAGCCGAAATCACGTTCGGAAGCACCGAGTACAGCAGGCACTAGGCCATCGCACCCGGACATGTAAGAAAAACTAGCTACGTCAGAGCTCTAGAACTCCCTCGCTGCCAAAAACAGTAGGTCAGTGACCAGCTGGCCTCCCTTGGCGGCGAGAGGAAGACGGGTAGCGCGGTAACGGCAAGCCAAGAAATTATTAAATCTCGTTAGATTTAAAAATCGAAGTCGATAATGACGTAGAGGGGTACCAGGTTGGGGGCAGGCTATAAAAGAGCCTGCGCGGAGGAAAAAGCTCTCTTACGCTCTTTACTCTTCTGGCCCAGGTTACCAAGTTGGAAGCGATTTAAAAACAAAGTTGTGCATTTTTCTTGAGTTATAAAAATTTATTTATCCTAGTATTTGAGTGGAATACGTAATTTTGCAAGATAAAAATAATTATAAATTATATCGAAATTCTTAGTGACATATTGAGTCAACTGATATTGATCTAGATTTAGATAGTTTTTAAGTGAATAGGATTAATTGTATAGAGTTAATTAAATAGAATTAAGAGTAATTTTAGGCGAATAGAATTAAGTCGCGTGGGATTTAAACCTGTAGAATAGCAAGAAGTGTATAAACGTGCGAGTCAAAAGGAGATAGTGAGGAAGTGAAATGAGTGAGAGAAAGAGAGCGGCATAGATATAATAGAGACATCGGTCCGAAGAGCGAGTTTTCGACGCGTTTAACTGTGTGTGTGCGTATAGAGTAACTGGGTTACTACTAATGCACAAAACAATAACAGACTACCGAGTCGAGTGCACCGAGAGCCTATGTGAACGAAATAGCCGAAAAGAATTGTAAAAATAAACGTAGGAATTACGAAATTTAAATGAACTGTACTGGTTATCGGTACCAGAAAACCGAACGTTAACATTCTGTTTTTAATTGTTTGCATAAATAAACCCTACTCTCACCTACCCAGAAGTCTACAATTAATTACACCTGTGATCGAGCTCGAATTTCCCATGGGGAAATAAATTTAATGTTAACGAGAAAAATTACCGTTACACTATACCGATGTTGTAGAGCAATAGAAGCAGAACAAAAAACCCTGCATTTCTATTCAACATTAAGGGAGGAAAAAACCACAAGGTATCGATAATTTCCATATTTAGATACTACCAGGTGTATGCATAAGTTTTTTCCGGTTTAACTAAGAGATGGCGCCAGCGAAAAGTACGCAGCGTATTAATTTGACACATACGTCATTTTGTTCGTCTGACATTAATCTACAAACACATACAAGTTGAGTCCGCCAAAAACTAGCGTCTTTGTTTTATCGTTCAGTGATCATGTCGAGTTTTGTGCCTGAAAAAGAACATTTGCGGCACGCATTGCTTTTCTTATATAATCAAAAGAAAAAGGCTGCTGAAAGTCAACGTTTGCTGGTAGAAACATATGGTGAACACGTTCCATCGATTAGATGTGAGACATGGTTTCGACAATTTAAAAGTGGTGATTTCAATGTGAAAGACAGTGAGCGCTCTGGTAGACCACAAAAATGCGACGACGAGCAATTGCAGGGGTTATTGGATGATGACCCAACTCAAACTCAACGGCAATTAGCAGAAGCATTACATGTGTCACAAGAAACAATCAGCAGACGTTTACGAGTAATGGAGAAGATCAATAAACCCGGTAAATGGGTCCCACACGATTTGAATGAACGTCAAATAGAAAATCGCAAAGTCACTCGCCGTCTCACACAGCAAAAGCAGTGAAAGACACCTTGAAATCCCTTGGATGGGACATCCTTCCGCACCCGCCGTATTCGCCAGACCTGGCGCCATCTGACTATCACCTCTTCGCATCAATGGGGCATGCGCTCCTAGAGCAGCACTTCAACAATTTCGAGGAAGTAGGAAAATGGCTCGACGAATGGTTTGCCGCAAAAGACAAGCAGTTTTTCTGGCATGGTATTCATAAGTTACCTGAAAGATGGGCGAAATGTGTAGAAGCCGAAGGCCAATACTTTGAATAAAACAAAAATTAATTTCCCTTGAAAATTACGTGTTTTTTTTTTACCAAAAAACCAGAAAAAACTTATGCATACACCTGGTATATTTAGTTGAATTGAAAAAAAGTCAAATTTAGAGGGTACGCAATTCATCTAGATTGCCTGGTACGATGATGTGAAGTTATTATCAGATAGTAGCACTAATGGCCACTAAAATCTTGCACTTACAGATTTTTTTCCATTAATATTCTTAGAATAAAAGATATACTGAGAGTCGAAACACGTGTATTTTAAATGGGGAAATCCACCCTTTAGGTGGGAGGGTTTAGGGTTCAGATAAATTTCTTTTTAAATTAGGGAATTGTTTTTGAATTATTTCGAGTCGATTTAGGGAGCGTCTGCTAAAAAATGTGTCCGAGCTCTAAATAAGGACCACACTTATATTAAAACGTTTCGCGATTCTTCTTCCTCTTGATATTAAACGATGGGTTTATTAATCTCGCCTTACTTGCTATTTCGCGTGTATTTTAATAGATCGGGGCTAAAATCACGTTGTTTTTAGATTATTTTGAGTGAATCCTGTCTGCCTACGACTATGTGAGAGAGATAATGTTTACTCAAAAAATGTATCGTACTCTGGACTGGATATGAATTGCTAGGTTTGAATTGATTGTTGTTATTATTTTTGTTTTGTTTTTGGGTAGAGACTTAAATTTTGGTTTATTGATTCCGTATGGGCCTGGGTAGATGCGCGTTTTATCACCCTTTCATCACTGGTCTTCTTGTAAATTTGAGGGTGCTCAATAATTTGTAAGGACGGGTCGGTCGGTAAGGCAGGTGGTATGGCGTATGACTTGTTTTAATGAGGTGTTGGACGGCCAACCGCAATGCAGGGGAACCTTACAATTCACTGGGTTTACCTGTTAAGTTCGCTCAATCAACCAACGGCCACAGCGCAATGCAAGAGGATCGGTTTACCGAAAGAACACTATTATTAATGAATTACCGAAATTGTTTAAAATAAAAATAAAATGTGGATAAGCTGTGCGGCAGCACTTCGTCTTGAGGGATAGAATTCGACAAAAGCGACAAATCTTGTCTTGTGATTCATATACTTTTGCTGGTACGCCCCGAAGTTGTGTTTTTGGTTGAGTCACGTGATGCTTGTCATATTTTAATCACTGAGTGAGAGCGGTGTGGGGTGGTGTGTAGATGTTCCGTTAGGTCTTGGAATTTTGTTCGTTTGGCCTGTTTTTTCCTTTCTGGAGTTTCAACCGAGGTTCTTGTGAGGTTTAATTTCTCGCTTCTGTATTATTTTCCTACCGGTAGTAGGTTCAGTATTTTGTTTAAACTTTTCCGTTGTATTTGTTCACATTATATTTTTTCGTTAAGGGATGGAGGTTGAGGTTTTTTAGAAAACAATAAAAACACTCGCGGTTGAGCCATCGAATTTTCTACGTTTATTAGGTCTTGTGGGAAAAGCCTTGCCGCATAAAAACCCACGATGATGTGACGATTGTGTATATAAGAATTTGCGTATATAAGAATGTGTCGGGCCCGTTTGGCCTGTGCCATTGCGATCTCGCGCGTTGTTTCGTATTGCACCTTCGATTTTGCGTTTGATGACCTTTACCGAGGATTCGTCAGCTGTTGCTGTCTTTTTTTTTTGGTAAGAGGTATATGGTCAATGGTCGGAGAATCTAGGACCGCATAGCCGTTCACCTGTGCTCGAAGAATCTAGGACCATACAGCCATTCACCCGTGGTCGGAGAATCTAGGACCATACGGCCGTTCACCCGTGCTCGGAGAATCTAGGACCATACGGCCGTTCACCCCACCGCTGTGAGCATCGAATGTAATTTTATTCATTGTCAATAGAGTCGTGTGTGAGAGAACCCAGGGCCCTATAGCCTTGCGCGTCACCGACGATCGTCACTCGACGGACGACCGCGCTGTACTATTCAAAATGTATCTTGCACGCTCGCCTTCACGTTCACAAGAGATTTGGCATCCCTGTTGACGCGAGTTGGTCGAGCGCGGCTAGCAACGTAGATCGCAATGGCCCGGGCGCAAACTACTCTCAGGCACTGAACATCCTCCCCCCGTTGGTAGTGCTAGCGAACAATATTATTCAAAACAGTAGTACATGTCATTGAACTTATTATAATTGATAATTCCAAAAGCATACCCTTAAATTTGACTAAGCAATTGGAAACGTTATATAAAGAGATATTGTTAATTCACATCTTACATTTTTATACTAAATTGAATCTTAAAGGAGTATGAATTGATAACTCATGTTTGAGAAATTAGATAAGAAATTGAAATAAAAAATGAGAAATTTGTCAAATTATCGTATATCGCTGAATAGTCGACAATAATTTTAAGCGCTTGTGGGCGATGCGAAAATCGATTTCGTGTTGCGCTTGTAGAGTCCTTGAGTCGTTTTGACGGTGTCGACTCTGACCACGCCATCGCCTCCCGGATGTAACTCGACCACTCGACCCAGTCGCCACTGCATACATGGTTCATTTTTGTCGATTAGCAGGACTACAGTGTCCTGTGCGATGTTTTCGGTTGGATTTATCTATTTCTGTCTTTTCTGTAACTCGCTTAGATATTCAAGTTGCCATCTGCGTCAGAATTCCTGTCGGATCTTAGTGATCAGTTGCCACGAGGACAATCGGTTGTCTGGAACAAGCGAAAAATCATTTTCCGGCAGCATAGTGAGAGGTCTACCGACAAGAAAGTGTGCAGGACTTAAAGTGATTGGATCGTTTGGATCTGTAGATATAGGGCACAATGGGCGTGAGTTGAGAATGCCTTCAATCTCGATTGCTAGAATAGACAATTTTTCATGTGTGAACAAGAGATCGCGCATGACGCGCTTGAGATGGTGTTTACACGATTTTACAGCCGCCTCCCAGATACCCCCGAAATGAGGTGAGAGGGGCGGATTGAAATGCCATTCGATTTTTCTGGTAGAAGTGAATTCATAAATTTGAGAACGAAATTCTTCGAATTCGTAAAATACGCGAAATTGACTATTCGCGCCGACGAAATTTGTCCCATTATCAGAATAAATATGGCCCGGAATGCCACGACGACTTATGAATCGTCGTAAAGCCGCTAGGAACGCATCTGTTGATAGATCGCTCGTGATCTCGAGATGGATAGCCTTAATCTACATGCAGATTAATACGCAGCCGTACACCTTCACGCTCCCCCGATTCCGATGTTTTTTCTCTTTGACGAGTATAGGACCGAAATAATCGACTCCCGTGTGATAAAACGCCGGCGCGTTATCCGCTCTTGATTTAGGCTAGTCAGCCATTTTGTACGCCCCTGGTACGGCCCGAAACCGGATGCATCTCACGCAACGTTGAACGATTATACGTATTTGATTTCTACCGTCCAATATTTAGAATCTTTGCCGGATATTGTATAATGTCGATTGAATCCCGGTGTGATAGAATTTTTCGTGCATATGTCGAATCAAAAGATCGGTTACGTAATGTCGAGATGGAAGAAGCATTGGATTCTTTTGATACAGCGAGATATCAGCCTTATTTATGCGACCACCGACGCGATGTAAACCTCTCTCGTCGACCAGCGGGTTCAGAGATCCGAGTTTCGCGCATTTCACCCTTTCTTCGGACAAAAGACGATCGATCTCATCTTGAAAGTGCGCCCGTTGTATTAATCGAATAACGCAATACTCGGCCTCGTTTATTTGTTTAATTATCAAAGCGTCCTTGACTTTATTGTTGCGTAAGAAACGGAAGAAATACGCGACGACGGGAATTAATCGCGTATATGACGAATTTTTTTTCGAAAATTTCTTCCGATTGCAATTGCGAAACCATGCAAAATAATTTTTTGATTCCCGGTAAATCCTTTTGAGGCATCACGGCAACTTGTGGCCAAACGGATTCGGGCTGAACCAGCCACAAAGGCCCCCGAAACCACGTGTCGTTATTTAAAAATTCCCGAGGGAACTGACCCGATAACGCGTCCGCCGAGTTTTTATCGGTTTGGATGTGCCACTACTCTGCGTTTTTACTGATCTCTTGTATCTCTGCAACGCGATTTGCTTCGAATACCTTTAAGACGCTTGGATATTTGTTCAGCCATTGTAAAACTGTTGTCAAGTCTGACCAGAAAATTGTCTTGCAAACGCGAAAGGTCATTATGACGCGGACTTCGTGATATAGACGATCAAGTGTCAATGAGCCGTAGAGTTTGAGTCGAGGGGTCGTTTGATCTTTTAGTGGAGCGACACGCCCCTTTGAACAGAAAAGTCTCACGCGAATTTCACCCTCTTGGTTGCATGAGCGCACGTATATACAAGCCCCGTAACCTTTCTTGCTCGCGTCGCAAAATCCGTGAATCTGAATATTGATTGGGTTATTTATCGAAACGTATCGATCAATCTTTAGATTTCCGATTAATAAAACTTGTTCCGCGAACGATCACCACGTGGAATCTAACGCGCTGGGTACGGATTCGTCCCAGGTCGTTTTTGCCTTCCAGCATCGCTGCATAAGCACCTTCGAGACGAGAATTACCGGACCGAGTAGACCGAGGGGGTCGAAAATTTGAGCGATTTCTGATAAAATATATCGTTTAGTAACTCTTTCGGAGGGTTCGATGCGTTTCACCGTGTATAGTAAGTTGTCACTTCGCGCGTTCCACGAGACACCGAGTGTCTTGTGCACAGGATTCTCGTCTGTCAGAAATTCGATATTTGCGGTTTGCTCGATCAAATTATTTAGAGCTCGCGAGTGATTTAACGCCCATTGTCGAATATCGAATACGCCGCGGTTCAATATCTCGATCACTTCGTCTCGAATTTGTACGATTTCATCAAAAGTGTCTGCTCCCGATAATAAATCGTCGACGTATAAGTCGCGCGTCAAAGCCTCGGCGCCCATTGGATAATCCGCGCTCTCATCGCTCGCGCTACCGTGTTTAATTTGAATACGCGTATTTTTTCATGCTAGAGCCAAAAAATTCGTTGATAACGACGGTCGCTGGAATGAATCCAGACTTGTCGATACATTTTCGCGATATCCGCAGTGTTCACGTCTTTATGGCTGCAAAACCGCAAAAGATGCTCGAATAGTTTTAATTGAATAGTCGGGCCGACCGTCAACGTATCGTTGAGCGATATTCCATTGCTTGTCTTGGCGGACGCATCAAAGACAACTCGAGTCTTCGTCGTCGCGCTTGTCGATTTTATAACCGCGTGGTGTGAGAGATAATACCCCGATTGCGATTCGTCGACAACGAGCAACATGTGGCCTAGCTCAATGTATTCATTCATAACGCGATGATATTCTTGTTTGAGGATCGGATCTGCGTTGAGTCTTTTTTGCAAGCCAGCGAATCGTCGCAAGGCTATTGATCGCGAATCACCGAGGTCTCGATCGGTGCCGCGAAACGGTAGACGAAGGACGTACCGTCCCGACGAATCACGAGTGACGTTTCGATTGAAATGAGTTTCGCAGTCAGTATTTTCTGAAAATTTTATTTGACTGGCCCTTGCATCATCGAGCAACCAACATTTTTCGATTTGTTCTTTTAATTCGATTAATTGGCACGATGTTCGTTTTCTGACCGTCGTATCTGTTTTTCCGCAGGCGACGGCCCAGCCGAGCTGAGTTTTTTGTAGGAAGAGGTCGCAGCCGTCGCGAGATAAATCACATTTTCCGATCGATAATAATGACAACGTCGTCCCTGACCCGATGAGGACGTCGATTTTTTGAGGCAAATGAAATAGCGGATCGGCCAATTTAAAATTCTGCGATATGTCGATTGATTCGCGAGGAAAATTTCATTCGGTACATTATTAGCGATTTTCTGGATAATCAGAAACGTGAGAGTTTTATTGAAATTATTATGTATCGAATAAAATGTGCACTCGACCGCGCTTTTAGAAATTGTATTCACGTCGTCTATCATTCCCACCGAGATCGAGCACGCGCATATCGGTAATTCCAATTCTTTCACGAGATCCTCCGTTAAAAAACGCGCCGTTGCACATGTATCTAATAAAGCGCGACATTTTATGTACTGACCGCGTGAGTCCTTGACGCGTACTTGAGCGCTCAGCATTAATTGCGACTGCAAAGCTCGCGACGTAAAATTGTGTGCAATTATTTCGTGACATGTTGAATTTACCTTTATTGTCGACTTGGTTGTAGCACCCGATCTTGCCGTTTCTCGAGTCGCGTGGGTGGCTGCAGCAGGAGACTCGCCGTGCAACAGAGTGTGGTGAAACCTCGAGCAGTTTCTGCAATGCATCGAGCCGAATTTGCCGTCGTGCGAGCGCAAACAGTTTTTACACAGGGATACATTTTTGACGAAATTCCACCGCTGTTGGACTGTCATCTTTTGGAATTCGCAGCATTGATACAGGGGATGGTTTTCCTTCTTACATACTACGCACTTTGCTGACGCGCCGGTCGCGAATGTACGCGCGCCGTTTTCCCCTCGCCACGTCTTGAATCCGCTTTGATCTTTATTACTCGGGAGTGGTCGTTTGTTGTTCTCTTGTTTCGAACGCGATGCATCTTGCTCGAGTGTACACCAACGAAACGTGGTCTCGGAGACGAATTTGTAGATTTGCTCGAGCGTTGGCGAGGTATCGAGATCGAGCGTTTCCTCCCATTTGACCCGAATATAGTTGGGCAACGCGCGTTCGATGATTCGGACTAATAAATGTTCGTCCGGTGTCACGTTCATCGATGCGAGCATATTCACGTGTTGACGCATATCGTCGACGAGTCGCGCCAAACCTTTATGCGTCGTTTTTGTCAATACTGGTAACTCGAGGATCGCGTCGAGATGTTTTACGATCAGAATTCGGACCTTGTCATACGAATCTAAGAGTAACTTCCACGCCGTCCCGTAATTTTCTTCGCTCACGTTATAAATGAGGATTTTATTCAACGCATCACCCTCGAGGCAATTCTTTAGATATAGGAATTTTTGTAACTTCGTTACGACCTCGTGAGAATCGATCATTGTTAGAAAAGTGTTTTTAAACGATGGCCACTTTTCGATGTTACCGTCGAACTTTGGGAGGTCGGCGACCGGTAATTTGAGTCGACGCGTCCCGTCGATCGGCAGAGAGGTCACGTTTAATACACTCGGAGGCTGAGGCGTTGTCGATGGTAAATCTGCCCCGATCTTTGTTACGATCGCGTAGAATCGATCCTGCAACTCGTCGAAATCGTCGACTTGGTCACTCTCTGCTTCGACCAATAACGCGAGTTCATCGTGTAATTCTTCGTATGCGCGAAATTGTTCTTTTACGCGATCTCCATGCATTTTTTTGTTCGTGGGATCTAATTCCGCGTTCTCCGCGATTTTTTCGAGTTTTGTAAGGTGCGCCTTCAAGGTCGCGCGCTTTCGATTAATAAACTTTACGTGGCTAGCCATTTTAACTGAGCTTGAACCGAATAACAACTTCTGAGATGTTCGAAAAGCAAACGTATCGACACTTCAAACCGAGACACGATGTGTATGCGTTGAATGTCGAGACTCGACTAACTCTCAAGGATCAGCACTAAGCATTCTCGCATGTAGCGCGTATTTTTCGAAAACGCGTATGAACTCGTACGTCCCCCGACAAAGATTAAGAGACCGAGTGCGGCCCGAGTCAAGTAAACAAGCCTCACCATGCGGCGGGTCCTTTCAGCGCTCGTAAAACCGGGACCCTCAGACCAAACGCGGCCTACGTCTCCAGACACGCGACTGCGGAACATATGCATGCCACGTTCCTCGCACAAAACGTACGTTGAACAGAAATGTGTATTCGACTATGTCGAACGATATTAATCGTGGAGAAGACGTATAATGCAAAAAATAATGCGATATAAGAAATTGTGAACAGTTGTATACTTATATTTTTGTAGATGATGATCGTTTTCCACAGATAGCGAATTAAGGGTGGCGAGTCTGGAGGTGATGGTCGGCTGGTCGTAGAGTCTACCTTTCGTTGATACGATGCACTTTGCACTTTTTCGTAGTCCACTTTGAGGGCGTGGGTTCGAATCCCACTTCTGACACCATTTTGTATTGTCGAAGCTCCTTCATTGCGAAGTAGCCTCGTAGTTTTGGATATATATTTTTTCGTTGAAGGATGGAGGTTGAGGTTTTCTAGAAAACAATAAAAACACTCGCGATTGAGCCATCGAATTTTCTACGTTTATTGGCTCATGTGGGAAAAGCCTTGCGGCATAAAAACCCACGACGATGTGACGATTGTGTATTTATGTATATAAGAATGTGTCGGGACCGTTTGGCCTGTGCCATAGCGATCTCGCGCGTTATTTCATATTGAACCTTCGATTTTGCGTTTGATGACCTTTACCGAGGATTCGTCAGCTGTTGCTGTCTTTTTTTTTGGTAAGAGGTATATGGTCCTACGGTCGGAGAATCGAGAACCGCATAGCCGTTCACCCGTGCTCAAAGAATCTAGGATCATACGGCCGTTCACCCGTGCTCGGAGAATCTAGCACCATACGGCCGTTCACCTGACCGCTGTGACCATCGAATGTAATTTTAATTAGTAGAGTCGTGCGTGAGAGAACCTAGGGCCCTCTTGCCTTGTGTGGTATATTTTACTCCGTACAGTCGTATGTGGTTTACTCGCGAGAGTCGTATGTGAGAGGACCCAGGGCCCTCTCGCCTTGCGTGTCACCGACGATCGTCACTCGACGGACGACCGTGCTGCATTATTTAAAATGTATCTTGCACGCTTGCCTCCACGTTCACAAGAGATTTGGCATCCCTGTTGACGCGAGTTGGTCGAGCGCGGCTAGCAACGGAGATCGCAATGGCCCGGGCGCAAACTACTCTCAGGCACTAAACAGTCAATCTTTGACTTCTTTTGTCTGATTTTCGTTATTTTTTCATTAATTTTACCAAAAGACTTGTGTTTTTTGAATTTTTTGTTTATTCTCTATTTGTTTTACACTATTCTGTTTTTTAGTTGTGTTCTAGATGTTGGTGGTGAGTCGAAGATTGGTTATCTGATTTTACTTATTTGTAAGAGTCCTTATTATATGACTTTTCCATGTTTTTATGTTTGTTGCTGAGTGGGGGTCGTTACTTGAGTCGTTGCATGTGACGGTACCCTGTAATGTCTTGGTTGGTCCAGTTTTGGGAACCTTGTAAGTTCCACGGGTTTGTTGTGGTTCTGCCTTGGCCCATTGGGTAGAGGTCTTGGTGCGTCAGATATGTTCTTTGCGTGTGGTCTTGGCGAGAAGGCGGGGCCTGCTGCGTTAGGTATATGCTTAGCACGGAGTGTGTTCTCGTTAGCGATTAGGCCTACTGCCGCGTACTGTCCCTCTTCGGATGGTGTTTTGTCTGCCGTGCTGGTTCTTCATGTGTGGACTTAGCGAGAAGGTGGGACACCTGCTGCAGTAGGTGTCTGGTTAATACGGTATGTGGCTTGCTTGCGCGGACCTACCTACTGCTATGTACTATCCTGTTTCGGGTGGATACTTGCGGCTGATTACCGTGAGCCTACTCGCGTTCTTACTTTCCTGCTACTTTGGGCGCCTATTCGCGATTTTATTTATTGATCGGAGGCAACAATTTATCACTTTCGTGATTTTTATTGATGGAGTTCTATTTTGTCTGTTATGCTTTAATGTAATTTCCTCGTTTTGTTCCCGTTGTGTGATTTTATATTCGATGCTGATTGGCATATTTAGTTCTTTGTCATGGACGTCGATCCCTCTTTAATTCGCAGCGGATCGCTCTCATTGCGTTCCGTTACAATATATATTTATATATGTATATATCCTCTTTCTTTCTATATAGTATATACATATAAATATATATATATATATATATATATATATATATATAAGGGAAGAGATACAGTGTAGTGTTAGTGAAAAAAAGAATATAGCCTTAGTGAAATTCAGCTATATATATAGAACAGTATAATTAAAGTAGTTGGAAAATATAATGGAATCATAATCTGAAATGTGTATCACTCACCTAATGAACGTGAGGGAAGATTTATAGAACTAATAAAAAGTGAATGTGATAATATCATGACTCATCTAAAAGCAAGCACTATTCTAAATGACTGTTGAACAAATTTAGATGTGTAGGATATTTACTATATTTAGAGGTACCAACAAGAATAACATAAAAGTCACAGACAAAGATTGTCTCATTCTCAAATTTTTATGCAAGGGCAAAGGTAATAAAAGCGTCAAAAATAATGGGTCATGGTACAATAGAAATAGATACAACAAATAAACTAGAAATTGCGAGACGGGATATCAAATGATACTCAAAGGACAAGTCATTGGTAAATATAAACGGCTCACTGATACGGATAACTTATCAAATTGGACAATAGCACGAATAACGGAGACAATTAATGCACTAACCCCAGAAATGAAAAAAAAGTTTTACGCACGGTGGAAATCTAAATCGTGGATTACAGAGAAAATCAGAAATACGAGTAAAAAGGCATGATGAATTACACAAAAAGGCAAAAAACATAACAACACATGAAGTTTGGGAATGAACACTAAAAGAACTGATAGGTAAGAAGAGAATGACTGATAATAAATAGGGCATGGTCTTTGACAAAGTCTTGCTACCCTTCCACGTAGTGGAAAAGAAAATTCTCGAAGAAGTAAGATGTGCTTGGTGATATGGATCACGCGCGAGTTTGCCAACAGTATCGATAGTATATCAGAAGTTAAGGAAGATAGGGGAAAAGGAGGATTAGAATGAGTGTCAAACGTGGGGTGGAGCCAGAAGGTCGCTGCCCAGGGTTGGGAGCTGTCTGACAGCTACCACGAAGAAGAAGCGGAATAGTAGGGTGGAACAGAAGGGTTTCTGCCCAGGCTTGGGAACAGTCCGACAGCTACTACGATGAGGTAGAGGAATGGAGTGGGTGAGAGTGGATGAAAGGGGTAGATATAAGGCTGCAAATGAAGTAGTTCGTCGCTGTATAATTACGTAATTGGTTTCTTCCTCAAAATCGTATCATTTTCAGTCGTCTCTGAGCGCTTTATATTTACAGCAGGAGCTTATGGAGCTTGTGAGAAACGAGTAGCCATCTCGCGGCTGAATCGTGGCACTAGGGGTTACATAGGTAAGCTGAGGGAAGCTCGGAGTGGGTTGGGTATGGCGAAAATGGATTGCTCTGTTAGTATGTGTAGAGGCATATATCGGTCGCGTTACATTGGCAGGCGAGTGTGTATGTTGAGTGACGTTTTGATTGTATGTAGGTGAACGTAGAACGGGTGTAAAAGGGAACAGCTGGGGATTCCTTTGGCGCAGCCTTGACGTACATCAGACCTCAACCCTGTGTATTCGCAATGCAGTTCTATGATTACAGACCTACATGCCGCTTCCGAGAATCATAGTAGCCTTGCGATAGCGGGCGATGCGCGAAAGTCGTGGTATCGTAGATCGTCGCATACGCGCGCCACTGCGTCCTGCCCACTCGGAAGCGATTTAAAGCGCAGATGACCGGCCACGTGAGGTACTTTGTTCATACTCTCCAAAAGAGCGTCTTTAGAGCGATATACACCAGATGGAACTTGGTCTCTATCTGCGCGTCTCCATGTTAAGAGATTTAAACCCAATACATCATAATCACCATTCTCAAAACTTACGAGATTTCCTACAGTAGGAACATGTAAAAGAGTCATCGGATAAGCAATTCCACAAGAGAAACAGACGATTCACCGTGCAAACATATCTGACGCGGTAGTTTTGTAATAAATTAGTCGTCGTACAGGGTGCGCCATCTCAATCTGGTCGATGGAAGTATTGAATAACTCTGACAGATTTTAACCGACCAGCGTCGTACAACACGTTTCGTATAGGTTATTTCAGTACAATTTCAACCATGTATCGCTATACGCCGAGAGAACGCGCCGAAATAGTTTCGCTTTACATTGAAAATAATCGTTCAGTTGTGTCAACTCAGCGTGCGTATCGTAAAAAATATCGCGAACGTTCTGCGCCCAAAGGCGACACTATCCGTCATTTAGCTTCAAATTTCATGGAGCACGGGTCTGTAGCGAATCTCCAACATCAAGCTCGACTGCGTCCAGGTCGTTCAAATGAAAATATCGAAGCTGTTCGACAGAGTGTTGCTGAAAATCCAAATGTCTCATACCGCCGCCGGTCTCAGCAATTAAACATCAGTGGAACCACTTTGAGAAGGATTTTAAAGCAAGATCTTCACATGTTTCCGTACAAAGTGCAGTTAACTCAAAGATTATTGGAAACTGACAAGCCGCGACGCTTGGCTTACGCTAATAACGTTAGTCGAATGAAGGAAGCTGAGCCGGATTTTTGGGAGGGAATTCTGATGACCGACGAGGCTCATTTCACCCTCTCTGGCGCTGTCAATAAACAAAACTGTCGCATGTGGGGCACCGATAATCCTCATATTATTCACGAAACTCCATTGCACGATGAGAAAGTGACAGTTTGGGCCGGTGTTTGCTCAAAAACCACCATTGGACCATTTTTCTTCAGAGCTGGTGAAACTGTCAATGGGGATCGATATCGGTGGATGTTGGCACACTTTGTTTTACCACAAATGCGTGAAAAAGGTTTTAAGGAATTTTGGTTCCAACAAGATGGTGCGACATGGCACACTGCGCGCTCAACAATGGACTATTTGCGTCGGAAGTTCCCAGAACGTGTGATATCAAAGAAAGGTGATATTGACTGGCCACCAAGATCGCCGGATTTGACTGCACCGGACTTCTTCTTGTGGGGATTTTTGAAAAGTAAAGTCTATGCCAACAAGCCGAAGACCATAGAGGAGCTAAAAAACAACATTCGAGCTGAAATCGCAGCGATATCGCCCGAGACGCTGGCAAATACAATGGAAAATGCCGAAAAAAGAGCTCATTTTTGTCTTAGTAATAAAGGCGGACATTTGATCGATGTGGTTTTTGGAAACTAATCAAAATAAATTGTAATGAATCAAATTTAATAAAAAAATACGACTTTGTGAAATCTGTTGAAAATTCTCTAAGTTATTCAATACTTCCATCGACCAGATTGAGATGGCGCACCCTGTATTATCCGGAAAATATTGCATACTACTGTTGCTCTGTAGTACGACAAAGAAAGAGCTATCCTTGGAGGTCATATTTATCAGAGACGGTGATTCCGAGCGTTCTTCCTCTTTGTCCTCTTCTTCTCTTTCGTCTTCTCAGGTGACGGAGGCACTCGTACTCGCGATAATTCGGCCTCGTAGAAAATACCGTCGATAGTCTCGTTATTCAGATCGTGTAAAATATATACGAATGGTTCTCGATTCACTGATATTCGTTGAATCTTGAATAACTAGTTACTCCAATACGTACCGAGTCACCGACACTGTATTTAGGCTTTTTAGTTTTTCTCGCGTTACGCTCGTAATGCCGTGCTAAGTCTTCTAGGGCTATAGAGGCATTTTCGAGAGTCACCTTGCTCGGAGAAATACGCGTTCCGCGGTGTCTAGTGTGATTATAAGCATATAACAAACTTTGTAGAACATCAATGTAACGCTTATTTCGCGTGTATGTAAAGTAACGCCACGTTCGCTCTTTTAATGTGCGATTAAAGCGTTCAGTAATCGAGGCTTTTATATCGGCGTACGAGCAGTGCAAAAATCGACATTAATTTTCTTCAGAATTTGTTGAAATGGAGTGCCGATAAATTCGTTGCCTCGATCAGTTTGCTATTGCTGCGGGCAACGATTGTTACTGCGTGCGAGTATGCGTGTGAGACGGCGGGCCACGTTTGCGCTCATTTTGTCACGCAAAGCTTCGACCTACGCGTATTTGCTCAACACGTCGATAAGAACAAGCAGATATGCGTACCCATCGTTGTACGTAGCTATCGAGCGAATATGAGATCCTTGTTATATGAATATTGTGTCTCAAGCCATGGTAAAACATTTTTTCGTGCTATTCTTCGATCCACCTGGTCCAAATTTTTTGCTCGAGAATAGGATGCAGGATGAGCCGTGTCATAATAGATTTTTTGAAGAATTTTCATAATTTTAACGATGACCAATTAAATGCATTTTTTTTCTTTTTCTTTTCTAACTGTGTGAGGGATCGATATTCACTGGGGTGGCGGTCGCTCTCTACTTATGCGTCGTTTTCCAATTGATCGTCCTCTGCTTCCTCCCCATCCGACCCCTCGATGATGTCATGATCCGCCATGAGCATTACATCTCTGTTTGAGTGTGCGGTCTCGGCCTCGATCTTGTTGCTACTGTTGCTCCTGCTGCTACTATCATTATCGTGTGGTAAAATGAGACGCTGCTGCGATTTCGAGGATGATGTAGGTGTAGGCTCGTGTAGTAACTCGGGATTGCCGATAAATTCGCGTGGCATATGTATCGTTCGCAGGAGTTTGGCAAAATGAGATCGACGGATGGGTTTTTCGCGTTTTCTAGCTCGCATAGCATCGTTAACGAGATTAACGATATTGGAATTTGAAAATTTTCTCCGTCTATGAAAAAAAACACCGTTACAATCCCGTGTCATTTTCTTACCGACGGTGTTGCGATGCAAATTTCGAAGCAATGATATTGCTTTAGATTAGAAAAAATTTGGTACGCTATCGATAATAAGTGTAATTGAGTCGAGATTTAACTTTGTTCATTAAAACGTCGTCGATTTTATTCTCGTGGCTATTGAATATGGCTATTTTTCGTTTTGACGAAATATTCGGTACTGTATTATCGTACTCGACCAAGTGAAGATTACGCTGTAGAATCTGCTGGTACGCTGTCCATTTCTCTCTCTCGCTCCTGTACGAGTGAGAGTTTAGAATTTCACTCCGCTCAGAGTCGAGGCGCGATAATGGCGTACCCGTAGTCTGTACGGAGGGCATCGGTTCTGTAGTAGTAGTAGTAGTAGTAGTAGTAGTAGTAGTAGTAGTAGTAACAGTAGCAGTAGCAGTAGCAGTAGCAGTAGCAGTAGCAGTAGCAGTAGCAGTAGCAGTAGCAGTAGCAGTAGCAGTAGCAGTAGCAGTAGCAGTAGCAGTAGCAGTAGCAGTAGCAGTAGCAGTAGCAGTAGCAGTAGCAGTAGCAGTAGCAGTAGCAGTAGCAGTAGCAGTAGCAGTAGCAGTAGCAGTAGCAGTAGCAGTAGCAGTAGCAGTAGCAGTAGCAGTAGCAGTAGCAGTAGCAGTAGCAGTAGCAGTAGCAGTAGCAGTAGCAGTAGCAGTAGCAGTAGCAGTAGCAGTAGCAGTAGCAGTAGCAGTAGCAGTAGCAGTAGCAGTAGCAGTAGCAGTAGCAGTAGCAGTAGCAGTAGCAGTAGCAGTAGCAGTAGCAGTAGCAGTAGCAGTAGCAGTAGCAGTAGCAGTAGCAGTAGCAGTAGCAGTAGCAGTAGCAGTAGCAGTAGCAGTAGCAGTAGCAGTAGCAGTAGCAGTAGCAGTAGCAGTAGCAGTAGCAGTAGCAGTAGCAGTAGCAGTAGCAGTAGCAGTAGCAGTAGCAGTAGCAGTAGCAGTAGCAGTAGCAGTAGCAGTAGCAGTAGCAGTAGCAGTAGCAGTAGCAGTAGCAGTAGCAGTAGCAGTAGCAGTAGCAGTAGCAGTAGCAGTAGCAGTAGCAGTAGCAGTAGCAGTAGCAGTAGCAGTAGCAGTAGCAGTAGCAGTAGCAGTAGCAGTAGCAGTAGCAGTAGTAGTAGTAGTAGTAGTAGTAGTAGTAGTAGTACATCGTGGTCAACAATCCGCATTAACTTGATGATGTTCCAACACCCAATCAGCAAATTCACGGCGCTGCGCATGGTCCCTTGGCTTGATTTATTGCACCAATTGAACCTTGTACGCGTGCGAATGCAGATCTTTTACCAAAATTCATTGCATAGTGCTACTGGAAATGTTTAATTGTTGACCACGATGCCGAATAGAAGTTCCTGGATTCTCGGCCACAGATTCCGTTACTGTGGCTATATTTTCGAGTGACCGACAAGGACGACGACGAACAATGATCTTCTGATCCATGTGCGTAAATTTGGTCTCAAATTTCGTAATTGAACGCCTCACTATCGATTCATTTGGTGCATTATTGCGACCAAAAACTTGACGTAATTGGCGAACTGTTTTCGCAAAACTTTCACCATTTTTGTAATGTGTTTTCACAATAATTAAACGTTGTTGGTTTGAATACTTCTCCATATTCTTAAATCGCGTGGTCTGTACGTGACAAATGTAAAAAAAATCGCCGTACAACTCGTATTAACAAAATGGCGGCAAATCAAAGTCCGGCGCTCTTGCTGGGACACCCTTTAGTAGTAGCAGTAGTGGCGAGACCCGCGAAACGATGTATGTTATGATGAGGGATAAGCACCATGTTTCTGGCACATTCCATGGCTCGTGCCGAGCAAGACAGATACAAGAAGGAACTTCAGAAATCCAGCACAGTGCTCAACGATGATCTTCTTACCACTCCAATTAATTGCCCCTTTTGGCAGTCGTCGAAGAATTGTCGCGTGCCTCCGAAGATGATTCTTATGCACGTTGTTCAGACTCACGTTTCGCTGTAAGACATTTAGAGTACACTCGTATATACACCGTACGAGTGCTACGTCTGCTTTGTGCAAAATTGCACGTCGTTGCTCTTGCTTCAGATAACACAGCGCTTGCAATTTAATTATTTGCTTTTTATCGAGAGGTCCACGCAACGCCATTACAAGCGCATTACTGGTATATCGCGCGTCGCATCGCGAACCGTTATTGCTTTTTGAGGCACGTAAAAGTAATGGTATTGGTCATCGGGAAAAATACAGGCGTGAAATCGACAATTATCAGGCGTCGATTGATTCAAGTCGAATAATAGATAGCCGTGCGGTGCGGCTGTTGCATCGAAATATACCTCCTGCAAAAATCTCGGATTCTCGGGACATATCTGGCATGCTAGATGTTGAGTTTGCGCGTGATCTCGCGGATTTTTGAACTCAACGATATAATTAGCATTTTAGCAGATCTAGCGCTGCCCGTGACCCTGATGGAAGAGATTTTGCGTGATGAAGGTGACACTAAGATTTTTATGATGGCTGCTCTTGGTGAAAAGATCGGCCACGGTATTGTTCGATGCCTCGCCCATTATATCGTCAATGACCACGCGCTTAGGCCTTGTATCATTCGGGTAGTCTGCTGTTTGCGGTAAACCCTCGTGAAATTCGACTTTATCACCGTACTCTAAATACCCGGACTGCCACTCCGAATAATAAAAAAGTATACGCTCGAACGGGACATCCGTCATTTCGCGCATGTATTTAAATAATTTTTTGACAAAATATGTTTTACCACAGCCCGCAGGACCGCTTATCAAGGCTGTCCATGGATGTTTGCAACGTGTATCCATATCGATGAGTGTCTATCAAAATCAACCAGCTGACTCTTAAATAAGCTTATATAGCGATGGCGACGGCGATTACATGGCATCAGCTAATATCGCAGCCTTGACGATAAGAAAGACGGGACAAAAGGAATCAGCAATGAGAAAATCAGAACAAAATGGAACGGTAGAGAGATAGCAGCTACTGCTACGAATAGCAGCACAAAAAGAACGAGCAGACAACGGTTTTATATATAATAAATCAATTTCTTTTTTTAACGCATTGTACACAGTAAATACGATACATGAATTTGAAGACAAAAAGATCATTTTTAAATACCGCTAATTCACCAATAAAACTATATTCTTTTTGCGTAATACTAATTTGCGTATTTCACAATAGCCATACGGTACAGTAGAGTACTTCCCCTGCCGCTTTCGCTTCGGTTTTACAGGCTCGCGTGATTTCGTTTCTTTACACGTTTCTACCTGATAGAATTCCGTGCGTCAATAGCGTCGAATTTAAAAATAAGAGGTACGCTCCTAGCTTCTGTCACGAAGGATCGTAATGCGTCATAATTTACGTGACGGCTATTCGCAAAGTTTAGCGTGATTCCCTTTACTTTACATTTTTCAGTAATCATACTGTCGGATTTACGAAGAAGGAATGCGTAAAATGTTGGTCCTCCCGAAACGAACGAAGTTATAAAACTACCAGTCCCGTATTCACTTAATTCATCCATGAAATCTCCCAGAAATTGACTGATTGGCGGCTCATACTCGTTGCCACCGGGGCCACTCACGTAAATATAGGAGTCCGTATCACAGTACAATATTCGCCGCCCGAGTCCATCAAGATAACTGTATAGTTTTAAACGTGCCTGTGCCGTCGTGTATGCTGCAATCACGGCGTTTGTTGTCAGAGATGGTTGGATAGCATCGCGGTTGCTTACATAGTTCACAAACATGATCCTGTGATCTGTGAACAGTAACTCCGAGCGCGTGAAAACGATAATGGTTTTCGTGAGATTCTCGCGTTGATCAAACTTTCCCCAGAATGAATTAAGCGCCAATTTTGCGATTGAACGTAAAACCAGATTTGACTGCAACGCACTTCGCTTGAGATATACATCCTCAGCCTCCTCGTACAACGCTATGAAACGCTCTATTGCTTCCTTGTCATCATTACACTCTACTGGCGGTCCACTCGCCTCCTGTTTTATTTTTAGGAATGTATTGATGTACTTGGCAAAATGACCGCCTCGTCGCGTTGTCGAGTCATACTGCGTAACAACGTTTGCCAAATCGATACGCGTCACCTTATATCCGAGCGACACAGCTTCTCTCAGCTCGTCCACGACCCATGTACCGTCAAACGCTCTCTCAGTCGTACCATCGTGTTCAGCCCTCGGATGTGTCTATGTCTGTACAGCACATTCTACACACGGGGAACAGTAATTTCCCATGCATGCGAACAGGCAGTACTGGCATATACAAATCGCGTGGTGCTACTACGGTGCGCTTCACGAAACTCTTGACGACACTTAGATCGCTTTCAAGTCCTACGAGTTCTCGACACTCGTCACCTCGCATTCCCATATTTCGCTTAGAATGTACCCTTTCGATCTGATAAGCCTGAAAATAAGAACGGTACGTTCGTATCGCTCATCCATTGTATCACCGAATTTCGTTCGAGTATCTCTATTCGCGTGATAACATTGCGCACATCCATGCCAAAAGTAGCCGTGAAATTGGAGAACGTGATGGACCCCTGCCTCCACTTAGTATTTGCGTTCACGCTCGAAGCATTCGAGCCATACGACGACTTTGCGCGACCGCTTATCGCCCCAGCGGTACCCCCCTGGTGGTACCACCGTAATGCGATCTTTTTGTAGAAAATTCTTTCGAAATACTCTCATATATGTTGATGTCATCGTGCATGCTTTTGTAAAGCTTATTATGCCTGTACCGCGTAGTTAGATAACTCGGTAATCGGTATAATATAAAAAATTTATTATTTTGGGATCGTTTGCCGATTAGGAGAAGAAACTCGAGTAATTCGTGTAAACGTGAATTTATGTAAAATGGAAATGTTTATTATAGGCAACGGCAACTTTCCGTTGTCTATTTAAAAGTCAATCAGAGTTTAATACAATAAACCGTGGTTACGAGCCTGTACGAGGAACCAACCTCTCGCGTCTGATTGTACTGTTAGAATTTAATATTTCGGGCGAGTCCGACCCGCGATCAACCGTTCAAGTTGATGTTAAACTTTAGACTTATTTCGGCAAAGCAATTATTTGCCCCATTGATCGAAATCGAGTGTAAATGGATTTCATAATAATCTTGGCTTGCAAATTCCAACAAGTCGTAGTTCAAGCTCATTGCAGTCATTGCGGGCAGCTCGACGCTTACGTTTGCATATTTTTCTACTTTGGTGAGTGGGCCTCATGCAAAGGAGGACAATGACGAAATAATAACAAAGAATTAGTTCGCGGCACAACAAGCTGTATACATAACACTTAAATAATATTCCTTGTTGACAGTTTGGCCAGTGGGAAGGAATTCGTAATGCACCACACCACGATAATCGAAGAAAACTGTCAACATGACTTTGATTTTTGAGCGACTTTGGCATGGATTTTTCGGTCTCGGTTCACCTTTGGCACGATATTCGCTCGATTGATCGGTTGTTTCCGGATCATAGGCATAAATCCAAGTCTCATCGCCCGTAATAATTTGTTTGTAGACGTCCTAATAGTCAGAAATCATTGATTCCCATGCTTGAACGCGACGCGCTTTTTCGAAAAAATTGAGAAATTTTGGCACCAAACGCGATTTGACTCTTCTGAGGCACAAATGATCCTTTAAACTTGCTCGCACTGATCCAATTGATATTGCAAGCATGTCGGCAAGGTCTCGAATTGTTAATCGACGATTTTCGAGCACCAATTCCTTGATTTTCTTGATGTGTTGCTCATCAATTGACGTCGATGGTCGTCCAGAGCGTTCCAAATCATCAACACGTTCTCTGCCTTCTTTGAAGTCTTTGTACCACTTGTAAACATTTTTCTGTGACATAGTCTCGTCACCGAAGGCCTTTTGTAACATTCGATACGTTTCAGCGGCGGAAATTTCATTCCGCAAGCAAAATTTAATAGCACTTCTTTGCTCAACAAAATTCGACATCGTAAAAATCGCCAAATTCACTTATCTTTGTTAACAAAGCCAAGCGTAAACTAAAAACTAATGATGATATTGACATGTGATTTGTCACAGATGTTACTAACAGTCCTACCAACTTGAAAAAAAAATTCATTTGTCCGATTCGGTTAACGCGGGAAGTTTAAATTAAAAATTCACCTTACTTTTTGAACACAGTAGTATATAAATTGTGTAACGTAAGAATTACGAACTTATATTTGCTTTTAGTCCTCGAATTCATCGACTGCACCCGGGAATTGCCGACGCATTTCGTAAACCAACTCGATTGTTGGCGATCTTGGCACAGTGAATCGTGCAAAGCAAAAAACGTTTGGGTCCGACTCGTACCCCGTTTTTTAATTTTTACCGTTATTATCCCCGTAAATTTTATTTATGTCAGCGTAATTGTATTATTAAAAGCTTACCTGAGTCTACCGGGTCTTCCTCCTCCTCCTCCTCCTCATCATCATCCTCCTCCTGCTCCTGCTCCTCCTCCTCCTCCCGTTCTTCTTCTTCTCCTTCTTCTTCTTCTTCTTCTTCTTCTTCTTCTTCTTCTTCTACTTCTTCTTCTACTTCTTCTACTTCTTCTTCTTCTTCTTCTTCCTCGTCGTCTATATTGCTATTAGTATCATCGCTTGAACTGTATTATCGTGATAGTCCTGCGACGGCTTCATCTGGTTCTCTCGCAGGACCGACCATGAAAATACCGTTTGTTGGTTTATACCCGCAGAACGGCTGGGTAAAATTTATCCAACGATTCCCGGCCGTGCTGTCACCATCGTTGTCCCTGCTATGATCATCTAAATCGGTTCTACCCTCCTCTTCGAAATCATAGGTGTCGGATCCCATTTATTCTTCTTCGTACCGTCGAACTATATAAAAATCTAGTGAAATAAAGAAAATAAAATAAAAGTAATTAACACAGTATATTACTTACGTCTTTCACTGAGTATGGACTGCAAAGCAGGCTCATTCAACCAACCGCGTCGACGAATAACCCGCACCACCGAATCAATAATTATTTGATTATCAAACAATATTATATATTTGATTATCAAACAATATTATGCACGTTAACTAAATCGCGCCGATGACACTCGCACAGCATACCGCGAATCTTACGAACCACCGCTTGTGTCGGAAGTTCCCATGGGGTGATTGGTAAATTTCTTCTCCCCCACTGCGAACTCAACGATGGTCTACGCTTCATATAAACTCTATCAATTTTCTTATCATTGAGCGCTCAACCACACTGACCATGATTGTGCTATAAGATTAGTAGTAACCACAGTGAATCAGATAATTAACTAGAGATTTTTCAAAGCGGCACGCTTTTATATTTATTCCTTTAATACGCTCTCTCTCTCTCTCTTTCTTTTTTCTGTTTTTCTCTCTTTCTCTCTCTGCATATACTGCAGCGATGTAATGAATACGACTAACCAACAAGATGGCCGCGCACGATATTTAGAGATGATGATGTAAATGTAAGACCCATCATGTACTAAATTATTGAGTTTCGCTGATGAATGTCATATTGTTTTCATCTAATTTGGAGGCACGCGGCCATGAGGAAAATCATCAAATTTCGTTGACGAATATTATTTCGTTTTCATGACACATCTTATCTGTCGGTTAAGGTGTGTGCATGCACATACGTGTGCGAGAGTATGCAAGAGCTTTGGGATATATTTGCTGCTGCTGTTACTAGGCTGTTAAGGAGAATGCGATAAAAATCAAAGGATATTGGAGAGCAATTGTCAGACGTATGATTTGCAGTATCAAAAGAAGAGGCGATGCAATTAGATGGTGGGGGTAATCTGTATGAAACGGAGTATGAACACCACCGACAATTCATTCGTAAAGTTACAGTCTACAAGAAAGCCATAAAAATGGCAAGTAACGGTGCTACGTCTCACACGATATCGCCATTTATAGTGAACATCTTTATGTACGGTTTAAATAAATCATTTGGTAAAATAATCGTCGCCGGGCACGAGTTGAACTCTACGTATCTTACACCAGTGGTGAAAATATTGTCGAAATCTTTTACCGGAGTTACACTCAGTGCGGACGAGTGGCGAGTGTTTAAAAGTGATTTTGCTCGCGTACAACGATATTTCGAAGCTCATGGGGCTGATGCCGAGAAAATGTGTAATACCCGCATAGAGCATACAGCGCATTACACACTTTTAACCTTGTGTTACCAGCGCAGAGCTGTCTCATTTGATAAAATAAGCGATAGTGCTAATAAGGAATACGAGAATCAAGAGGAATCTGGAGAATCGAAACGGAAACGCTTCCAAAAATAATCTCCAGGCATTGTTTTGCAGCGGCCGACATTTGATATACTCCTCGACATAAGTAGAAGAATTGATATTCATATGCAGGCTCTAGAGAGCAAAAGTGAAACGATTCAGCGGTGTATAAACGAGGTGGTATCATATGCCCGTGAAAAGATAGTTGTCAGTGAAACGCCTCGTGCAGCAGCGTATGAGATCATCGGTTCCAACGAATTCTTTCAAGAAGCGCTCAAGCCCATCACGATCTTGCCAGCGTCGGAGGATACGGAGCTTATGAAAATTATTTTGTCCGAAATAATCGTGCTGTACCGTGATCATATCGCTGATCATGTATCGGGTGTTGCGTTGCGAACGCAATAATTCTCCGTATGTGTAGCTATTTGTGATAAAGACACAGTTGTAAATAATTGTATATAGTGTACATTTCCTCGAAATATTATAAAGCATTGTGACGGGGTATTTGTGAAACCCGTCACAAAGTCGGACCGAGCGGGGCTGACCATGATTAACCTGCTCGTTCGGTCGAGTTAACAGGAAGGTCAGCTGCGGGAGCCTGAAGGCTGCTAAGATAGCAGCGAGAGGAGCGATCTCGAGGCTCCGTCGTTGTCATGCAAACTAGCCGTAGCCCCGTCTATGTCGTCAGCACTCTCGTCGAGAGAACTACGCGGTGACCATCCCCGCAGCATCTCATGGGGACCGGAAGATGCAACGATCTCGGGTGGCCTTTGAGTTTTGCTGCGCTGCGAAGGCTTTGTCTTTCTGTTATCGTTCGCTTCTGACTGCTGCTTCGTACGAGGCATCGAAACTCTCGCTAGAGCCGTTGCTGGCTCGGATAATACCATACGTTCAGACCGTACTTTCAATTTTATTCGTGGCTAGGATTTGGGGGGAGGGAGTTTTTAGGCTTAAACAACGAGAGCCAACGTATTATCGAGGACTCTTGCGCCGTATTTTGTACAACGAGGACTTGTATACCGTATTCGCTGCCGTGTCTGAACGACGAGAACCGACGCCTGCCCCCCGCGATTCTGGACCGATGCGAGAGAATTTCTCGAGAGGATCCTGATACTGCTAACATTCGGTAAGGCCGTCGTTCGTCTCTGGTTTGAGTATGAGAGTTAGCTACCGTAATTTCGTTGAGAAAACCCGAGCGATATTGTCGTGACGGCACGCTGTCGAACCGAAAATCCAACGTCTTTTCGAAAATAGCGGTCAAACAGCTACCGCCCGGTATTTCAAATTTATAAATAATTCGTTTCGCGAGAATAAAAGGATCGCCGAAGGGTTTCCATTGCATTATTTTTTTCTTTTGGTTAAATATTTTATTACCGTAAATTTGATCGTGGCAGATTTTACGTATAGAGCATGAATGTGTGTGAAATTGAAAGCGAAAATTCAGATATTGCTTGTTATTTATTTGACTGTTTCAGTTTTATTTTTTCTGTTGGATTTAATCCGATTTATTTATTCTATTTTATTTGTTCTGATTTATTTATTCGGATTTGTCTATTCTGTTTTTATGTATTCGGCTTTAATTATTCTGTTTCATTTAGTCCGCTTTATTTATTCTGAAGTAATTATTCTGTCGTATTTCTTTAATTATTACTTTTCATTGTTTTATTGTGTGTTATTGGGTTAGTTACGTTCAAATATCGCCAGTCCGAGAGCCATTGTTAAATATTTGAAGGAAAATTGAATTGACGGGAATCTAGTACGTCACCGTTTGTCGCTTCCCGACCGTGCTTCCGAAAGTACCTCTTTAGCTCTCGGCTAATCATTTTGTTCATCACTACAATAAATGGTTCATTTTAATTTTGTTATTCCGAAGCCGCCGTGTTGAAATTTTTGTGCAAACCACCACTCGCGGGACTGACCCATCCCCTCTACCAATTGCCGAGGCTGCAGCAAAGCCGAACCGGCCCCGTGTATTCGGCGTGTGAATTAAATTTATCTCGGGAAATAATTTATCTCTCGAGACTGGCGTCCAGCACGCGAGATCACGGGCTTTAAAGACTATCCGCGGCAGCTGGAGGCGGAGAAGGTGGAAAAAGTGGTTACAGTATACACTGAGGACAGTCATAGGGGGAGAGAGAGAGAGAGAGAGAGAGAGAGAGAGAGAGAGAAAATGTGAGTTATCACAGACCTAAAACCGAAGCATCAGCAAAGACCTGCGACAGAAAGAAGACGGAGCGCTCGTCTTTGTTTCATTAACACAACAGATCATAGAATACGTGCCGATGTCGATTAGCAGCGAAGCAGCAGAGTTTGGTAAGTAAAAAATAAAAAATAATTAAAAAATCGTGATTTGCATGTAAGGTTTATTTTTTATTATAAAAAATAATGACTTGTAGAGCGAGCAGCCCCTGCGTATAAACCGACACCGAGAGTTCATTATTCATGTTATGGAGAGCGAGAGGAGGATACATACACTGTACAGATAGATCTAGCTTCGGGAAAGAAAAGTGTCACCCGCCGTCCTTATTCGCAGTTCACGTCGGTGGTAGCAGATCATCAACGCTGCCAACTTTGTATATTGAGACGATGCATATCAGGTAAAACAGTATCGATTATTGTGTACTGGTTGTTTTTATTGACCAGTGTGTTCAATTAAATTTTTGTTTCATTCTTTTTTCAGAAGAACACTGTGATGACTACACCCACAGGGAAAAATAATTTAAAAGCAATATTACGAGTGGTAATACAAATTAATTCCGTATAGCGATAAAAATAAAATTAACGGTGGATGAATCTCCGAGCGCGGATTACCGTGTGTACAGGGCTGTTGCATACGACGGTAAATGTGTAAAGTGCCTGATCTTACTGTGTCTCTTATTTTTATACCATAACAATAAGAGAATCATAATTGAAGTCTCTCTCTCTCTCTCTCTCTCTCTCTCTCTCTCTCTCTCTCTCTCTCTCTCTCTTTCTCTTTCTCTCTCTTTCTCTCTCTCTCTCTCTCTCTCTCTCTCTCTCTCTCTCTCTCTCTCTCTCTCTCTCTCTTCTCAGAGGGATTGTATTCTATGTCTTTTGCTGCAGAGCAAGCCTTTGACGACGAGCACAGCGCACGGCTATACAAGCTTGAAAACCGCTTTCGTTGCATTCAAAGGATATCTTGTTATGATTCATAGCGTGTGTTATCTTTATTCCCATGATACTCTCGAGCAGCATCTCGAGCATTCTGTCTGTCTTTGGCATCCTACACGCAAACAATCAAAAGCATTATGTATCCGCGATACGGCAAGGAGATTTTAAGCGATGCGTTTTGGTGCCGACTAATTTTAGTCGAGAGTGTGATGAGTGTGTTCCCGCGTACACAGGAAATGTGCGATGTGTACGACGAGCTGGATGAGCTCCTACGTAGCGTGTATTTAGTGGAGCGTTGGGGAAGACCCGTTGGACTTGGCAAACGATATATCGGAATGTCCTGTATTGTGCCTCGTTTCAATACCTTTGTCCGCGGCGAAGTGGTTTACCCGGACTTTGATGGGTACTGCGAGGTATCGTTAGTCGATTTCGGTTAGACCATTTACATCGACTGGTTTCACCTACTTCGTCCGGAACCTCTAGCAAGTATGCTGCCGCCTCTTGTCATGGAGTGTTCAATATACAGTGTGTTAAGTAAGAGCGTGTACAGCGTTATTCAGGAAATATTTATTCAACAAATTTTTTTTTTTTTACATATACACGTTCAACATGATTCGGTGCAATGCGCAATAGCTTTAATAGTGGGTCCAATCACCACCAGCGTCGATAATCGCTTGGCATCTCCGCTGCATACTTTCTACCAAATTTTCGGCGTATTCTTGGGGGAATGCCTTCCAAATGCGTCGAATTTCTCGAGAGAGCTGCTTCAAAGAGAAGAGACGTTTCCCTCGATTCTTCTGTTTCATGTAGGCCCAGACATTTTCAATGGGATTAGCATCAGGCGATTGTGATGGCCAATCGAGTGTGATGATGCCATTTTCCACGGCTTCAAAACGTTTTGAATACACGTCACTCATCGCGGTTTCTGTGTTTCTCTGACGGAAGATCGACAAAAACTTAAACTTTTCGAATAATGCGCCGTAGGCAGAGGTTCGCTAATCCAAATACAAAAATTTTCAGGTTCGTATCACTTACTGACTGCAAGTTATGCTGTATACGCTCTTACTTAACACACTGTACGGGCTCAAATGCGTGGATGTTGTAGGTATTGAGCAACTCATCGAAGAAGCGTGCGGTAGCGATGCCTTGATCGCTGTCATGATGCGGCCTCTTGCCGGCGATAACGCTTCGCGGGTTCTAACGAACGGGGAACGCGCGGATGTGGCAGCGGGTATTATAGAGGCTCTCGGTGATGAGATAGATATCGGCTACGATATCGATGCCGTGGATGAGGGCTTTGACGAGGACGTAGCATGAAATTAAAGACATGGTGCTGTGTGTGTGCGTGCGTATGTCTGTGTATGTGTGTGAGTACATTCGAGAGACAGGAGTTTAAAATTGCTGCGGAAGGAGGGTAGATGCCGAAAACAGCTGTGGTAGTGAGTACATAATTTTAGTCATTTTTCCAAGTGTATGTACACCTTTGCTCCATCCTGCTTTTAGCTCTACTCTTCCTTGTTCGCCAGAGTACCCACACCACCTCACTTTACCATCTCCACGTTACCGACACTGGTTAGGCAGAGTGTGTAGCGCGGCGGTGGAAAATTGGGGTGGTGGGGGAAGGAGTGGGATGGAGCAAAGGTGTAGACATACTACTAACAGTTTGTAACGGTATTTCTCCGTTAGCATTAAATTTTATTCTTCTGAGGGGAAGAATTCGGGCTCGAATACGAAGATAATTAATTGTAGACTTCTGTAGGAGGTATAAGTAGGATTTATTCAATAATTATCATAGAATTCAGTAGTGTTCGGCTTTTTGGCGCCGTTCGCCGTACAATTTCTTTGTAACGTTTAGTCGCCCTGATGGTTCCACGCTCTTCTTTACCCGTGGTGTTCGGATTCCGACTTCTGCGCTGAGCGGTGGATATCTCAACTAGGTAGTATCGAGCTCAGCCGTCTTGATCTTTTTCTCGCCTGGCTGCTGACGTGCGGTCTCCTGGGCTTGCTTCGTTGCTGCTGGCGCGTCGGTCAGCCGGTATGGACGCCGGGTCTATGTCCGTGTCCGCGTTCTCGAGTAATTTGGTCAAAATACACTGTTTTTCGTGTTGTTCCGCGTACGGGCTCCTTGGTTTTTATGGTCGTACCGTCCCCGTGGGATTTCTAGTGTGTTTTACGGTTGTTACAGTGATTCCGGTTTGTGAATAATGGACTTTGTGTCTTGAACGATGACAGTTTTTCGTCTCGTAGAATTTGTAGTGACCCTTAATGATTTATCAATTAGTCATCCGATCTTTCAGGGAATCTTCAATGTTGTACGTGGACGTTCCTGCTGTTCTTCTCTCTTGGTGAGTCTAGTCTTTTAATATATTTTTCTCTTATCCTCTCTATGTTTGTTGAGTGGTGTCGTTCTCATGCGACGCGCTCGACAAAGCTTGCCAGATTGTTTCCCTCCTAATTATTTTTCTAATTATTTTAAAATTCTAAATCAAATTGCTATGGGTCGGGCTGACAAGTGCCCTCCTAATCCTATTTATTAATTAATTTTCTGAGCTTTATTTCAAAATCTTGCTCCAAGAGCCTCTCGATTCTTGAGACGGTGATTTATCACGAATTTCAATTTACAGTATCAGGTCTTCCTGTTATAATTTTTCTAACTGTTGTTTGTCATTCTATTTTCTTTTTCAATGTTGTTCCGCCTTTACCTTTCTCCAAGTGTCTAATTTGAAACTTCTAGGTACCGCAACCAAGTCTATTACACTTAACGATGCGCCGCGTTCACAATATTTCTTATAAACTATCCGGATTTATTTCTAATTATTCTACCTAAACTTTCTTATCCTATTCTCTTAATTCTCCTAAACTAAACCCTAATTGTTTATTTTAATACCACTAACTTTCCTTTCTCCGTCTGTTTCTCAGAATATTTCCAGATTTATTCACACCGTCTAATATCGTTCGCTCTTAATCTTTATTTTATTTCCTCCACTCACTTGTGCTGTGTTTCTCTATTTGTCAATGTCCTAATCACTCCGTAGGGCTTACTCACACCCTTTCACGTGAAAATCCGTAGATTTGATACCAAATTTTTAAATTTTTAGTAGCATTTTTAAGTTTGAATACCTGCGAGTCTGACTCAGTTGGCAGTTTTAACAGAATAGAGAGAGCCTCTCTGTTTGAAGCTGCCATACTCTTTTCGTCTTTTCCCACTCTCTTACTCTAACTCTTCTTCTTATCATAACTAATGTGATTTCTTTTGTTTCAGCTTGCCCCGCCATTGTGCCCCTACGTCCCCTCATTGCTCGAGCGAGGCCAACCGGTCGCCGACCGCTGTTTTTCGGCAGTGAGGGAATACAGGATTCAGCCTGTTTCGCGGTCTCTCATGGATCTTACTGTGAATTTATCTTTCCTTATCTTTCTTATTTTCTATATGTATTACAAATAAATGATTTTATTTGCATTGATTTGTGTTTTATTTTATTCTTTCTTTTCCTTTATCCTTTTCAGGTCGTGACTACGTCACAAGTTATCGTGAATATAAAAGTTCAACGTTTTATCATATTTAAACTCACGAGTCGATTTCCAACAAATTTGATTCAATTTAAAATATCCATAAATATTATTACAGAAAAAATTGAATCAGTATGCTCTAAGAAGAACATGTGATCCCAGTGGGCTACCACAAGGATGTTGTGTCGCGGAATATTCCACTCCGTATTTCATATATTCGGGAATATTCCATAGCAAAGAAACATTGGAATTCGTTCATGACAGGAAACAAAGTCCAATGCCCGATCGTACGAACGACCCCAAGAACGCCGATGCAGCATGAGCGACTCGCTTGGCGTTCGACGATAGGGTAACGCTAAAATTGCGAATTAAGGGATTTTCGTGAACACAGTTAGAAACTGCTTTACGAAAAACAGTTATAAATTAGACTCAAGATAGAACGGGTTGGTTCCTCGTCAAATACTCGAAATAACATATTATTGTACATTCTTACATTGACTTTTAAATAGACAACGGAAAGTTGCCGTTGCCTATAATAAATACTTCCTTTTATATAAATTCGCGTTTTCATCGATATCTCGAGATCCATCTCCTTATCGGCAAACGATCCCAAAAAATAATAACTTTTTAGTATTATACCGAATACCGAATAATTCAATTACTCGGTACCGGCATAACATTTGGTGGCAGCTGTGGGAACTGCTGAAGTTAAGTGATACGTGATTTATTCGGACAAAAGTGTTCTGGACAAAATTAAGAGTGACTCTGAAGTGACGACTACGACTCGTGCAAAAGACGCCAGTGTAGTTCGTGCAAACCCGACTAATCTACCGCAAAGACGCGAAGTGAACGTCGGTGAGGTGTGACAACGGTCAACCGTTTAAAGTCCCGATTGACGGTGTTACGTCAAGTCGTGGAAAAACGCACAAAGTGTGCAAGCGAGTACCCGAAGCGGTAACTTGTTACGAAGCCGTCGCGTAGCCATTGCCGATGGACAAGAGACGAGCCCACGAACCACGAAGAGACGGGTCAACGGTAGCAGGGCGGACAACTGGACCGACCTTCGAGGGAAGCTACGAGAGAACAGGTCTACAGCACCGAAGGAACTGCACCCGAGAACAACGCCATGGAGAGGACAATCTTCCAGATCATCTTCCTGCGAGTGGCGGTTACGGTATATATACATTTAGCTATAAAGTCAAAGCCAGTAGAGTCAAAGCCGAAAATCAGTAAAATATTCCATCGAATACATATATCTCTCGTGAGATTATTTTTGTTTGGGAAATATTAAAATCAAGCCCGTCGCGAAATAAACATGTCGGAGTTTAGAGGAGCCCGATCAGGTCGCAGGAGCAACTCGTTGGACACGACGTTGACTAGCGCAGGGGTAGACCCCACAGCCGATTTAGCTGCGGCCGTAGGGGACATCGTTTATGAAGCGCGCAGGGCGCTATTCGAGCTCTCGCCGTCGGGACGAATCCCCTCAACCAGACAAAAGGCCCTTGTAGACCGTCTGACGGCCCAGTTTGGCGTAAGCTCACGTAGGGGTGCGTTGTTCGGGGATTTCGACAGCGACGTTAGCGACGACGTATTTAATATGGCTGCTGGCGAGCGAACGCCCGAGCGCGTCACCGAAAACATGATTGACCAGGAAATAGAGAACATGCGAACTATATATCGAGTAGGTTCCTCTGCAGCTACCGGTACGACAGCCCGGTCGGTACCAGCAAGAGTACGCGATCGGTTGGAGGCGGTCGACCGAAGCCAACGCAAAATGGAAAAAGTGTGACGCCAGTACGAAAGGCTGTGGCGCGAGCACGATCGAGGCCAACGCGAACTCAATCTCGAACTCAGGGAGGCTGAAACACCGTCGGCAAGTCGGAATTGGGCGGATACGCTAAACGAGGTTGAGGCGGAGGAGTACGAGCTTATCCACTCCTTAAAGCCCGATGCACACCAAAGCGGCGCGCGGCTCTGCGCTGCTCGGCGCGTCGCTGCGCGTCGCAGCGCGCCGCTTTGGTGTGCATCCGGCTTAAGAGAGCAAATGGCCGAGCTCCAGCGACGGTTAGGAGGAGCAGGGATGGAGGACATTCCGCTCCCCGCACTGCCTCTGAGACGCACGCGGTTCGAGGAGACGCAGAGGCCCTCAAATATGCTCAGCCTCAGTCTCGGAATAAAAATGGTGAAAACGTTCGATGGCATGGATTCAAAGGCGTTGCCGCTCTTCTTAAAGTCCTGCGAGACGATATTCCGCAGGGCAGCAGAGGAGGAGCATGACACCTTCCTGGAGTTGATAGTCATGAGTAAGTTAGAGGGTGCGGCAGCAAGGGAACTGCAGCACAAAACCATCAGCACCATGGCGCAACTCAGGAGCGAGTTGGAAGCGTTGTACGGACGACGGAAGTCCCTGGCCGCGTTGCAAATAGAGTTCAGCTCCCTCCGGCAGGGACAGAACGAGAACATCGCCGCCTACGCGGCAACAACGGAGAGAATTAAAGTAGACATCGCCGAAATACTCTGTGAACCGTTGAAAACAGAGGATCAAAAAATCACCGTCGAGAGTGTCACCAGACGAAGCGCACAGGCCAACTTCGAAAACGGCCTGCACTGCCAGGTGCAAATGCTGGTGCGTGCGAGAAATTACCAATCGCTGCATGACTCTGTGGCAGGGGCCATAGAGATAACCAACATGGTGCAGCCAAAGGGAGAGGTAGGTGGAGCACTAAGCCACCCCAGAAGGTCTCTAGGCGCATCACCCCGGCAGGGAGAAAATTGTTTCCCCTTCGGAAAAACTGGACACATGGCTCGAGACTACACCCGGGATACGGGACGAGTAAGCCTACCAGTACCCAGTGAAAACAAGTCAATCCTCAACGACGAATCGACTTCAAGCCTAGTTTATTATTAAGGACTCATTAAAGGCTAATTTAATCCCACAATACCGAATTTAATCCTTTTTAAAAAAACTCTATGGCTCGGCTGGCTTCATATAAAGTTAGCACCATCACAACGTTGTAAAGGGTGTCCCAGCAAGAGCGCCGGATTTTAATTTGCCGCCATTTTGTTAATACGTGTTGCACAGTGATTTTTTTTGACATTTGTCACGTACAGACCACGCGATTTAAGAATATGGAGAAGTATTCAAACCAACAACGTTTAATTATTGTAAAAACACATTACAAAAATGGTGAAAGTGTTGCGAAAACAGTTCGCCAATTACGTCAAGTTTTTGGTCGCAATAATGCGCCAAATGAATCGACAGTGAGGCGTTTAATTACAAAATTTGAGACCAAATTTACGCTGATGAATCAGAAGATCATTGTTCGTCGTCATCCTTGTCCGTCACTCGAAATGATAGCCACAGTAACGGAATCTATGGCCGAGAATCCAAGAACTTCTATTCGGCATCGTGGTCAACAATTAAATATTTCCAGTAGCACTATGCATCGGATTTTGGTAAAAGATCTGCATTTGCACGCGTACAAGGTTCAATTGGTGCAAGAAATCAAGCCAAGGGACCATGCGCAGCGCCGTGAATTTGCTGAGTGGGTGTTGGAACATCATCAAATTAATGCGGATTTTTCGAAGAAAATCATTTTTTCAGATGAGGCACATTTTCAACTCGACGGATACGTATATGAAGCAAAACTGTCGGATTTGGGGTGCTGAAAATCCTCGTGTGATACTCAAACAACCAATGCATCCACCGCGAGTAACTGTTTGGTGTGCATTTTGGGGTGGCGGAGTAATTGGGCCGTATTTCTTTGAAAATGTGGCTGGAAATGCGTTAACTGTTAATGGAGTGCGGTATCGCGAAATGTTAACGGAGTTTTTGTAGCCCGAATTGGATGTAATTGATGTGGAGGACATGTTTTTCCAACAAGACGGTGCGAATTGCCACACAGCATGTGAAACAATGGTGTTACTGCAGACTAAGTTTCCAGGCCGTGTCATTTCTCGATTTGGCGATCAACATTGGCCGCCAAGATCGTGCGATCTAACACCGATGGACTTTTTTCTTTAGGGCTATGTGAAGGAAAAGGTGTATGCGAATAAGCCTGAAACAGTTGAACATCTTAAAGAGGAAATACGGCGCGTTATTGGTGGAATACAGCCACATTTACGCGAAAACGTTATTCAAAATTTCAACAAAAGAATAACCCTGTGCCAGAGGTTTCGTGGTGGTTATTTGCCTGATGTTGTATTTCATAGTTAATCGGAACTATTTTTCTTTATGTTGAAATAAAAATGTTTGCTTAATTAAAAAATAAATGTGTTTTTTCTTTAAAATTAAATCCGGCGCTCCTGTTGGGACACCCTTTACAAATCATACCAGTAATGAGAGCGATTATATTAATAAGGCTCATTCAAGGCTCTCGAATGCAACTTGAATGCAATTAGAATCATCATCAATCGAAATCCGGAGATATACGAACTTTTATAAATTGAAAAAATAATCACGGTATTTCTGCGCTATTGAGTGGGCTAGGGTTCCTAATTTGAGACCTGCAGATCCTAAAATTCGTGTTGAATTAAATTATTTGACCTCCTGCCAAGGACGAATTAAATGCCATCCCTATATCTAAAAACTACCGTCTGCATTCAAAAACCTGTTTTGCTCGGCATCTACTTGAGCTAGATACACGTAGCAGGTCTCTATTTAGGCGCCCTGGCACATTCAATAGCGGAAAAATACCGTTACTATTTATTAAATTTAGAAAAGTTCGAATATCTCCGGGTAAATTATACCGATGTCAATGATTGTAGTTGCATTCAAAATTTAATTATAACGTTATACGTTTTTCGATCTCATTAGTAATATTTTCTGTACAACGGTGTGGCTGTATAAACTTGATATCAAACTAGCAGTACCGCAGGGTTCTTTTTTAGAAAAAAGGGAACATTAAATTCGGGATTGTAGCTTTAAATTAGCCGTAAATGAGCTTTTAATTATGAAGTAGGTTTGAAATCTGTTTGAAAGTGAACGAGCATTCTGCTGGGCAAGCGCTCGCTGTTGCTGCTTAGCGACAGCACCTCACGGGAGCATAAAAATTGTACCGGGTCAGCAGGCCATCCGACATTTAAAATAGCAGCAATCTTACGAAAAGCTCTTGACCTACTCGGTTCTCACCTCGAAGCGTGTGTCTCAATTGTGCATTATTTTCAGATCTCATCGTGCTACTCAGTCAGTCACGGAACAGCAAAATATCGCGACAATCTGACATTAAATTACTTTTAAATTTTAGAAAAGTCTACTCATCAACATTTATCAGTCTCGTGTCGTATCGTGCTCTCGTCGTTTGCATCACCGCGCTGCTAGTGCATGTCAGCTCTTCTCAACTCATCTCACCGATTAATATAATCGCGGGTAGAGAAAATACTGCTCTGCTCACATTCGTTATTTTGTTGTGCTCATGTACATAACCTTTTTTTTTATTATATACTTTCTTGTTTTAAAGTGCAAAATCGTCCACTGCATTTGGCAGGTGGAGCAATAAAGGCAAAAATGTTTAACAACATCCGTGTACCGCTATTAATTCTTTGCTTCCAATATATGATATTACAGGCCATTGATCCCAAAAACTGAGTTTCTCGAACAAAGTCGATTGGTCGTTCTGGTGATTTCACCTCGATTGATGTCAAAATATTTCTTATAGATCTTTACCGTGCTCGAATTCTATTTCCTAACTATCCTTCATGACGTTAAATACATTTTTTCAAATAATTAAAAAATAATTTTTTAAAATAAATAAATAAACAAGTACAATGTGGGCCATTTTTATGTCGGTATGTAAACATTGAATAACTTTGACATTTATCAACCGATTGACTTGAGTAGACATGTTTTTGATATGTCAATTCAGTACAATTTTAACCATGAATCGCTTCATACCGAAACAACGCGCCGAAATAGTGACGCTGTGCATTGAAAATAGTCGTTCAGTTGTATTAACTCAACGTGCATATCGTCGAGGTTCATTTCACACTCTCTGACGCCGTTAACAAGCAAAATTGCCGCATCTGGGGAACGGAGAATCCACACGAGATCCATGAAACACCATTGCATGACCAAAAAGTGACTGTTTGGGCCGACGTATGCGCCAAAACCATCGTTGGGCCATTTTTCTTCAGAGAAGGCGAAACAGTCGATGAGAATCGGTATCAGTGGATGTTGGCTCATTATAGCTGCCTACAAATGTGTGAAAAAGGTCTGGATGGTTACTGATTTTAAGAAGACGGTGCGCCATACCCACTGCAAATCAAACAATGCAGTTTCTGCAACGAAAATTCCCTGGACGTGTGATGTCAAAAAATAGCTATATTGACAGGCCACCCAGATCTCCAGATTTGACCCCTCCGAACTTCTTTTTGTGGGGTTATTTGAAAGGCAAAGTGTACGCCAACAAGCCTCAGACCATTGACGAGCTCAAAGCAATCATTCGTGCCGAAATCATCGCTATACCGCCCGAGATGCTGGAAAAAATTATGGAAAACGCAGCAAAAAGGGCACATTTTGCTTTGGCCAATAAAGGCGGCCACTTGATTGATATTGTATTTAAAAACTAGTCTAAATAAATTGTAAAGGACCAAATTAAATGAAAATACTTCATACATGGAAATCGGTTTTTTTGAAAAGTTATTCAATGTTTACATACCGACATAAAAAATGGCGCACCCTGTATTGAATTGCGATTTTGCAATTTTCCTCGTATACCTTACATTAACGCAAGACATATATTGGGTCTGGGAAATAGTTCGTGGCGTTTTTCCCGATAGATGGCATCAATTGCAAATAAGTCAGGAAACACAGATCGCAGCGACACCACTAAACACTCGTTGGAAAGATGACACTTCGAGCGTTACTTTGAGTGTATAAACATCGAAATTGGTGCAGTGGCTGGAAAGTTGTTTGCGTTTGCAAATGCAGAAAAGTAATGAAAAATTGCGCTATATTTTGCAATATTATTATATTGTTACGACAAAGGGAAGAACGCTGCGCAGGCTTGTGAACAAATTTGGGCTGTGTACGGTGAAGGTACTTTATCAAAATCTGCTGTGCGGAAATGGTTCGCACGCTTTCGTCGTGGTAATTTTTATGTGAAAGATGAGTCACGCTCTGTTCGTCCAATCACTGAAAAAGCTGATGAAATTCTTGAAAAAGTTCAGCAAGATACGCATATCAGCAGTGTCGATATTGGTATGGAGCTAGGCATTGACCACAACACTTTTTTGAACCATTTACACAAAGCTGGCTACAAAAAGAAGCTCGATGTATGGTTCCTCATGAGTTGAGCGCGAAGAACATGATAGACCGAATTAACATCTGCGATGCGCTGCTGAAACGTAATGAACTGGAGCCATTTCTGCAACGTGTCATAACTGGTGATGAAAAATGGATCACGTACGACAGTCGGAAGCGTCAAAGATCGTGGACAAGGGATGGTGAGCCGTCACAAGCGTTCACGAAGCCAGGATTGACGGCGAAAAAGGTGATGCTGTGTGTATGGTGGGACTGGAAGGGAATCGTCCACCATGAGCTACTTCCAGTTGGTCAGACGATTGATTCTCAATTCTACAGTGGACAACTAGAGAGATTACTCCAAGGAATTAAAAGAAAACGGCCCGAATTGATTAATAGGAAAGGTGTCTTTCATCATGACAAAGCCCGACCACACACTTCTTTGATGACCCGTCAAAAATTGCGAGAGCTTGGTTTGGAAGTTTTGATGTATCCACTATATAGTCCAGACATAGCACCCTCTGACTATCACTTATTCCGATCTCTGCAGAATTCTCTCAATGGAATTAAGCTGCTTTCAAAGGAAGCCTGTAAAAACAACTTGATTCAGTTTTTCAACCAGAAACCACAGAAGTTCTTCACCGATGGCATTATAGCTCTACCCGAAAAATGGCGAAACATTGTCGATAATTATGGAGCATATTTCGTTTAAATAAATTCATTTTCATACTACAAGAAAACCAGCTGAATTTTACGAAAAAAATGCTACGAACTTTTCCCCAGACCCAATATTTCTGATAAAAAATTGGCATGCTGTACATATTTATTACAATCTTTAAGCATACATTTGGGATACAACTTGTGGGATGCATACTGTTTTAGTCCTCCGACTATTTCGGTGACAAACTGCTGAATATTATCATTAATGCTCATCTTGCAATAGAGGAGAAATTTAAAACGTTTTAAAATTGAAACGGTTTTCGATGCATAAATAACAAATGAATGTTCGACCCACAGATCAGTATTAATTCCGATTGAATACGATAATATATTATTATTCAGGATAAATACAATTATGTACGTTTTAGCAATGATGTCGACTTAAGCACAATTATTTACTTTCCATCATATAAAAAAATTAGGGTCGTAAGTATACCAGAAGGGAACCGTTTCAACGAAATAACTATAGGTCGTCATACCTTCGTCATCTCTCACTGCTGGGGTTTTTTTTTTTTTTAAGGCAAACGGTTGCTTTCTGGAATACTTATGACTCTATTTTTTTTATATGATATGCAGAAAATAATTCTTCATGAACAGACATCGGTAGTAAAAGGGACATACATCTCTTTGTTTAAGAAAAAAAATATAAGAATCCCATCGACGACAGTTGTCGAAGGTATGCCGAGCTACAGTTTTTTAACTTTTTTCTATGATGTGCAGAAAAGAATGCTGCGTAAGGAGACATCGGTAGTAAAAAAGGATATTTGCCTCTTGGTCTAATAAAACAAATTGAAACCCCAGCGGCGGCAGGTGTCTAACCTCTTACAAGCTATACTTATTTCGTTGAAACGATTGCCTTCCAGTATACATACGACCCTAATTTCTTCATATGATGGAAAGTAAAGAATTCGGCTTAAATGGACATCTTCGTCTTCCATCGGATTTAATACCATTCTATGGGCCGAACATTCATTTGTTATTTATGGATCCAAAACCGTTTCAATTCTGAAATGTTTGAAACTTCTCCCCTATCATCTTGCATTGCACACAACCCGCATTCAAGAGCGCTTGTATCATTGCACAAAATGACCGGCATTAGCCGACATTACTAGCCGACAAAATCCCATCGCCAATAATATTTGATTTTCAAAGATTAAACATAGAATTCGACAAAATTTTGAGTTTATCATGCATTTAAAAAAAAAGTAAAAGTTCAAGCATTCTAAAAAATATAAGTGAATCGTTATATCGATCATTATATAGAGACGTAAATTCTAAAGTTAAAATCCGATATTTTTTTCTTGGCAACAAATGATCAATGCCTCAATTATAATTACTAGTATAGAAAAATAATCGTAGTAAATTTACAAACTTCTATATAAAACAGCAAAATCTCGACAGGGCGGGGTACCAAGCTTCAGAATTATTTGAGACTACCGAGATATTTCAAAGGATTTCGACGTAATGAAACGGTAAGAGTCCATTTGCTTTTCTCTTTAGTAACCCCGATGATGCAACATTTAGGACCCTATAATGCGATTGTATACCGCCACGTAGTGGATCTCTCTTCAATAATTCATTAAACACAGTATCGATCTCTGAAATGCAAAACTTTTTCCGCGGGGTATGTATACCTTGTCCGTATTCTGCATATACGAATGTTTCCTTAAAAAGCTTTGATATGGCGTTTTGGATTTAAACGGAGTTGTGAAGAATCTTTTCCCCTTTTCACGTTGAAGGTGCTGGGCTGTCAGACGGAATATCATTTCATGCATAGGGCGTTGCCGCACGCGAGGAGCAAGAGATCCATACCACACACCAGGCGCCTTAAGATTGATCCTCTGGTAAGTAAAGTACATGTATTTAATGCAAAGAAAAATGACAAAAAAGATGTTCGGACCTTTTCACCATCTTCACCTCTTCTATTGAGTACGTTATTGACCACACAATTGCTCACGAGCTTCTCGCGTGATCAAAATGTATTAAATAATAGATTATTAACGGTTTTCCGCCTAAACAAAGCGATCCAAACATTTAAAATAATTTGTCGTTATTCTTGATAATCAGCATTACTACTTAAAAATGTATAAACTGTTTTGGGCTTCATCAGAAAATGAGCTGAATTATTTGACGTAGAAGGTCTCATTTAATTTCCATAAAAATTCGACATAAAGTCAATTATCGCCGATGAAGATGAATGCGTCTTTAGTAAACCCATTGGTTTTCCATTATGGTTTGTGGTTTTAGGGATTATTGTTCATCGGCCTCAAGTTCATAACTCAACTGACGTGCAAAATTTTCGTCGGCCTTCTCGTATAAAAGCGAGCACGACCTCTGTAAAGCCTTTCATAAAGACTCAAATACAATTATCAGCTTCTGGATCCTTACAAAGAGAATGCCTTAACAGAGTTCCCTCTACTTCAGCAGAAGAAACATTTTTATTTTAGAGCCAAAGAAAAGCTACGTACTAATTTGTTTATGTCTTTGGAATTTTAAAGGTTAACACAGCGGTTCAGCAGCCAGGTTTCAAAAGGGTGAAACGCGGTAACAAACCGTTCAGCGTAGATCAACTGATTCCGCTCTTCGATGCAAAAAATTCTGGAAATCAAGATCCTACGGATCCTTACTTTCAGTATCAGTGGTACTTAAAGAATACAGGACAAAATGGAGGCAAACCGAAGCTAGACTTGAATGTTGAGGCTGCGTGGGCTCAGGGTGTCACTGGGAAAAATGTCACCACAGCTATCATGGATGATGGTATGTTAACGTGCTAAAATTTTTTTTTATGCTTTTCAGATTATAATGTCAGACTGCGTAAAATACGCTAAATAAATGGATGAATGCACTTATATGCAATACCTCAAAATATTCCAATTGGGACCAAAATAAATGCTGTATCCATTTGGCATATCGGAGATATGTTCGTTTATCTATTTCAAAAACACCATAATTTTTCAATTTTGCTGTCGTTGCCATCGTCGATCGCATACCTGCCAATCATTATGTATGTTTGTTTTCACGGCTGAAGCTATGGTCGGCGCTTGTACCATGTACGAGAAAGAGGCTATATACGCGGGACTATGAGCCTGAGATTGTTGTAGATGTCGCTCTTTTTTCTTACATACATTCTGAGCACCGTCGGTGTTGCAGCCGAGACAACGAAAATTTGTTATGTTTTGCACACTGTCAATCACTGTATATCTGTCGATCGCTGTACGAAAACAATACTCTCATGTGTGAATTCTGGTATACTGTCATGGCTACCAATACGGCCCACTACTAAAATTGCCAATGTTGGACAGTATTGTTACAGTACTGATCAACATCTGGTCCTGTACTGTACCAGATCTAGTAACCAACAGGTTGAAGATACGATAGGCGCTACTCAGCCGAGAGTCGCCTAAGTAATGGACGTGGACTATATCGAAACTCGCCTCATTTTCGACCCGTAAACCTTGTCAGTACAGCCTGACATGCGACTGGGTACTAAGGTGACAGCGCCCCAATAATTGCTATAATTAGAGCTCGTGACTTCACAATGTTATGCATAAAACTCTATTCTATGGCAAGAATACGTATTAGTAGTATGTGTACACCTTTGCTCCATCCTACATCTATCCCCACTTCTTCTCCCTCCACACGGTTACCCCCACTACGCGGTTACCTCCCACCACGTAGTTACCCCCACTACACGGTTACCCCATCACCCCACTTTTCCACCGCCGTGCTACCCACTTTGCTTAACCAATGTAGGTAACGTGGAGATGGTAAAGTGAGGTGGTGTGGGTACCCTGGTGAACAAGGAAGAGTAGAGATAAGAGCAGGATGAAGCAAAGGTGTACACTTACTTGGAATAAAATTTGTAACTCGTCCTTATGGTGGCGGCATCTACGATGGCTCTCCAGGGTGACGGACACAATAATTAATACATGGTACACACATAAGCACGCACGCACGCACGGACGCAAGCACGCGCGCACGGACGCACGCACACACGCACGCACGCACGCACACACGCACGCACGCACACACGCACGCACGCACGCACGCACGCGCGCGCACACACACACACACACACAATCTCTCTCTCTCTCTCTCTCTCTCTCTCTCTCTCTCTCTCTCTCTCTCTCTCTCTCTCTCTCTCTCTCTCTCTCTCTCTCTCTCTCTCTCTCTCACTCACTCACCTACACATCAGCATCCGCAGCTACGCGTCCGGGTAATATGAATTACCTGCTCCCAAGCGTGGGCACCGTCAGGGGTACGCATGCGTATCCCGATCAGTGTATCGTTACCGCACGTTTCCTCGATCCGATCTAGATCTCCGTCCGCGTCAATTAAATATTTGAGGCCAAATACTGCGCACTTCACGACACCGGTAACGTACTAATCGGCGGCTCGGGGTGAAATAGCTGCGGCCAATCGACGTACATCGATTCCTCGAAATCGACCAGCAGCACCTCGCAGCACCCGTCATCACTCACGACGATGATCTCTTCGCGAACAGCCCTTTGATGCCGCGTAATCACACACGATGCCTCTACACACAAGTCTTCAAATACAAAGCGGTTACTCTCAACGCACTCCTCGATATAAAAATTATCTAAATTGTCCTCCAGTTTGCACAATGCCACATACATTAACTCCGTCCGCAGACACACGGTATTATCATCGGTACTACATATCGCCCGACTCACAAAAGCTTCCGATAGCTCGCCGTCTAGATATCGCGGATACGTTTTGAGATTTTTTGATTTAGACTTTCGTTGTGCACTGCTAAAGACAGACTGAATGCTCAGGATGCTGCTGTCGGGGATCACAGGGTTTGAAGATAACAAACCCCCCTCTGAATCATAACTAGATGTCCAGTGCTCTGAATGCAATGACATCGGGTGTGCACGTGCGTACCGCTTTGTGTTGTGCTCCTCGCACAGCGCTTGTTTTGCAGTAAAAGACACAGAATATGATACCGTACCGCGAGAGAACTCGATTATAATTTATACATCATTATAAAATAAGAGACACAGTAAGACGATGCATTTGTTTTTAATTAATCAATATTTTATTTAAATCACTTTACACATATTTACCGTCGCTGCAAACACGGTAACCTTCGCTCAGAGATGCCTCTGCCGTTACATTTATTTTTATCACTGTTTGATCGACGAGAGACAAGAGCATTGTAATATTCACGGATTATTCTGTCGTTTTTCATGACATTATCGCTAAAGAGGTTATTAAATCGCGACATGGTGAAGCTGCACGACATAAGATGCAGGAATACCATACAAACGTGTCCACACACATCCGACATATTACATTGTAGCTGCTTGAGGCCGTACCAATAGAACTTGCAGTTTCTTCGTAGTCGTGCGAGATGTTGCGGTATAACCGGTGGTAATCCGTAGCTATCAAAGTACATTCCTCCTCCATGATGGTTAACGTACATGGCGATCCAATGCTCTCCAGGTCCGCCGTGTTCATCCGTGTTAACTACGAGTCCGGCCGGTAACGACCATACACGAGGAATTCTGTCAGCTGGGTATACGCCAATGGTTGAAAGTGGTAGATACTGCAGACTCTCGTAGATTTGTCTAGTGTTAATGCTGAACACATAATCAATGATTAAATGATGACCTATACGCTTCGAAAGACGTATATATAGGCGAAATTTATTTCACAGCGTCGTCGATCGTGTCACGATTACATGGTGAAGATTTCTCCTCTTTCTTATTCTCTTCCTCTCCATCTGCTGCCCAAAATCCATGTATTATTCTCCTTTAAATGGGTGCTCATGAAGCCAATTTTTTATTTGGAAAGCCTGGCGCATTGCACAATGCGAAGGCGCTGTATCGTTTATCATAGCGTGTCTGGAGCATTTTCGCAAAGATTTCGGCATAAATGTGTACGATGGAGCGTCCTCCGCGTCCTCCAGGTTGGAAATTTCATGACTCGTGATATCGCAAAGAAGTATAGCCTTCTCGTGACCGCGTGTATAGATACGTCTTGATTGTCGCGAAATTTCACGCCAGTTAGCGTATGCTTGTTGACAGCTCACATCGCCCTCGTACCATTCAAGACCGTGAAAATATTTCAAGAGAAAATTATTCTGACTTCTCGAATGCTGCGGTAATTCGGCAAAGTGACACGGTGGTGCGACGATTCAATGAGCAGAGTACGGTCTATCCACTGCTACCACGGCAATTTCTTTCGGAATAAATTCCGAGTCTTTACCACGCATTCCCTGTATATCCACGACGATATCCATTTTCATGTCTAATCTGTATAGATGCTCAAGTTCGACTAATTAGTTTCTCACAGAGACGCTTCTACATCTCTTAACACGAAACAATTTTATTCCGATATCTGCGCATTTTTCGCTTATCCGGTAAAATCCACCATTACCTGCCGAGAGGCATCGATTTCAAGGACATTATCATATTCCGCGTAGACTACACAATTTACCGTTGAAGCAAGCGCATCCTCAAATGGTACCTCTATTGTCAAACTACCGTGCTTTATTAAATTGCAATGTGAATTGCTGCTCGCCGAAAGATCGGGTGTCAAATCAAAAGCAAACAGACATCGCGATAATTATCGCGATTGATCGAATAACAATCGTTCAAGAAATGTATTCCAGATCCCGAAAACAAGGTTTGAAAAGCATCCACATACAGATGATTTTTCGTGCAATCAGGTTGTAACGGTTTTGAAGGTATTTAAGCACCATATACATACAACGAGAGATAATTTATCTTGTAATTTTGGAAATTGAATGGATTCATACTGAAGTTGCCGTTAAACGCTTTGTTATAAACAAAACTGTTAATGATACGCTTCGGCAATTGACCTAGCACGATATTATCGATAGTCTTTCCATGAACACCGGAGTGTATTAAAACGGCTTTTACCTCGACTCTGGTAAGATATTTAATAGTAGATTTTGCTAGAGTTCTAGCATGGGAAAGCGGCACACCAGGAGCTATTTTTGTTCTACGAACGAGAAGCGATGCCTCGAGAATCTTTAAGCCGCATTGACCATTCTTTGTATCGCCCACAAGACAAAATGAATCTCTTGACTGCATCAGCCGTAGCCGCATCTCGACACCGTTCAATAGGAACCGCTCCTGATTGAATATATCGCAATGCAGATGGCCGAGCAAGTCTTCAGTTTTTCCAACATTTAAAAACTGTTTTCTCTTTACAAGACCCATATTTCCCGATGTTTTATCATCCATTTTTCCAGGGGTATCATCGTACCAGAGAACGCTCCTGAGAGGCGAATTTTTGGCTGCTGGAATGTAATTCGAAAGCGTTTCTATGTATGCTCGATAGGCGTAGGCATTATTTGGAGGTGAAACTAGTTTTTGATTCAGGTATACATCCACCTGATTAAACATAGAATGCAAGAGATTATTTAGAGGGCCGGTACTTACTTGCGGTGCTGTACCCGCAGCAATTTCCGTAGAATGAGATATTATTTTCACTTTCAGACTAAGCCTAGTATGCGCGAGATCGATATACTCATCACCCTGACAAGGAATAACAAATTAAATAGGTGAATCATGTGTTAGCGAAGAAATTGGCTTATAATACATCCAATTGGAAACTTCGATAGTAGTTTGCATTGGTGGCAGTGAAAATAATTCAAGTTCCGATTTAAGACACTCTCACGAGTGCGCATGTAGAATAGCAATCTTGTTTCAGCTATCCAAAATAGTCTTCTTTTTCTTATTATTCTTATTATTCTTCATCTTCTTTATTACTTTGCCCTTTATTACACTTTTATTTTTACGGGAAATACGTCGTGGTTTACGTTCGTTCGATGAATGAGGAGTTCGCGAAATTTTGCGCTTTTTCTCACCATACCCCCTCATCAGAGTGTCAATTTTTTCAGAGGCTTTGCGTTTGAGATTAGTGCCTGATTCTTGTGCTCTCTCGCGAATCTTTCTTTAAAAGTGATAACACTCGACGAAACAGGCCCCCGCGAAAGCTGCCAATACCGTGTCCTCGTTGATTGGGTGTTCCTATATAAACATGGCTAATACCGCCGTACCTGCGACGGCCCCATCCGTGCTGCACACTGTCAATATCATCTATAGCGGTGTAATCAATCGTGGGACCATTTGAAATGTAGTGTCACAGTCAACGTTCCCTGTTCGAATGGTATAGGATTTCCAAACTCGTCTCTTATATCGATCTCGATAGTGTGTAAATTGTTGCACAAGTGAGGTATATATCGTGGCGTTGAAAACGATTTAATTTTTATCGAATCATACTGACAGTCATCAGCATCAATAGGAACAACTCGTAAGAGGGGTGTTTTTACATCGCCTGTCATATAGCTCTCGCAGATATCGGTGTATAGAAACATGCTGCTTGGTATAGCACTGGGGAGAGATGCAGGTTTCGACTCTGTGTATTCGCAATGTGGTTCTATCATTACAGACCTACAGGCCTCTTCCGAGAATCCTAGTAGCCTTGCGATAGCGGGCGATACGCGAAAGTCGTGGTATTGTAGATCGACGCATACATGCGCCACTTCATCCTGCCCGCTCGGAAGCCATTTAAAGCGCAAATGACCGGCAACGTGAGGTAACTTCTTTATACTCTCCAAAAGAGCGTCTATAGAGCGATATACATCAGGTGGAACTTGATCTCAATCAGCGTGTCTCCGTGTTAAAAGATTTAAACCCGATAAATCATAATCACCATCCTCAAAAGTTACGAGCTTTCCTACAGTAGGAACATGTAAAAGAGTCATCGGATAACCATTTTCCACAAGAGAAGGAGACCATTCTTCGTGCAAACGTATTTGACGCTGTAGTTTTGTAATAAATTTCGTCGTCGTATTATTCGGAAAATACTGCATACTACTGTTGCTCAGTAGTATGACAAAGAAAGAGTTATCCTTGGAGCTTATATTTGTCAAGGACGGTGATTCCGAGCGTTCTTCCTCTTTGTCCTCTTCTTCTGTTTTGTCTTCTCAGATGACGGAGGCACTCGTACTCGCGATAATTCTGCGTCGTAGAAATTACCGTCGATAGTCTCGTTATTCAGATCGTGTAAAATATACACGAATGGTTCTCGATTCATTGATATTCGTTGTATCTTGAATAGGTCGTTATATAGAGGCATTTTCGAGGGTTACCTCGCTCGGATGAATACGCGTTCAACTGGGTCTAGTGTGATTATATGCATATAAAAATGTTGTAAAACATCGATGTAACGCTTACTTCGCGTGTATGAAAGGGAACGTCACTTTCGCTCTTTTGTTGAGCGATTAAAGCGTTCGGCAATCGAGGCTTTTTTATCGGGGTTACGAGCAGCACGAAAATCGATATTCTTTTTCTTGATAATTTGCTGAAATGGAGTGCTGATAAATTCTTTGCCTCGATCAGTTTGCAATTGCTGCGGGCGACGATTGTTACTGCGTGCCAGTATGCGTGTGAGACCGCGGGCTACGATTGCACTCGTTTTGTCACGCAAAGACTCAACCCACGCGCATTTGCTCAACACGTCGATAACAACAAGCTGATACGTGTACCCATCTTTGTACGTAGCTATCAAGCGAAGATCAGCTAAATCAGCCTCCCATACGACGGGGAAATCGTCATCACACGAGACGATGCATGTTAAATGAATTCTGTATCTCGAGCCATGGTAAAACATTTGTTCGCGCTACTCTTCGATCCGCCTGGGACAAATTTTTGCTCGACAATAGGAGGCAGGATGAGCGGTGTCATAATAGATTTTTTGAAGAATTTTCATAATTTTAACGATGACCAGTTAAATGGATTCTTTTCTTTTTTCTTTTCTAACTGTGTGGGGGATCGATACTCACTGAGCTGTCGTTGGCTCTCTACTTGTACGATGGTCTGCAATTGTTCGTCCTCTTTTTCCTCCCCCTCCTCCCTCTCGATGATGTCGTTCTCCGTCGTGAGCATTAAATCTCTGTTTCAGTGTGCGGTCTCGGCCTCGTTGTTGTTACGACTGTTGCAGCTGTTGCTACTATCACTATCACGTGGTAAAATGAGACGCCGCTGCGGTGTCGAGGATGATGTAGGTATAGGCTCGTGTAGTAACTCGGGATGGCCGATAAATTCGCGTGGCATCTGTATCGTTTGCAGGAGTTTGGGAAAGTAAGATCGAACGATGGGTTTCTCGCATTTTCTAACTCGCTTAGCATCGTTAACAAGATCAACGATATTGGAATTTGAAATTCTTCTGCCGTCTATGGAAACAACACCGTTACGATCCCATGTCACTTTTTATCAACGGCGCTGTGATGCAAATTGCCAAGCAACGATATTGCTTTAGATTAAAAATTTTTTGGTCCACTATCGACAATAAGTGTGTCATTGAATCGAGATTTAACTTTGTTCATTAAGTGGTCGTCGATTTTATTCTCGTGACTATCGAGTATTGCTATTTTTCGTTTTGACGAAATATTCGGTACTGTATTGTCGTAAGCCACCAAATGAAGATAACGCTGTAAAACCTGCTAGTACGCTATCCATTTCTCTCTCTCGCTCTTGTAAGAGTGAGAGTTTAGAATTTCACTCAGTCAGAGTCGAGGCGCGATAATGGCGCACCGGTAGTCTATACGGAGCGCGACGAGTTTGTAGTAGTAGTAGTAGTAGTAGTAGTCGTAGTAGTAGTAGCAGCAGTAGTAGCGAGTCTAGCGAGACGATGTATGTTATCATGAGGAATAAGCACCATCTTTCTGGCATATTCCATGGCTCGTGTAAACCAAGACAGGCACAAGAAGCAACTTGAGAAATCCGACACAGTGCTCGACGATGATCTTCCTCTTACCGCTCCAATTTCCCCTTTTAGCTGCTAGTCGTCGAAGAATTGTCGCGGCCCTCTGAAGAAGATTCTTTTGCACGTTGTTCAGACTCACGTTTCCCTGTAAAACGTTTAGAGCACACTTGCATATACACCGTACGAGCGCTACATCTGCTTTGCGCAAAATTGCACGCCGTTCCTCTTGCTTCAGATAACACAGCGCTTGCAATATAATTATTTGCTTTTTATCCAGAGGTCCACGCAACGCCATTACAAGCGCATTGCGCGTCGCATCGCGAACCTTTATTGCTTTTTGAGGCATGTAAACGTAATGGTATTGGTCATCGGGAAATATACAGGCGCGAAATCGACAATTATCAGGGGTCGATTGTTTCAAGTCGAATAATAGATAGCCGCGCGGTGCAGCTGTTGCATCGAAAAATACGTATACTAATTAGTGCATTTCACAATAGCCGTACGGTACAGTAGAGAACATCCCGTGCCGCTTTTGCTACGCGTTAACAGGTTCGCATGATTTAGCTTCTTTACGCATTAATACATGATAAAATTCCGTGCGTCGAATAGCGTCGAATTTTTAAATAATAGGTACGCTCCTAGCTCCTGTGACGAAGGATTTTAATGCGTTATAATTTACGTGACGGTTATTCGCAAAGTTTAGCGTGATACCCTTTACTTAATATTTTTCAATAATCGTACCGTCGGGTTTACGAACAAGGTATGCGTACATTTTTGGTCCTCCCAAAACGAACGAAGTTATATAACTACCGGGCCCATATTCGCTCAATTCATCCGTGAGATCTCCTAGAAATTGACCGATTGGCGGCTCATACTCGATGCCACCGGGGCGGCTCACGTAAATATAGAAGTCCGTATCGCAGTACAATATTCGTTGCCCGAGCCCCTCAAGATAAATATATAATTTTAGGCGTGCCTGTACCGTCGTGTATACTGCAATCACGGCGTTTGATGTCGGGGATGGTTCGATAGCATCGCGGTTGCTTACATCATTCTCATACATGATCTTGTGATTACCCGCAACATTCCCGTCACCTCAATCTCCGGACTCGTTAGTAAATTCATTAGCTCCGAGCGCGTGAAAACGATAACGATTTTCGTGAGATTCTCGCGTTGACGTAACTTTCCCCAGAATAAATTAAGAGCCAATTTTGCGAGCGAACGCAAACCCGGATTTGACTGCAAAGCACTTCGAGATATACCAGGTGTATGCATAAGTTTTTTCCGGTTTAACTAAGAGATGGCGCCAGCGAAAAGTACGCAGCATATTAATTTGACACATACGTCATTTCGTTCGTCTGACATTAACCTATAAACACACACAAGTTGAGTCAGCCTAAAACTAGCGTCTTTGTTTTATCGTTCAGTGATCATGTCGAGTTTTGTGCCTGAAAAAGAACATTTGCGGCACGCATTGCTTTTCTTATTTAATCAAAAGAAAAAGGCTGCTGAAAGTCAACGTTTGCTGGTAGAAACGTATGGTGAACACGCTCCATCGATTAGAACATGTGAGACATGGTTTCGACAATTTAAAAGTGGTGATTTCAATGTGAAAGACAGTGAGCGCTCTGGCAGACCACAAAAATGCGAAGACGAGCAATTGCAGGAGTTATTGGATGATGACCCAACTCAAACTCAACGGCAATTAGCAGAAGCATTACATGTGTCACAAGAAACAATCAGAAGATCAATAAACTCGGTAAATGGGTCCCACACGATTTGATGGAACGTCAAATAGAAAATCGCAAAGTCACTTGTGAAGTGCTGCTTCAACGCCACGAAAGGAAATCATTTTTGCATTGAATTGTGACGGGTGACGAAAAATGGATTTATTTTGAAAACCCGAAGCGGAAAAAATCGTGGCTTGCACCTGGCGAAGCCGGTCCTTCAACACCAAGGCCAAATCGCTTCGGCAAGAAGACCATGCTCTGTGTCTGGTGGGACCAGAGTGGTATTGTGTATTATGAACTCTTGAAGCCCGGCAAAACCGTTAATACACAACGCTATCGCAAACAAATTATTAATTTAAACCACGCATTAATCGAAAGACGACCGGAATAGGCCAGAAGACATGGCAAAGTGATTTTGTTACACGACAATGCGCCGTCTCACACAGCAAAAGCAGTGAAAGACACCTTGAAATCGCTTGGATGGGACATCCTTCCGCACCCGCCGTATTCGCCAGACCTGGCGCCATCTGACTATCACCTCTTCGCATCAATGGGGCACGCGCTCCCAGAGCAGCACTTCAGCAATTTCGAGGAAGTTGGAAAATGGCTCGACGAATGGTTTGCCGCAAAAGACAAGCTGAAAGATGGGCGAAATGTGTAGAAGTCGATGGCCAATATTTTGAATAAAACAAAAATTAATTTCCCTTGAAAATTACGTACTTTTTTTTACCAGAAAACCGGTAAAAACTTATGCATACACCCTCAGACTCATTATACAACGCTATAAAACACGCTATTGCTTCCTCGTCATCGTTGCACTCTGTTGGCGGTCCACTCGCCTCCTGTTTTATTTTTAGGAATGTATCGATGTATTCGGCAAAATGACCGCCTCGTCGCGTTGTCGAATCATACTGCTTAACAACGTATTGCCAAATTTAATCGATACGCCTCACGTTACATCCGAGCGACACAGCTTTTCTCAGCTCGTCCACGACCCATGTGCCGTCAAACGCTCGCTCAGTCGTGTTATCGTGTGTGCAGCCCTCAGATATGTTCATATGTATACAGCACGTTCTACACAGGGGGACCAGTAGTTTCCCATTCATGGGAACGGGCAGTACTGGGATATACAAATCACGCGGTGCTACTACCGTACACTTCACGAGACCCTCGACAACGCTTAGATCATTGTCAAGTCCTAGGAGTTCTCGCCACTCGTCACCTACGTACAATTTCGGATGTCCAACGGGATATTCTCCATTCTTACACAGCCATGGATTCAGCGCGCACACATCCACATAGCGTTTCTGCTCCCCATTCGCGACGTCGTACAAGCTTACAACATTTTCCGTTCGACCGCCAAAGAATGCATCGCGTGGTTTGAGAGGCGCCTGCTTGACCATGGCGTGATTTTTCACGTATAATGACATTTCCTCGTTATACTCGAGTAATCAGTCAAAATCGCATTCCCATATTTCGGTTAGAGTATATACCCTTTCCATCTGATTCGCCAGGAAATAAGAACGGTACGCTCGTATCGCTCGTCCATTGTATCACCATATTTAGTTCGAGCATCTCTATGGTATTCACGCGATAACATCGCGGACATCCATGCCAAAAGCAGCCGTGAAATTGAAGAACGTGATGGACCCCTGCATCCAGGTAGTGTCCGTCGACAGCCGGTAGGCTGGTCGGAGGGCGATACTCTCTCGTGCGTCCAGCATGAGCGATAACGCAGTTGCGCTCATGCTCGTGCCATACGAGCCATACGAGCCATACGACGGCCTTGCCGACTGTTTATCGCCCCAACGGTACCTCCCGGCTGGTAACACCGCAATGCGATATTTCTGTAGAAAATCCTTTCGAAATATTCTCATACATGCTGATGCTTTCGTGCATGCTGCTGTAAAGGGTCACACGCTTCCGCAACGTATAAGTAACTCTCGAAAAGCTAGACACGCTCGTCTTAAAACCGTAACATATGTACGACAATATTACACGAATTGCGTTGCAAAATCAAATTTACAATCGACGCGACTCAATTCTTCTTCATACAATTTTATAAATCGCTCGCGATCCGCTGAGAACATGGTATCGGGTGAGTAAAAATGTAGAGCCGGCAGAGGACTTGTGTAATTCCGATATTCAGGTGTGTTGAATAAATGGGGAAATGTACCTTGCCCACCTTATCAGTAAAACCAAAGGCCTTAGGTAAAGCGCTAATAGCCATGGGTAAATAGTTTAGACTATCGAGAAAAACGACATCGCCAATCTTCATCGAGACAATCTTCGTAACATTCATAATCAGAGAGGGCAACTGTGGTTTTTGCATTTCGATTAAATACCGTAAAATAAATTGCGCGTTGAAACCTCTTTCATTCTAAGCAATACAGATGGTCTTTTTAAATTTTTGCGATAATGCCAATTTCACGACCTCCCCAACAGGATGATCGATAAACACGCGTTTACTAATTCGCGTTTACCAGAGTCAGCACAATCGGTCTCTATGTCTGTGATATCGAGACATGTCATACATACGCCTTGTGTAACACATAAATTCGGCTCGTGAATTCGTGTTGATTTATTATCGTGCAAGTTTTCGTGTTGTTGCATCTCAAAATCATAAAACAAAAATCTCGTGGAAGGCTTATCTTTTTTCTTCTCCTTTGGCGCCTCTGGTTTCTTGAGAGGTGCTATAGATCTCGCATGCGTAGTTCGGTCGAGTTTGCCTGCATGTAATACAAAACAATATACTACCTACATGCATCTTTTTGTCTGTAGTTTTATTCATATGCGAGCAGCCTCTACAGTATTCCAATACTTTATAGACGCTGTACTGTCTATATTTACGAGACGTATGATAATATCCGCGGAGCCCTCACCTTTCTGATGAGCGAGGCAAAAAACACCAAAGAAGAAACGATTACAGTCTGTGAAATACTCAGGCTGAGAATCTCTATTGCCGTTGCAATAAGTGGATTTACACCCGGCATATTGATAGCTACAGCGATGCTCGAGTACTCGATTATACTTAGAATTACACTGTATGCAGAACCCCCGACTACCTAGCGCACCAGCGAGATTTAATATTGGCTGGTAATGATGAGAGCGTTCGTAATAGAGAATAAAGGGTGTATGATTAATTTTACCTATTGCAGAGAGTACGGATTTTCGCCCATCGTACAGAGCCGGAACGCGTTTTCCGAAGGTGAGAAATTCATAAACAACAATTGCTATACCCTCGTGAACCAAGTACTCCTGAAAGAGCTGAATCTCGCGCACACTCCACCCTCTAGACGGTGTCGTTACCCCCGCATTACGCGTGAACTCTATCGCTGCTTTATATTGCGCTCCTCAATTCCTATTCCGAAATTGACACCTGTGTATAGCTTGCCCGTACGAATTAGACCGCGTGCGGCATGCGATCGGGATGTGACAAGGGATCGTTGTAGACACGAATTATCGCAATTACTTGTACGTAAAATTGACTTTTTTGCGATAGACTCGTATGTAAGCCTGGTGCCCGTACCGGCGCCTTCGACGCCTCGTACTATACATGTCGTCATTCTACATGAACCAGCGTCTATTCGAAATTCGCGCGCGCTCTGAGCTACACTATTAATTAGTCGCCATATATCGTCAGGACCGATGTCACGAGCTGGTCGAAATGATTACTGTTGTGCCGCGAACTAATTCTTTGTATATTATTTCGCTATTGTTCCTTCGTTGCGTGAGGCCACTCAGCGAAGTAGAAAAAATGTGCAAACGTAAGCAACGAGCTGCGAGCAATGAATGCTACGAGCTCGAGCTACGACTTTCTGGAATGCGCAAGCAAAGTTTATTATTAAATTCATTGCGACATTGGATTTAGGTCAAAGGTCTAAAGTTTAACATCAACCGAACGGTTGATCGCGGGTCGGACTCGCCTGAAATAATAAATTCTATCAGTAGATTCAAACGCGAGAGGTTGGTTCCTCGTACGGGCTCGATACCACGATTTATTGTATTATACTTTTATTGACTTTCAAATAGACAACGGAAAGCTACCGTTGCCTATAATAAATACTTCCATTTTTACATAAATTCACGTTTACACGAATTACTCGAAATCCATCTCCTAATCGGCAAACGATCACAAAATAATAACTTTTTAATATTATACCGAGTACCGAGTTATCCAATTACGCGGTACCGGCATAACATAACCATACAGGTCCTTGCGCGAAAGACGGCACGCTCAGAGTCATACCCACATAATCATGTCCTTCGCACGATCCTGTAAAACGTGTGAGAATATCTCGTACACCGCCCTCGAACCAAGTCAGACGATCAGTACCGTCCGGTGGCTGACGAAAATAAAAATCCGTCTCTCGACCCTGCATCCTGAAGCGTGGAAAGTATCAGTTCTGCTCATTGTCGATACCGAAGCGTTCACCAGGAGGCAAAATATCACCTCCCCGTATCCTTACATCGCTAGTCTGTCCACCTGCAAGTATAATTAAACCGTTTATTATAATTTTTATTTTATTTAAGTTATTTCTTTGTTTGTCGCTAGCTATATATCATGTATATAAGTTGTGTAACGTACGAATTACGAATTTATATTTGTTTCTGGTCCTCGAATCCGTCGACTGCACCCGGGAACCGCCGACGCATTTCGTAAACCAACTCGATGGTCGGCGGTCTCGGCACAGTGAATCATGCAAAACGAAAAACGTTTGGGTCCGACTCGTACCCTGTTTTTTCATTTTACTATTATTATCCCCGTAATTTTTAAATTTTTGTCAGCGTAATTGTATTATTAAAAGCTTACTTTAATCTACTGGGTCCTCCTCCTCCTCCTCCTCCTCCTCCTCCCCCTCTTCTTCTTCTTCTTCTTCTTCTTCTTCTTCTTTGTCTGTATTGCTATAGGTAGCATCGCTTGAACTGTATTGTCACGATGGACCTGCGACGGCTCCGTTTGTTTCTCTCGCAGGACCGACCATGAAAAGACCGTTTGTTGGTTTATACCCACAGAATGGCTGGGTGAAATTTATCCAACGATTCCCCGCGGTGCTGTCACCATTGTTGTCCCTGCTATGATCATCTGAATCGGTTCTACCCTCCTCATCGAAATCATAGGTGTCGGATCCCATTTCTTCTTCTTCATATCGTCGAACTATATAAAAATCTTGTGAAATAAAGGAAATAAAATAAAAGTAATTAACGCAGTATATTACTTACGTCTTTCACTGAGTATGGGCTGCAAAGCAGGCTCATTCAGCCAACCGCGTCGATGAATAACACGCACCACCGATTGAATAATTATTTGATTATAATACAATCCAATATTATACTCGTCAACGAAATCGCGCTGATGACACTCGCACAGCATACCGCGAAGTTTACGAACAACCGCTTGTGTCGGAAGTTCCCATAAGGTTATCTGTGCATTTCTTCTCTCCCACCGCGAACTCAACGACGGTCTACGCTTCAATATAAACTCTATCATGTGTCTTATCAATAAACGCTTAACCACTCTGACAATGATTGTGCTGTTAGAATAGTAGTAACCACAGTAAATCAGACAATTAATTAGAGTTTTTTCAAAGCGGCGCGCTTTTATATACATATATTCTTCTAATACGCTCTTTCTCTCTTTCTCTCTGCATATACTGCCGCGATGTAATGAATACGACTAACCAGGAAGATGGCCGCACACGATCACTTTACAAAAGCAAGACCTACAGAAATATTTAACGATGGTGATGTAAATGTAAGGCCCGTCATGTACTAAGTTATCGAGTTTCGCCGATGAATGTCATATTGTTTTTATTTCATTTCAAGGCACTCGGCCATGAGGAAAATCATCAAATTTCGTCGACGAATATTATTAAGTTTTTATAACTCATCTTATCTGTATGTCAAGGTGTGCGTATGCACATACCAGGTCTATAAATATGAAACCGGAATTTTTGTATAGAAAATACACGTTTATTGTATGAAAATGATAAAAAATATTTTATTCGAAGTATTGCCCATCGCTAGCTATACATTTTTCCCACCTGTCTGACAATTTGTGGATGCCACGCCAAAAAAACTGTTGCTCTTTTGAGGCAAACCAGTCATCGAGCCATTTTCGTACATCTTCGTAAGAAGTAAAGCGCTACTCAGCAAGTGCGTGTCCCATCGATGCAAATAAGTAGTAATCGGACGGAGCCAAGTCTGGTGAGTAAGCCGCATGCGAAAGTATTTCCCAACTAAACGCCTCAATCGTTTCCTTGACCAGTTTTGCTGTGTGTGATGGTGCATTATCATGAAGCAAAATCACTTTGTGTTGCCTTTTTTGATATTATGGTCGTTTTTCATGCAAAGCTTGATTCAAATCGATCATTTGTTGTCGGTAGCGTTCAGTATTAACGGTTTCGCCAGGTTTTAGCAGCTCATAATAGATCACACCCCTTCTGATCCCACCAAACACAGAGCGTTGTCTTCTGTTTGGACTTTGTGATCATGAAGAAGGTATACAGTCGGTCTCTCCTGTACTGTTCGATCGATGGTTTACCTTCGGCGTCTGGACATTGTTGATCGACCCGTGGTACGGAAATCTCACTTGATCCTTTATCTTTTATGTGTGTTTGGACTGTGGGGTCATGAGGTGGCAGCACCTCACGGACTAATTGGTCAATTTAACCTCGGAATCTTTTATAATCATTAGTGAGATGGTCAGTAAATCCACGTAGTGAATTGACCATCCAATCATCTATCAGCTGGACACCTTTATGTCTTTCTGATCATACGCTCGCGCATACACCACGTGCTTGACCAATCATCAATCAACATATGGCAGATAAGTGTTGCAGTGATTTCCGCCAACAACGTGATCACCACGACGCTATTTCTCCATCCATCTTAGATCTTTCGAGATTGGACATTCATACCAATAACTCGTGCTCTCGATCCGCATCGCAAAGTGTAGTATTCAGTAAACCAAATCACCCTGAATTCAGTGTAGCATTAATTGTATGCAGAGTTGAGTGTATTGGACGATTCACATGTTTTTGCTCTCAAAAGAAATAGACATTTACAAGAGACATTAAAATCATCAATTCGTGTGATCAAGCAATTAATTGCGCTTAATTAATTGCAGTCTGTAATTCACCACGTGGCGTCAGCCATTGTGAGTCCAAGGTTCAGTATAATGCTGTATTCTACGTTGCTCATTCAAGTTATTGTTTTGTTCAAATCATTGGTTTTAATTTGTAAATCTTATACACTGTCGGTTAACGTAGTTAACATAATTCATGATTGATTCAAACATATATTATAAGATACACTTGTAATCAACTTATTAATCAATCGGTCGTGTATATGTTATTATTAAATTCTGAATTTATGATTCTCGCAATTGAATTCAAGAATATAAATTAAACCGAATTTAATTTGTGGCATCAAATGAATGATAATCACGGTGTATATGAATATTTTTGCCACGTGGTGATGGTTACGCAATATTTGAGATATTACAAGTGTATTATTAAATTCTGAATTTATGCGACAATTCCCGACCACTTGTTAAGATGGAAATTTCGGTGAATCGCAACTCGGGGTGTGAGTCAGCGTTACCTAGATTCCTGCGTTATCGATCTTTCTTGGTCGAAAGATCTCAAACAATCGAACCCCTAATTTTTTGTCAACTCTGATTGCCTCACTCATTCGTTAAGAATTAATGAAGCAACCACAATTGACGTTGTTTTTATTGACCAGTGCGCTAAATTAAATACTTGTTTCAATCTTTTCTCAGAAGAACACTGTGATGACTACACCCACGACGAATAATAATTTAAAAGTAATATTACGAGTGATAATACAAATTAATTCCGTATAGCGATAAATATAAAATTAACGGTGGAGGAATCTCCGAGCGCAAATTACCGTGTTTGCAGGGCTATTGCATACGACCGTAAATATGTAAACTGCTTTCCATAAAATATTGATTAATTTTTGAAAAATATCTGTTCTTACGGTGTTTCTTATTTTTATAGCGTAATAATTAGAGAATTATAATTGAAGTCTCTGTCTCTCTCTGTGAGGGACCATATTCTATGTATTTTACTGCAAAGCAAGCACTTCGCGAGGAGCATAGTGCACGGCTATACATGCTCGAAAACCGCCTTCGTTCCATTCAAAGTGATGGGTACCTAGTTGTGATTCATAGAGGTTGTTATCTTTATTCCCATGACACTCTCGAGCAGCATCTCGAGCATTGAGTCTGTCTTTGGCATCCTACACGCAAACAATAATAAGCAATATGTATCCGCGATACGGCAAGGAGATTTTAAGTGACGCGTTTTGGTGCCGAGTAATTTTAGTCGAGAGTGTGATGAGCGTGTTCTTGCGTACACAGGAAATATGCGATGCGTACGACGAGCTGGAAGAGTTTCTACGTAGCGTGTATTTAGTGGAGTGTCGCGGAAGATCCGTTGGACTTGGCGAACTCTGTATCGGAATGTCCTGTATTGTGTCTCGTTTCAATAGAGTTGTCCGCGGCGAAGTGATTTACCCGGACTTTGATGGGTACTGCGAGGTGTTGTTAGTCGATTTCGGCGAGACCATTTACATCGGCTGGTCTCACCTATTTCATTCGGATCCTCTAGCAAGTATGCTGCCGGCTCTTGTCATGGAGTGTTCAATATCCGGACTCGAACGCGTGGATGTTGTAGGTATTGAGTATCTTATCGACGAAGCGTGTGGTAGCGATGCCTTGATCGCTGTCATGATGCGACCTCTTGCCGGCGATAACGCTCGGCGGGAACGCGCGGATGCGGCAGCGGGTTTTATAGAGGCCCTCAGTGATGAGATAGATATCGGCTACGATATCGGTGCCGTGATGAGGGCTTTGACGAGGACGTAGCAAGAAATTATAGACACGATGCTGCGCGCGCGCGCGCGTGTGTGTGTGTGTGTGTGTGTGTGAGACAGAGAGTACATTCGAGAGACAGGAGTTTAAAAACTCCGCGGAAGGAGGGTAGATGCCGACAAAAGCTGTGGTGGTGAGTACATAATTTTATTCATTTTTCCAAGTATGTGTACACCTTTGTTCCATCCTGCTCTTACCTCTACTCCAAGTTGAGATGTGAGTGTCCCGTCGCAAGTCAAAGATAAAACGAATACAACAATTGACAAGGCGTTCCAATCTTGTATTTAGTACATCCGATAAGTTGTGGTAGACTAGGCAGCAATAATCTAGTTGAGGAAAAATAAGAGAAGTGATTAGTAACTTCTTTACTTCCATGGAAAGAGCATTGCGATGAAATTTCAACTCGTGAATAATAAAATGCACTTTTTGTGATATATGCTGTACATGAGATTTCCAAGATAAATTACACTCCATAGTGATACCCAGATTGCGGGCTTCATTAACGAATGGAATAATAACACCATTTAATGAGATCGATAATATTTCAAAGAAATCCAGCTGACGGGTGTAAGAATTACTACCTAGTATAAGAACCTTAGACTTAGAAATATTGAGCCTAAGACCATTTGCTACCGCAAAATTAGCAATAGCATGGACATCTTCAGATATCAACCTAATTCCTTGATTGAGTTGTGACGGACAACATTCAAGATAGATTTGGGTGTCATCGGCAAATATCATGTGCTGTGAATTTTGTAGTACAGAACTGATGTCATTGATATATAACGAGAACAAAAGAGGTCTGAGGACAGAACCCTGCGGAACTTCAGATGTCGTAGGTAGCCAGGCAGAGCAGTTGCCATGATCATCGATGACTGCTTGAATCCTTCCTGACAGACATGAGAAAATCCAGTCAAAAACCGAATAAGAAAATCCGATCTTCTTTAGTTTTAAGAGAAGTTGCAGGTGCCGAACTGTATCGAATGCCTTACTAAAATCAAACAAAATTAGAATGGTCATACGTCTACTATCTATATTACACCAAACATCTTCGCATATACGCAGAAGAGCGGACTGAGTACTGAACCCGCTACGGTATCCTGATTGACGTGAATCAAATATCTTATTGCTTTCTATCCAATCGGTTAATTGTCTATGAACAAGCCGCTCAAGCACTTTTGACACTTCAGACAAATTAGCTATTGGTCGCGTGTCTGATTGTGAGAGAGGCTTTTTTATTATGGACAAAGGCCGAAGAAAGGCCCTCTTCCAGTACTGAAAAAACTTTGAAGATACAAGAGAGAGGTTAAACATAGTCGTTAGAATAGGGCATGATACCGTAAGCGATTTAACTAAATAAAACATGGAAATACCATCGGGACCAGCTGCATACGATGTTGAATTGGAGTTGCCAGAGATAACAAGACGCACTTGAGAGCATGTAGTTTCAGAAAAACTAAACGTTGGACGAATTGGCTGGATATTGGAACTCAGCCTACAAAACTCATCATGCGAACACGGTGGCAGTTGACTGGATATTTCTGAATAGAACTCATCGAGTTCGTGTGGTTTAAAAAATTGAATAGGAGATAGAAAAGATGACTTAACAAGGCCAAGTTTCGTTAATTCCTTCCATAATTAACTAGGGTCTGTGAAGTTAGATAGTTAGATACTCCCTAAATATCACCATGTCGAGTACATTATTCGATCTTTTCGCAATTGTATGTAAGACATTACGTTGAGCCATACGATTTGTCAAATCAGGTGTGAGCCACGGTACTGGCGGCCGACATATACGGAATGAACGGAATGGAGCGAGATAGTCTAATGACGTGACATACGCTTCGGATACTCTTTCAACGATCGTGTTGATATCTAATGGCATATTATCTATGAGACCGGAGTTAAAATTTAATCTAGTATTAAAATAGAATAATTCAGTAATACTAAATATATAAGATAAAGATTCGCAAAAGCTGGTTTCATTAAAATTACGGTACGCTCGCCGTGAGATAATACGATCTTTAGGAGGTTTAACGTGGAGATGGTAAACGAGTTCAAGAAGATCACGACCCGCTATGAATGGGGCTTCTGATTTGAGAAAGGAATGTTCTTTTTTCTCATTATCAATAATGAACACATCAATCCATGTATCAGAGTCAGCTAGGTGATGAGTAGGTGCAGAATCAACAAAATGAAATGAGAGAGACAAAGCTAATTGGTGCAAGTATGACGATTGATAATTAATGCTACTTAAGTCACAATTAAGATCACCTGCAATACTTATATTCTCATAAACGTGTGAAAAATTAGATAAGACTTGAATGAAGCCATCAAACATAAGTCGTTTGGTCGCCTATATACTGAAGCAAAAAGTAGCTTCTTCGCATTGCAACTGGACTCGTAATTTAAACGATCAAATATTATAACGCATTGAAAAACTGATTCGGAGAAGACGCCAATACTTTGGCTTTAAGGTAATTATGGATGTAGCAAGCAACCCCACCTCCTTCTTTGCCTTCTCGATCGTTGCGAATAAGAAAATATTCGTTGATGCTTACTAGGTCGTCAGCAACGTTAAAATGAAGCCATGTTTCGCATATCGAAACTATATGGTAGCTTCGTTCAATTATGGTCGATTGAATAAGTTCAATGTGACCACGAACAGAATTAGCATTGAATTGGGCAACCTTTCAAAGCGACGAAGATGGTGAGGGGAGCGAATGAACCGGATTTAACTGTGGTCGTCAAACTAATTTTTGCAGGTCAGTTTCCTCAGTAATGATAATTGGCGCTTGCCCATCTCCTTTACGAACATGAATCTTATCAGATCGAAACCACACATATTTATATGGGGTCTGGGAAAAAGTTAGTGGCGTTTTCCCGATAGATGGCATCAATTGCAAATAAGGCAGGAGACACAGATCGCAGCGACACCACTAAACGCTCGTTGGAAAGGTGACACTTTGAGCGTTACTTTGAGTGTATAAACATCGAAATTGATGCAGTCGTTGGAAAGTTGTTTGCGTTTAAAAATGGAGAAAAGTAATGAAAAATTGCGCTATATTTTGCAATATTATTACGACAAAGGAAAGAACGCTGCGCAGGCTTGTGATAAAATGTGTGCTGTGTACGGTAAAGGTACTTTATCAAAATCTGCTGCGCGGAAATGCTTCGCGCGTTTTCGTTCTGGTAGTTTTTATGTGAAAGATGAGTCACGCTCTGGTCGTCCAATCACTGAAAAAGCTGATGAAATTCTTGAAAAAGTCCAGCAAGATAAGCATATCAGCAGTGTCGATATTGGTATGGAGCTAGGCATTGACCACAAAACTGTTTTGAACCATTTACACAAAGCTGGCTACAAAAAGAAGCTCGATGTATGAGTTCCTCATGAGTTGAGTGCGAACAACATGATATACCGAATTAACATCTGCGATGCGCTGCTGAAACGCAATGAAATCGAGCTATTTCTGAAACGTGTCATAACCGGTGATGAAAAATGGATCACGTACGACAATCGAAAGCGTCAAAGATCGTGGACAAGGGATGGTGAGCCATCACAAGCGTTCGCGAAGCCAATATTGACGGCGAAAAAGGTGATGCTGTGTGTGTGGTGGGACTGGAAGTGAATCGTCTACCATGAGCTACTTCCGATTGGTCAGACGATTGATTCTCAACTCTACTGTGGACAACTAGAGAGATTATGCCAAGCAATTGAAAGAAAACGGCCCAAATTGATTAATAGGAAAGGTGTTGTCTTCCATCATGACAACGCCTGACCACGCACTTTTTTGATGACCCTTCAAAAATTGCGAGAGCTTGGTTGGGAAGTTTTTATGCATCCACCGAATAGTCCAGACATAGCACCCTCTGACTGTCACTTATTCCGATCTCCGCAGAACTCTCTCAATGGAATTAAGCTGCTTTCGAAAGAAGCCTGTGAAAACCACTTGATTCAGTTTTTCAAGCAGAAACCACAGAAGTTCTTTACCGATGGCTTCATGGCTCTACCCGAAAAATGGCGAAACATTGTCGATAATAATGGTGCATATTTGGTTTAAATAAATTCATTTTCACACCATAAGAAAACCAGTTGAATTTTACTAAAAAAAACGCCATGAACTTTTTCCCAGACCCAATAGTTGTATTCGGAAGCACGAGTTTTAGTGAGGCGTAGAAGCTTATAGACTGCTGCAGGAAGAAACTCATTGATAAATACCACTCCTTTAGTGTCCAAACCAAAAACTTCTCCGGGGAACAGATTCTTTTTTATTCGCTTTTTGTCGATTATATAATCCTTAACCTGGTGAGATTTTAATGTCAATATCAAAGACTTCGATGCTCTCTGGCTCAGCGCTGATGAAGAAGATTCACTGTCATTTTGCCCAATAGTCGAAAAAATACAGAATCTCCGGGTTGACTCTGCAGCTTCCTGAGTGATGGCGGTGGTTCTGGTTGTGTGTTGGTTGCTAGGGATCTTCTTCGGAGGCGGCATTCGCTCATGGATGGGGACGGCTTCGAGGGGTTGGTGGTAGGGGGCGGGTTTGTAATGCTAGTATTATTAATAAAAATATGAATAATAATAAAAATAATATAGAATAGGGCTAATAGGTGAGTGGTAGTCCCAAGCTATCCAGTGAGGGACTTGACTTGCTGTGACATATTTTGTCACAGCAAATGACAAATGATGAAAAGTAAAAATATCAGACGAAAAAATATGTATAACAGAAACAGGCAATAAGAATATTTGGATAATACAAAAAAACAATAGATTATGTGTAAAATACGAAAAAAAAAAATATATATTGTCATGTATTTTTTAATTGTATATTTATTGTTGGTCATAAGCACATTTATTTATTCTTTTTCAAAGAAAAATGAACAATAATTATAGTTTTATATTTATTAATTAAAAAAAAAATAATAAAGGAAATAATGGAAACATGATCCAATTCAAAGCATTCTAGTGAACATACTATTAATGACCATCTTCATTGTATACCACAATAGACACTGAGTCAATCTTATAATCGTATCTCTTGTATACAATCATATGAAAACATTCGATTATAATTCATTACCATTTCCCACACAATATTTCTAAATCATTAATCAATAACATCACATGGATATTAATATCTAGACTACATATATGTATATATAGGTATATCTCTACATAGAGGATCCAGCGTATTAGACACGAGACAGAATTTATATGTATTATGTTCTAAAATTATAATTTATTATTAACGTTGTGACTTAGCTTCGGGCTGGTTGCTCCATGTCGTCGACTTGTCGATGTTCAGGGGGCGAGGAATGGTGCGTGGATGCGAGGCTCGCATTGACCGTTGATATGCCAATCGTCAAGGGTGGGCTTTGGCACCTTCATCTATGAGTAGGTCCAATGATTGATCGAGTGAATGCGATGAATGCCGCCGTTAAGACTTGTATGATGACCGGTAGCCCCACGGGTTAGGTGTTATATGATTTTATAGAATTATATTTGTTGGTGATGATCTTGCAGTTGAATAATTGTGCGATTTGTTGCGGAAATGCCTCGTCCGTATGTCGTCGAATTGTTCTTTGACAATTTATCATAATCCACAAGTATAGATATAATCGTTGAAATGCGATGGAGTTTAAACACATTGAAATACAGAAATATATGGATGTATCCGTTGAAAAGAGAATTGGTGTCGTTACGATACCGATTTCTTCGGCATGTCCAACTAGAATAATAATCGAGCGCGTTGTTTGGTTGCCACGCAGTGACCTTGTCTCTATGGTAAACGCGAAACAGATTACCATCATTATAATTATGAAGCTCTGCGCACAACGAGATGAGACCCCTATGCGCATTCGTCTATGTAAGGCAACGCACACTCATCCCAAGAAGAATTCGAGACGGTATTTCGACGTGGAATGAGTATGCGTAAGATACACGAGGGAAAGGGCGTATACAAGATCTATGGCTCTTTCAAATCGAATCGTTACAATATCCCCCTTAATTTGGGCAGGAGGGAATAGAGTTTGCTACATGCACAAATTACAATTTCATAACCCATACGTTACACTGCAATTCCGTCACGAGCCTCTAGCGCATCAGGTGGCAGCCGTTTAGACACTAAATGGGCTCATAATATTTGCGTAAATTGCTTCGATTATGAATTCCTTTTTGCAACTCGGGATTCTCTGGGTCAACGAGGAGAAAACGAGGAGCATTATCATATACCTTTAAAATACGATATGGACCATAGAACAGATGGAAAAATTTCGACGTAACTTGATCACTTGCGTTTGATAAGTGCGGTACACGTAGAAGTACGAGGTCTCCTTTTTTCAATACCATCTTCGAGACCTTTCTTTGTGATAAGCATCTTTTTTGAAAGCTATTGCGTAGGTGTTCATTCGCTAGAATCCGTTTTTGCTCCAGAGAGGGTTCGCAACTATCGGGGTATGTGATAAGGCTCTCTATTTCTTCCCGCGGATTTTTTCCAAATTGAAGTTCATGAGGGGTATATCCCGTACTACAATGAGTAGTAACATTAAGTAACGTTTCAATACGAAGGATGTATTTTGCCCAGCTGGTATGGGTAGTTGTACAAAACGTGCGAAAGAGACGGCCTAGTTCCTTCATAACACGTTCGGTCGGATTGCTCTGGGGGTGATGGACAGAACAGAACCGCACCTTATTGGCATTTTGCACGAGGCGATCAGACCATTTTCGTGAAGTAAATTGAGTTCCATTATCAGCGAGAATGGCCTGTGGTTTACCATATTTTGGAATATATATGTCAAAAATCTTTTTTAGAACTATTTGTGTAGTTGCTCTCCTGATCGGATATAATTTAACATACTTCGAGAAGGCGTCCAATATAACGAAAATGTATTGGACACCTCCGGTCGATCGAGGTAGAGGTCCATAAAAGTCGACGGTGAGGAGTTCACCAGGAGATTCCGTTTTGACTGGGCGATATCCCCCTTGCATTGAATATGTCAGATTTTTGACGCGTTGGCATAAATCACAGGAATGGACATAATCTTTCACCTGCGTAGCCATGCGGTCCCAATAGAAGTACCGGCGAGGATACAATAGAGTCTTCGTGGTACCAGTATGACCCAATTTTTCGTGAAAAAACTTGATCACTCGGCGGGAAAGCAACTCCGGGATAACCAGCAACCAGCGCCCCGTAGGCGAATAACGTTGAAAGAGAATATCGTTTTGAAGGATATAATGAGTTCCTAGATTTCCGCCCTGGACTTGATTGCAAACCTTACCCAGATGATAGTTTTCCCTTTGCTGTCGTCCAATGGAGCTGAATTCATTCCTCAACTCAAGGGGCAAACGCGCTAGATCACTGACCATTTTGTAGAGACCATAGTGAGATAACGCTTGATCATTTTGCTGAAAAGGACAGAGATTGAGTATTGCGGCTATTGAAAGCGTTGACGGTAATGCTTGTTCGAATTGTTTGGACGGATTACGGCTGAAAAAATCGGCCATCAAATTATCCCGACCCATACAATATTGAACATTAAAGGTATATTGTTGAAGAATAATACACCATCGGATCAGTCTATCGGTATGGTATTGCGTGGAGTTCAGGAAACTGAGCCCCTTGTGATCAGTGAGAATGTCGAAACACGCACCGATTAAGTAGGTTCGACACTTCGTTACCGAGTAAACAATTGCCAATAATTCCTTTTCAGTCGTTCCATAATTTTGTTCAGCAGAATTTAGACATCGACTTACAAGGGTGATGATACATTGATCACCCTCATCATTAATTTGATACAACACTCCACTAATGCCTCTATCTGACGCATCGGTCTGTAATTTAAAAGGATGTCCAGGAAGAACATGACTAAGACGTACAGATTTGACAAAATTTCGCTTTAAATCCTGAAACGCTTGACTATGATGTGCGGTCCATTTCCATTCGCCCTTACTCTTGAGGAGCGGACGGAATGGATCAATGTAGTTGGAATGACGCACGCTAAATTGGCGATAATAAGTACATACCCCAATAAATGATTGGAGTTGCTTACGATCCGTGGGTTCCTTGAAATTCTCAATAATTTCTAACCGATCGGGTGCAGGAGTGACTCCGTCGATAGACAAAACAAAACCGAGAAATCGGACCTAAGTTCGATAAAAGTATGACGTATCTAATCTTAGAGTGAAATTATTATCTTGCAATTGAGAAAACACTCGATTAATATGGTCAAGATGTTGTTTAAACGATGTGGATGTAATAAGAAAATCATCTATATACATCGTTAGACAATCTTCAAAACGTCTCTCAAAAACTTGACCTAAAGCGCGAATAAAGCCACTGCCAGCAGTTTTCAGGCCAAAGGGGATACGACAAAACTGGTAAAGCGTCGTGCCATAAAGAAAAGCGGTATATGGTCGCGACGACGTTGCAAGTGGGATCTGCCAATATCCGTTAGCCAAGTCGGATATCGACATGAACTTGACGCCATGGTACCTTTGCAGCAATTCATTTATTAGAGGGGGAGACTCATTATTGGATTCTATAATTTGATTAATAAATCGTGCATCTAGACAAATCCGAAGTCGACCGTCCTTTTTCAACACAATTCGCAGCGGATTACAATAAGGACTAACGGAACGTTCGATAATCGCATTTGTCAACATTTCATCTATTTCCTTCTCAACCAATGGATGAAGGTTATATGGAACTGGATATGATCTGCGAACAACCATCTTAGGGTGGGTGAGCCGTATCTCGTGTTCATAAGACCCAGCTCCCGTATGTTTTACCGAAAATAACCGTTGATATTTTAATAGCATGTTGCGCACGAGGTCTTGCTGTGACGAGGATAATTCGGCCAGTTCTTGTGATAGCTTTTTAACGTCATCAAAGAAATTCTCGTCCTCCCCTTTCGTATACAACTTGTAAGACCCACATGCCTCGAGATCATTCTCACAGTCCTCTGACTGGAGCAAGGCAACATTGCAGATCGCGTTGTTATGAAATACGCGGTCGTCGACCGTCAATTGATCCAGCACAGGATCGTCCACGTAAATCGAAGACTCACGTCGAGTACCGGTATTCTTTTTATACATGGCGGCAACGGCCAGTAACGACTCTTCATCATCTACAAAAATGACATTCTCGTTAGAAGGACTAAGAACCTCATCGAGGGGTGTGCTCACTTCCTCCCTGGGAATTATTTTGGATGTCGGATCCTCATTAAAAACAAGAGTTTCACACTGTTTGACTGGTATATGAACCCCAGAATCCTTTAGTATCGGCTCAAGATGGAATTGGTTTGCACCGGGAATAGTAGAGTCCGGTGCTACAAGAACCGTTTCAGGTATTTTGTGTAAATCATACGACGATCCGATTACTGTGGGAGAAGTCGACCGATTGGATTCGACACAAGCATGACTGTGGTGCATTGACAGGACTTGAATGTAAGTGATATCGTCCTTTTGGGAAGATAGCAACCTCTCAGAACAAACCTTATCAAATAATACTAATTCCGACGGAACCCTATAATCATTAACGTTGAATGTCAATTGGTTGTAATCAAGCACTGCTTTATTTTTTCTCAACCAATCGTTTCCGAATATTATGTTAGAAGTAAGATGAGGGATGATTAAGAAAGACGACGAGAGTATACACTCACCAAATGTGAGGTCAAACAAGACTTGCTTCTTCACCTTAGTCGGCTTCTTTCCTACCGCAGTATTAATCACCAAATTGGTGATGGGCAATTCAACTAACCTGAAATAGATGTTCATATAAGAATAATATGCCTCGAACACACACGTCACCTGACTACCCGAATCGATAAGCGCTAACACGGGAATATTCGAGATATTGACCGTAAGGTGAAGACACCTGAGAAAAATAGCGGGATCTGAGCTGACCGTGGGCTCATTTAATATATCTTTGGTGAGATCTTCAAATATATCGAAAGGATTTTGACACGCTGTAGGAACTCTGGTCAACGTGCCAATTAGCCATTTAAATCACCATTTTCGTCATTCGCCGAGCTAGCTATAGGGATAAAGGGGGGAGGTGGAATCGTAAATCGCGCGACCTGAGGCAATTGATGATCTTCCCAACGATTATCCGGACATTCGACAGCAGCCGATGATCATCGAGTTGCATCCAATGCCGTATGGGGGAGTAGCGATTCCGAAACGATTCCGATGTTCGAACAAGCAGGTGGGATTGCCATTGTTTGATTCGGCGGAGGACCAACCGAAGGTGAACGACGAGAAAAGGTGTTATTTCCAGCAAACGAATTGTTATAATTTGAGCTTTGGCGGTTATTGCTCGGACTTGGAGCATTGACGCCATAATTCTGATGATTATTAATAGGACCATTGCGCTTCAGGCGATCTTGCTCTGAGTGAGCCATTTCTAATTGCGAGAGCGCTGATGCTAAAGCGTTAACATTCGTATAATCAATGGTAATGAGTGATTCCCGTACACGAACCGGAAATTGTTGTATCACGGTGTAATTGATCTCGTATTGATCCATCTCCGGCGTAAAATATTGCGCCTCCGTGATTTGTTTATAGAAATATGTCTGATACGACCTCATCTGAGCAACGTATCGCCTAGACAACCATTGGCTTTTGATGCGGACTCGCACCGGAATGGAATAGAATTCATTTAAAAACGCGAACTTGAAAGCGTCATATGTGGGAAGCAATAACCGATTCGCGCAGTACCAAACTCTGGCACGTCCATGAAGAGCCCCTTCTAGCACCAACATTTGGTATTCAGGAATGACTTTCTTTACACGGAAATATCTATCCATCTGTTCGAGAAATTCCCGGGGGTTCAGACTAAGTTCATTTTCGAATTTAGGTATTTTTACGTCTAAATTTACCGTCCTTAAACCACGAATGAGCCCATTAAGTGCGTCTACGTTATCACCCTCTGCTGGAAGATGTGGAACTCCGTTTTGTAAATTATCCAGTTGTCTCTGCTGCCTTTCAAGAAGCCCATGCATTTGACGAATTTGCTCCATAATCGCTTCATCGTGACGAGGCTCGTCACGTTGTCGTTCAAAGGCCGCTCGATCAACCTCAAAAGCCTCACGCTCCTGTCGTAATCTCTCACGATCATCCTCCATATCTGCAATTTGTTCAAGATTACGACTATTCGAGTTAGGGTTGTTAACAATTTTAGTTTTCTTAGCCTTAGTAGTCTTAATGATCGGAGTATCAACAAAAGACGTATTGTCACGAGAACGTGTGTGAGGTGGTGTTCGTGTTGAAGACATTGACGTCTATAATTACACCTTACTCATCAGTTACTATCAAAACTATTACTCTTATTCAACCAACAAAATTTCTATTTTGGTTCCAGGGTTCGAGTCCAAGACGAACAATAAGTGTTATTCAATCTTCGGGTCCCTGTTCGGGCACCATTTGTCGTGTATTTTTTAATTGTATATTTATTGTTGGTCATAAGCACATTTATTTATTCTTTTTCAAAGAAAAATGAACAATAATTATAGTTTTATATTTATTAATTTAAAAAAAAATAATAAAGGAAATAATGGAAACATGATCCAATTCAAAGCATTCTAGTGAACATACTATTAATGACCATCTTCATTGTATACCACAATAGACACTGAGTCAATCTTATAATCGTATCTCTTGCATACAATCATATGAAAACATTCGATTACCATTTCCCACACAATATTTCTAAATCATTAATCAATAACATCACATGGATATTAATATCTAGACTTCATATATGCATATATAGGTATATCTCTACATAGAGGATCCAGCGTATTAGACACGAGACAGAATTTATATGTATTATGTTCTAAAATTATAATTTATTATTAACGTTGTGACTTAGCTTCGGGCTGGTTGCTCCATGTCGTCGACTTGTCGATGTTCAGGGGCGAGGGATGGTGCGTGGATGCGAGGCTCGCATTCACCGTTGATATGCCAATCGTCAAGGGTGGGCTTTGGCACCTTCATCTATGAGTAGGTCCAATGATTGATCGAGTGAATGCGATGAATGTCGCCGTTAAGACTTGTATGATGACCGGTAGCCCTACGGGTTAGGTGTTATATGATTTTATAGAATTATATTTGTTGGTGATGATTTTGCAGTTGAATAATTGTGCTATTTGTTACGGAAATGCCTCGTCCGTATGTCGTCGAATTGTTCTTTGACAATTTATCATAATCCACAAGTATAGATATAATCGTTGAAATGCGATGGAGTTTAAACACATTGAAATACAGAAATATATGGATATATCCGTTGAAAAGAGAATTGGTGTCGTTACGATACCGATTTCTTCGGCATGTCCAACTAGAATAATAATCGAGCGCGTTGTTTGGTTGCCACGCAGCGACCTTGTCTCTATGGTAAACGCGAAACAGATTACCATCATTATAATTATGAAGCTCTGCGCACAACGAGATGAGACCCCTATGCGCATTCGTCTATGTAAGGCAACGCACACTCATCCCAAGAAGAATTCGAGACGGTATTTCGACGTGGAATGAGTATGCGTAAGATACACGAGGGAAAGGGCGTATACAAGATCTACGGCTCTTTCAAATCGAATCGTTACAATATATATATATATATATTTTAAATACAAAAAACAATAAAAACATTTTTTCAAGCGCTAAAACCGAACACGTCTTCGCTATTAGCTATGGGTAACGCCATGAACGACGACATAAAATGCTGGAATAAACATCTTATCTTGAATTTCATGTATCTCAATTCTAATCTGTACAGGTAATCCCGAAATTACCGATGCGACGATTTTCTGTAGTTAGACCAAGACCTTACAAATTTTATTCAGGTACATTGTTTTTCACTTTTTAGCTACCATTTTCGAAATCTGTTGACGGATCCAGAATTAGAAACTGACGGAGCCCGTTGCTACCACTTTCCACAAAGATTATCGGGGTATTTCAGTTCCGCCGCTATGTTGACTCTACCATTTTGAATTTTGCCAATTTTGTGTTCATATGTACAATTCGTAATCATCTACCCTAAAAATCTAAGAATGCGTGTCTCTAAGGATGAAAAATATACGTACGTTTCATTTCGATAGAAGCGTATAACCGCACACGTATATGCATTTGCCAAAATGATAGTGGGACTCTGAACACGTAATCAAACTGACAGCGAGAGTCCGAACACGGAAAGCCGACCAACCAATCACAGGAATGTTATTCCGCACAATGCATGTTCAATGATATTACGGTCGCGGGGATAATATTGAAATAATAGTTAGTATTTTAGGATTGTTCGCCGTTGAGGAATTAGAACTCCCATTAATGAGAATGATAACACCGAGGTTACAGTAACAAATAATCTAGGTCTTTATTATAATTAACGGTCATAGACCGCATTATTATTATACGGTTGCAATTATGACAGAAATTAACAAAATGATGTCTAATCGTGAGTCTTTAATGGGAACCAACCAATCTCTCTGATATGGTCCAGCCGAGTCCCCAGTTTCCGCAATTCCTCGGGATCTCGTATCACGTTTGCCAACCCTATTCGTTCCACACTATCGTTGGACGTTGACCATTTCTCTTCAAAGTCGGTCGGCATAAGTTTGAATGGTTACCAAACATACGAGGTGTGTTAAAACAATAACGGGAATTTTGTAATTTCACGTGTTGTATTAGTCCAATTTGCGCGATTTTTTCGTTGTTGTGTTGGTAAACTTGTCTGAAAAGTTGCTGTACTGTGTTAGGCATATTGGATATTTAATCTTTCGTCAACTGTCAAAAAGGTCACATGTGTTTTGGTAGGATCGGCGATTTTGGAAATGGATCAGGGAATTTGTATTAAATCTTAATATAAGAATGGAATAAAGTACAGCAAATTTTTAGAAAAGTCAAATATTGCTTTTGATGAGTCAACTATGAGTAAAACCAGGGTTTACGAGTGGTATAAGCGTTTTCAAGACGGCCGTGAAGACGTTGAAGATGACGAACGCCGTGGACGCACCAGAACATCACGATGAAAACGTGGAAAAAGTGAAAGAAAAGATTATGAATGATCGCCGAATCACAATCAGAGAAGTAGCTGATGATGTCGGCTTATCAATTGGCTCATGTCATGACATTTTTTCGGAAGTTTTGGGTATGAAACGTGTGGCAGCAAAATTTGTTCCAAAATTGTTGAATTTCGAACAGAAACAGCGACGAAGGGATGTTGCTCAGGAGTCGCTAAATGAAGTCAACAACGATGCAGAACTACTAAAACTAAACTACTACTACTAGAACTACTAGAACTACTAGAACTACTGGAACTAAGGTTCAATCGTCCCAGTGGCGGCATTCTGAATTGCCGAGACCGAAAAAAGCTCGACATGTACGGTCGAATGCGAACGTTATGTTCACTGTGCTCTTCGATTTTAACAGCAGAGTGCACTATGAGTTCTTGATACGAGGTCAAAGGTCAATAAGGAGTACAATTTACAAGTTCATCGCCGTTTGCGTGAAGCAAACCGAAAAAAAAGCCTGGTTTTGTGGCGAAATAATTCATCGCGTTCGCACCACGGTAATGCACCTCCTTACACTTCATTGCTTGTTTGTGATTTTTTGGCCAAAAGCAACACTGTAATGATGCTCCAGCCTCCATATTCGCCAGACATGGCTCCGTGTGACTTTTTTCTGTTCCTAAAAATAAAGAGAACTATAAAGGGCCGTCGTTTTGCAAGCATCGATGAGATTAAAAACACATCGCTGAGAGAGATAAAAGCAATCCCAAAGAACGAGTTCCAGAAGTATTTCAGGGATTGGAAAAAGCGCTGGCATAAGTGTATAATATCTAATGGGGTCCATTTTGAGGGCTTAATATTGTTGTAGATAAATAAATAAAATTCTTTCCAAAAAACGAAAATTCCAGTTATTTTTTTAACACACCTTGTATACCCAACAAAATCAGTATGCCGTGTCCCAAAGCACTTTGTGCTGCTCATCTTTTCATTGGCCCGGTTTACGAGTGTTAACAGGACTTCTTCATTAGCCTGAACGTGATAAGCACTCTCAATAAACATGTCCAAAGCCCATGGCACCACCTGGAGCTGGCTTTTTAATTCCTCCTTTAGTGCTTGATTAGTAACCTGTATGGCCTACATCTCCTCGTGCAGTTTGTTAGCATCGGCAGAGTCCATGTTGCCCACTATTGATTCAATTGTTGACCCCAGGCCGTCGATCAGTCCTCGACGTCTTCGTATAGTCTCGGTTTTCCTGGACATTCGAGTAACGGAGTCAGCGATTATAGGACACAGATTTGCCTCGTTGGTTTCTTTTCCACGTTCAATTAAACGTTGTAAGCCCGTGTAACTGACGGCGGTCTTCCGTTGTAGTAGCGCGATGAGGCCCATCCGTATGGCAAGGCTCCAGTTCGATTTTGTCTACGTGAGGTGTCCCATATTCTCATACCATACACCGGGACTGTCAGCGAATGTAATTACCTCGTAATCCGGCGGATGCTGCTTAGCTACGATTAAGCCGCATATTGCTGTCATGAGCCTGCAATGGTAAAGGGATGCGTATAAAGACTTGTATTCTTGTGAGAATTCTTATTTCGCTAATTCTCTCTCCTTGGATTATCCTGCCCCGGTAGCCCTCGGAGGTGCCTCCATGTTTCATTCCTCAACCATTCATTTCTTGCTCGCACCATCAGCTAACCGGCTCTTCGAAATGTGCAGAATTTACTGACATCATGTCCCTCCCCGATCATTCTTCGACTAGGAAAGGTTTAGGATGAATACCCCCCCCCCCCCCCAAGGGTCCGCGTTCCCCTCTTTTCCCCTAAGCTGCTATAGGCGTCGATAATTTATTTTCCCTATTTTTTTTTCAGCGTATCCGAGCTGAGCGGGTGGAAAGAGTGTGGGTTCGCCGCATCCTGTGGGGAAGGGGCTATGGGGGGGGGTCCCTTTGACGACCCTTGAGTATTTGCCTGGGCACTACTCGACTTTACTCGGCTTTAATGTATGGTTATACATTGCATAGCTACTATGTATACATTAAGTAGTTTATACATTAAATGGTCTTTGTACAGCTCGATATGTTTTGTAAATGTACCTCTGGATTTTTCCGTTCTTTGGTGTTCCCACCTTGTGCCGCGAGAGGCTCCAATCCCTAAATTACTTTTAATTCTAAGTTTAATGTAATTAAGGTTAGCCTACCAACTTGGAAATTTCGAATTCCTTGACTAATGCTCGATGCTTACTTCCAAAATTGTGTAAGGTCCCATCCAGGTGGGCGTCAATTTTGCTGACCTACCCCGGCGCACCGTCTCATCATGGAGCAACTCTTTGTGGTCCACGTGGTACTCCTGTACCTTGGTCCTGTTATCGTATAGGCCTTTTGAGTTCTTGGCAAGTTTCAACTTGCCTCGAGCGACCGTTCAAGCCAAGCGCAGAAGCTCACGTAGTTTCTGTGCATAGTCGTTTACATTTACGTAAGTCTTTCGAGGCTCTTGCCTCACTGCTATCGGTAATTTGGCATCGCGGCCGAATACCAACGCATGTGTTCTCATACCTGTCTCAGTATGCAGCGCGGTGTTATATGTAAACATTGCATATGATAATCACTCATCCCAATTTCCTCGATCCTCTTGTATGACATTTTTCAGGTATTCTGCGAGAGTCCGGTGTGACCGTTCCAATGCACCGTTTGACTGTGGATGGTATGCCGTTGTCTGTATCTTTTTTATACGTAGCAATCGCCATACTTCCTTAACGGTTGCGCTGAGGAAGTTGGTATCTTGGTCCGACAGAACTTTTTCCAGTGCTCCATATCGGCAAATAATTTACCCATCAGGGTTCGAGCCTCGGTCGCCGCTTCTCGATAAGGTACAGCCATGGCTGCGCTATACTTGGTGGGACCATCCTGAAAGTTTAATGTTGTTCGACGTCATGTCTGATATCGGGCCAATCGTACTTCACACGGATCCTCAACAACATGCGTTTCACCCTTTGATGCCCTCCTAAAGGGGCATCATGGTACTCTCGTAGTGAGAACCTGTAGAGTAGAGATCTCTTCGTACAATTCGTTTGCGTTAGTGGCGTCCACATTGATCAGGCTTCTGCGTCGTCGCAGAGGGCAAATTCCTAGAAGGTAAAAAATGTCCAGTAAACTATCAAAACTACGGATTGGCAGTAAACCTCCCTCGAATTTCTTTGATATCCTGGTCACAGAGTAGGCTACGACAAGGCAGAGGCTTTTGGCGATAATGTCCTTCTTGCATACTTCTTTCAGACGAAGTAGATAAGAGCTCACGACTGTTTTCAGCAAGGCCGTGAGGTCCATATTTATGACCAGCCGCCAGTTTCATCTCGTTTCTGTGAGAGATCCAATCTCCTCCAAATAAATGCCTGGGTTGTCTGCCAAGGTGACCACCTCGTAATTATGTTGACGTTGCGTTGCTTTGATTACGCTGAGCGTTGCGACGGTCAACCTGCAACGGTAAGTGTTCGAGAATTCAGTTGGTAGAGTAAAGTGGACTGTAAAGATTCGCAGGTGAATTAATAATCGGTACTCAGGTGTTAATTACAATAGCATTTATTGCTCCACCTGTAAAGTGCAGCAGACAGAAATATACAAATAAACACAAGTTAAATAAAGAAAGGAATATATTAAGATAAGCGTATAGAGGGGTGTTCAGTTTTCACGCTTACCAAGTACACACTCACCTCATGCACACGCTACAGTCACAATCATCTGACGCCTCGCGTCATATGGTATAGCTCGCAGGTATGCTATATCGATTTATCGACCGCGCACTCATGCATATTGTCCATCTGCTCACATCCTCGATCGAAGCTCACTCAAGCGGCCAACGCTCTTAGCGTGGCCCCATCGGCAAGACCACTCACAAGTCTCGCCTTCCATCGCTGACAGCAAATCACCAGCAAGCTGTGACGCACGTCCGTCTTCTTGATACTCTGCCGCGTGGTCGACGGATGTGGCCATTGTTCTCACTCGAGTCGCTCGCAGTACACGTTCCCGCGTAAAACTCACAGAGATATTCACTCGTTCTACTCACTTTAGTGCGCATTCATTTCTATAGTGTAGTACATTCTTGGTCAAATCACCCGTGTTTCAACTCAGTGTTAGTGAAAATCACAGCAGATCACCAGAACCATAGAACCATTCACATAAACATCAACGGCGTGGTTCGCTCGTTGGCTGCATAGACGCCATTCTGCTTCGCACCGATCATCGGCGTCCGGACTCTCATCAGCCTGCCGTGTGGCATTACTCGAGCTCTACAATCAGACCTTATCACCAGGATCAACCACACGGAATCACCAAGGCAACTCAGAGGCCTGAGAACCCACTCACCAACAGTACCTCAACACGCAGGCCAGACCAATCACAGTAATATATTTGTCATAATCAACAGGTATTTTTCATGCAACCAATGTTAAATAATTTCAATAAACATTGAATTTATTATTGTTAATTACTGAGTGCATTTAATTATTTATACTTGTCACCAGGATCCTCAATCTTACTATTCGCATCTGTCACTCGACATGCTACGTGCGAATGTATCGACTTGCTACCTGTCGATAGATTAGATATAATTTACTCACACTCATTATCATACATTTTTTGGTCCTTCGAGCCGGATATAATGTACTCATACTCATTAACATACAAGGAGAGACTAAAAGTCGGTGAGCTAATTACCACACACGATTGTATTAATCGTGTGTAATTGATGAGAAGATCTGTCACGATCGGGCCTCGCGGTGAAGCTGACGCTGGGTGCACGACAAGATGAGCCAAATAACGATGTACAGGTGTGCCGACGTCGATATATCACTGCAGATATGATGACTGGGGTGTGGAGACTATAGGTCGGCGGAGTTGATCGTTGAGTTTTATTAAGATGCACAGAACTTTGATGAGCACGCACGAACACGGTGACGATGAAAACCGTGCGAGAGCAAAAACGCAAGATGGCTGTATAACGCAGCCGTTGTCTAACCAAGCAGTCGTAGAGCGCTTGCGTGCAGCGACCTGTTGCTCGGCACGCAGACCTAGTGCGAGACTTACAGCTTCTGCGTGGTGCTGCCGCCGAGTGGCAGCAGCAAGCAGTTGCCCACGATAGCCTGCAGTGCGCAGTCTAGCTACGCGTAGCAGAATGCTGAAGCATTCTCAAACAGTAAGGGATATGTGTACAGATTTTTACCACCGTGAGAACGTTTGTTTAGCTAATTCTCTCTTTTTTAATTAGTCTGCTATGGTGGTCTTCGGTGGAGCCTCTAGGTTTACTCTTTATTGAAATACTTCCATAACCACACCATCTGCTTTTAGTTGAGAATTTTCAAAATGTGCTATGTCTATGGACATATCATACCCCCGCCTTTCCCGGTCGCCCTTACAGTAGGATCGGATTTGGGTAAGCACCCCCTCCAGCGGCTCTGTATGTATACGGGTTTGCTAACCATATATTCATTCGTGTATTTATTTACTTATTTATTTATTTCGCGGGTTCGATTTGAGTAAGCCACAAACACGGAGATCCTGGTGTGGTTCTTAGTGCCCGATTTCTGGGGAGAAGCCACCTCCACCGACCCGGTGTTCCTAGGAATCCGCAACTTCTTGGCATTCTCGGACTTCTGGGGCAGGAACAGGGAGGGGAGCGGCTTAGCCGACATTTGGGTGCATTGGGTGTAACCTTTTTTTTTTAAAAAAGGAAAATATATAATAAAAACCCCCATTTTTCCCAATTGAAACTAACTAGCGTTCTTCACTGAATTTCCCAACCCTGCGCTCTGGGAAGCTCCTTACCTCCATTTATTCTTGGTCTTACGTTTAATTTAGATATTAATTTTATTTAAGTTAAAATAATATAGATTTAAAATATTCAGAATTTTAGAAGTTCATTGCGGATTTTTATTTTCTAATGCTCAATGAAAAGCTTTAAATAGTTTGCATGTACCGTTAGCGTCTTTCATTCCATTCAGACCACATAATTGACGGGGGCCTTACCTCCAATATCACGTAGGGTCCCGTTCAGATAGCTGTCAACTTTGCCAACCTACCACGACGCACGGTCTCATTGTGGAGCAATACTTTGTCATCCACGCAATACTCCTGTACCTTTGCCCTATTGTCATAGTGGCCTTTCGATTTTTCTTTGGTAATCTGCAACTTGCCTGGAGCGACAGTCCATCCTGTGCGTAGTCGTCGTAGGTATATGTTTTCCGAGGATTTTTCCTTATGGCTGTCTGTCACTCGGCGCCGCGCCCAAATACCACATTATGCGGAGTCACACCTATTCCAGTATGCGGTGTGGTATTGTATGTAAACATGGCATACCGTAACCACTCATCCCAATTTTTCTGATCCTCGCTTATGAAATTTTTCCGGTTTTCCAGTTTTCTGTACTATCTGGATTATCCTCATACGTACCAATCCGTACTTCTTTAAAAGTTTGTACTGACAAAGTTGGTTCCTTGATCCGATAGGATTGTTTCCGGTGTCCCGTACCGGCATATAACTTCCTCTTTCAAGGCTCGGGCCACGGTTGCCGCCTCTTGATTTGGTACCGCCTTTGCTGCACTGTATTTGGTGAAGGCGTCCTTGAAGGTTAATATATATTTTTTTCCAGATGCCGTCTCTGGGAAGCGGTCCCACCATATTGACCGCGGCCTTTTCGAAAGCGCTGCATAGGGTTTCAGTGAAGACCATAGGCACCCTTTCCTTCCTCTTCAACTTATTTTTCTGACAACTCTCACACGTGGCGACATGCTGTTCCACGTCTTTTCTGATGCTGGGCTAATCGTACTTGGCACGGATCGTTGACACCATACGCTTCACCCCTTGATGCCCTGCTAGGAGAGCGTCATAGTACTTTTTTAGTACTTGTAATCTGTCGTCGACCACAGGGCAGGCTACGACGCTGCAGGAGCGGCTAGCTTCAGATGTGCCGCTGTTTCTTCTGTGTTGATGGGGAAGCGCGGACCTCAGGACCCTCCGTGCCATGCTTCCTCAGTATTGCTGTGTGTCGAGATCCCCGGGGTCTCCTGCGCCAGGCTGTCTACCGCGGGTGTCTCCTTCTTTCTCTACGGCGCTCCGCTTTGTGCCGTCATTCGTACAGCTCGCATGTACTCGTACGCTGTCTATTTCTGTCCCGCTGGTAGATGTAGCCTCTCTTTCCAGTGCTCGTGTATTCGCGTATATGTGACTCAGAGCATCGGCATTTGTATTCCTTTTTCCAGCCTTATATTCGATATTGAACTCGGGCTCGGAAACAGCCAGGTAAGTGGTTGATAGTCTGTCACAACTTTCAATCGGGTCCCGTATATGTATAGCCGGAATTTCGATATAGCCCATACTATCGCAAGCAGCTCCTTTTCCGTCATTGTATAATAAACTTCGGTTTTGGACAATGTGCGGTGCGCGTAGAATATAGGCAAATCCCCGCCGAATTTGCCTTGGAAAAAGATAGCGCCAATGGTCTCGTCCGAGGCGTCCGCTGTAACCGCAAATTGCTTTTAGAAGTTTAGATTTTGCAGTACCAGTGCCGACGTCAACGCCGTCTTTAATTCCTCGAAGGCGGCATCTCGAACTGGTATTTAAGTTTGGTATTTTTCTGTACCAGCTCGGTGAATGATTTGACGATCTTAGAAAAAACCTCGATGAATTTTTGGTTGTACCCCGCTAATCCTAGGAACGATTGGACTCCCTTAACGTTTCTCGGCACCGTAAATTCTGTTACTGTTTTGAGCTTCTTCGGATCGGCCCGTACTTCTTCTTTTGAAATTATATGGCCTAGGTACTGTGTCTCTTTGCATATGAATTGGCACTTACTAGGCTGCACTGACAGCTTGGCCTGGCGTAGTCGCTGCAATACTTCTAGGAGCCTCTCATTGTGCTCTTTGAAACTCATACCATGTACTACGATATCGTCTGCTGACTAGCAAGTACGGAGTTCATAAATCACTGGAATGCTGGAGGTGCGGTTTTTAACCCAAAAGGCAATCTGTTATACTCAAAATGTCCATGAGGAGTCGAAAATGCGGGTTTCTCTTTATCTTCCTCCACCGTTGGAATTTGATGAAATCCTGACTCGTACCGACTGCCCAATATCTCTATGATATTAGGCAGTGAGTACGAGTCACCTACCGTTGCTTCATTAAGTTTCCTGAAGTCGAGTACGACCTTTATTTGTTGCACGCCTTTTGCGCCCGGCTTCTTTGCTACGACCAGTAGCAATGCATTCCACTGGCTTCGGCTAGTCTGTATAATCCCGTCAGCCAACATCTACTCGGTCTGCCTCTCTACCTCTCTCTTGTGGGTTGCAGGCAGTCGATAAGGGTGCACTCTTACAGGCAACATCCCATCCCTGAGGGAAATACTGTGTTCCACTATGTGGGTGCCGGGCAACTTGAGCCCTGGTAGATTTAATACATCTTTATATTTTCTCGTTATTTCCTTCAGTACCGCCTACTCCTCTTCGTTCAAATGCGCTGTATTCAGCTATTTTTCTGCAATCGAACGAGGCGGTCGGCCCCCCTCTCAGCGCTTACGGCGCACATTTCCATTGTTGCGGCCTCAGTCGCGTGACCCTCTGCTACTATCTCGAGCAACTCAAGCGTCACTACAAGGCGTTGCACTGCCACTACGTGCTCGGTTGTATTTATCAGGCTTAATGCACAACTATTTCCCCGTGGCGGCGTAACACAAGCCCCCATGATTATTCCCTGCTTTAATTCGTCTTTGGAGAGCAGTCCCACGATCTTTCTCGTCGTCACTGCGTAGGTGAATCTTTCGCTGCATAGCGGCAGAGCAATCTTCGCTATGCGGTCCACCAGCGGCATACAATGTCTATGTAAATTTAACATTTCACCGTGAAGAATATCCGCCTTGTGATGTTTTATTAAATCCATGCCAAGTAGGACATGTGGACCCCAAGTGGCACATTATTTGACACCACATAGAACTAATGTTCTACATTTACTGCCGGTGTCTCGAGTGTAATTTTGGCGTTACCGAAGGGAAAAACTCCCCCCCCCCCTCCCGCGCCTTGAAATTACATACCAATATCTATCACCACGGTCTCGGCCTTGAGGCAGCTTTCTTTGACAATGCTGCACTTTACTATACTATACGTGCGTTGTATCCATCTTAAGGGTGAGAACTTCACTTAGTGCCGTTGGGGAAGTTACATCGTAGTCGCTGGCAATGGCCCTCGGCATCGGCAGAGTTACTTGCAGCACTTTCAGCATTATCTTGGCCGTGCCAGTCGTTCTCTGTCCCTCAGGCTGCCGTGGAGCGGTGAATAGATTCAACTTCAGCACACCTATCGTCTGCTTCCCTGTGGTCACGGTGTTCGGTCCGAAGCTGACCGTTTTCTTCTCCCCGGTATCGTTTGTCTGCCACTAGCGCATCGCGGGCGGCGTTTGCCCGCTGTCTCCCTTCGACTGCAGCCTTTTCCAGTAGATTTGCCAAACGTGCCCCTTATTTTTACAAAAGTTGTAGACAACGTCCTCTTTATTTATGACCTTGCTCTCGCTGGGTATTGGCAAGCACACTCGACCCGACCTTCGGGTGCAGTCTTATGCTATGTGCTCTGCCTTGCCACAGATGAAACTATTTTTCTCTGGTTGCATTGATGCGCTGTAGGATTTCCTGTTGTGACTTTGCCCGCCACCAGCACCTCCCTTGGACTGCACCATGTGGGATATTTCAATGGCGCCTGTCACTGACTCGTGGAGGGTGGTATAATTTCGGAATCGCATTAAGATCTGAACCTGCCCATACAACCCATTTTCGAAATTTGCGTGTGCACTTTTTCGTATTATACGCTCCACCGTTCTGCCCCGAGACAGCATCTTTGCTGAGCTTTCCTACGATGTCGACGGTTATACCCTCCATTCTCGCAGCCTATACAACTATGTTCTCGCGCTGTCCCTGCCGGAGGGAATTCAATTCTACCTGCAGCGCAGCTAGTGACTTCTGTGCAGGGCCTCGAACTCGGTCTTGAGCTGAGCCACAGAAAAACCCAAGACCGTCCGTCTTGGGTTTCGTTTCACGTGCACCTCTTCCACCGACTTTACTGCTGAGCACTAGCTCCAGCAATATTTCGTAGTCACGGTCAGCGACTTTCCTGAATACGGTCTCGCAGAATCGTATGACAAAATCCAATTCGTTGGCATTGCTCCCATCGAACTGATTGGTTTTCTTCAGGGCCAGGCCCAGATTCAGCGTCAGTGGCTCCTTCACAGGTGGCTGCTCCTCAAATCGGGTTTGCCTCGGTGGTTGCAGTGGTGGCGCGGCATCGGCTAATCCCGTTCCCTCCAGTCGCTGTTCCAGCTCTGCGACGCGATCCCTGAGCGTCTGGATGAATTCACACTCATCCACGTCCACCTCTGTTGGTGTGTTGGCCAGATTCCATTTTCGTACTGGTAGCAGTCAGATGGCCTAAGCGGTTTATCATTCGTAGGCTCTCTATCTCACCATCCACCATAGAATCGGTGATATGTTGAAACGGGGTTTTCTCACTTGCAGCCATATGGCTCGATGGATTTTCTTGGGTACTATCGTAATCGTTGAACGACATACATTATCGGATTTTCTACAAATGAAGCATCCAACCGGCCGGCGATGGCTACTTGCCTCATCAGGGATCCGTTCCGATGGATACAGTTGCTGTAAAACCCTACGCGTCTCATAAGTAATATCCCCTATAGCCGCGTTTAGGCCGGTGACGACGTCTACCTCTTCGCTAGGCAATGTAGAGTCTAGAGAGTTTCCTCTTGTATCGCTCTTTCGTTGCTATCCTCCCGCATATGATGACTAGCGCGATCGACTATACTTTAAAGGAAAGGTTACAGGTATTCCCCTTTTGCAAACAAGCGCGACTTAACTGTCTTTGAATTTACTATTCTGTATGTTATACCACTAATTGTAACCGCCACTTATAGAACGATGGTCTTGCAGACGATCCTTTCCATGGCGATCTTCTGAGGTGCTTTTGACCTGTTGTTGTACTGCTACACTCAGCTGTTGGTCGTTGATGTCCTCTCCTGCGCCGTTGACCTTCTGGTACGATTGTTCCTTTACTCGTCCTTCTGTGCGTCAGCAAAAGTTGCGTGACTACTTCCCTTACAAATTCACTAACACGAGCACTTGCTTGCACACTCGTGCGTTTCAGTCCACGTTTTGACTTATTTTGTCAACCCGAACTTTTAACAGTTCGACGACTGCGTGTCGAACTGCACCGGCTGTGCGCTGCACGACTTCGTGACGAATTAACCACATTCTCGTCACCGATCTCGGTGACTTCCGTGCGAGTAAGTTTACAACTAGCGACGGGTACACTTGATTGGTTGTAATCGAACTTCATATTTTGTCACATCACTTGTGTTCGTGGAAACTGCGTGTAACGTTAACTTTGATAGATCCCGCCGCTGCTACCAAAGTGCTATGCTGGTAACGCGTAAATGGAATATTACGGTCGGTACGGTATAATATTTCAATTGAAGTTCTTACTAAGATCATTTGCCGATAAGGCGTTGGAACTCACGTAAAATGAATTAAGACACGTGAGTTTATAAGAAAAACAAGAATGATTGAATTGATTATAAATAACATACAACTTTCCGTTCAATTATTATAATACGACGAGCAACCAACCGTTCGTTATTACTTCTAGTTCAAGACTTTAATATTTTGGGCGAGTCGCACCGGAGATCAACCCTGAACGGTTGATGTAAAAACTTAGAGTGATTTTCGTAAATATAGGTGATATCTACATTCGCCGAAAATCGATGAATTACATTTTTTCTCTACAGCGAATAACTACCATAAGGGTCGTTAATCGTGACTCGCATTGTGCGTTATCAGCGCATTATTTATCGGTAAGCGGCTTCGCGAAGCTAACGATGAAGAAATGCATTTCGACATAAAATAACTTGTAGAATTTATTGACGTAAAACTAAATTCCAGGGCTGAACATACCTGACGGAACTCACCGAAGAACTCCTGTCGAATTAATAGAGTTTTGCCTCGTTCCTCCGCGAATTGTGTATTACGTGTCTACAGTTCTTCGTAATCAAACCTTCTCACCCGAAGGAACGGAAAGTCACCGTGGTGTGCATGATTATCATATTGTCGCAAGTTAGCGAGGTATTCAGGAACTCATTGTAACGCGGAGGAATTACACACTACATCTTTATTTGTAGATTTATTGATTAATCATTTTTGTATGCGGTCATATGTTTCTTCAGAGTGATAAATCTAAGCGACAATATAATTGACCAAGTATGATGGAAATTTTCTGGCAGTTCGCAACCCGGTTAGAGTCAGCGCCACTTAGATCCCTGTGTTATCGATCTCAGAAAGATCTCTAACAATCGAATCCTTAATTATTTTTTGTCAACTCTGTTTGTCTCACTCATTCATTAAGAATTAATGAAGCAACCAGACCTGACGATTTTTAACTTCTAAAGAAATCGTGAAAAAAAATATTGCCACAGCCCGGGTTCGAACCGGGAACTCTAGAATTCCCTCCTGGTACGTTACCAATTACGCCACCGCGGCTCTAGCAACATTAATTCACGATCTCTATTTTTAATGTCAAGTAGTACATCTTTTGAAGGTGTACTACTTGACATTAAACCTAAAAAACCTAAAAACCTACCTAAAATTGAATAAGTATTTACTATTATATATTTCATTTATCTCGAACTCATAAACCGTATACGTACGTCACTCCTCTTTTATTTCAAGTCGCAAGTTATTTCTATATCAACCAAGGTACCAAACTATTCCATCGTCTTTCTCTTAACAATAAAAGTTCGTATTCTATATAATCAACATCTTCCTTGTTTTGACTTTGTGTCCACCCCTGAAAATATGCAGAAAATACGTGCGCCGAGCAGATAGTGGTTTTCCAAATCAAAAAATATATATTGGATCTGGAAAGAAGTTCGTGGCATTTTTTTAGTAAAATTCAACTAGTTTTCTTATTGTGTGAAAATGAATTTATTTGAACCAACTATGCTCCATTATTATCGACAATGTTTTGCCATTTTTCGGGTAGAGCCATGATGCCATCGCGGAAGAACTTCTGTGGTTTCTGGTTGAGAAACTGAATCAAGTGGTTTTCACAGGCTTCTTTTGAAAGCAGCTTAATTCCGTTGAGAAAGTTCTGCAGAGATCGGTATAAGTGATAGTCAGCGGGTGCTATATGTGGACTATACAGTGAATGCTATACAGTGAACTTCCCAACCAAGATCTCGCAGTTTTTGACGGGTCATCAAAGAAGTGTGTGGTCGGGCGTTGTCATGATAGATGTCTTCCACCTTTCCTATTAATCAATTTGGGCCGTTTTCTTTCAATTGCTTGGTGTAGTCTCTCTAGTTGTCCACAGTAGAGTTTAGAATCAATCGTCTGACCAATTGGAAGTAGCTCATGGTGGACGATTCCCTTTCAGCCCCACCATACACACAGTATTACCTTTTTCTCCGTCAATCCTGGCTTCGCGAGCGCTTGTGACGGCTTACCATCCCTTCTTTTTGTAGCCAGCTTTGTGTAAATGGTTCTAAACAGTTTTGTGGTCAATACCTAGCTCCATACCAATATCGACACTGCTGATATGCTTATCTTGCTGGACTTTTTTAAGCATTTCATCAGCTGTGATTGGACGACCAGAGCGTGACTCATCTTTCACATCAAAATTACCTGAACGAAAGCGAGCAAACCATTTCCGCGCAGCAGATTTTGATAAAGTACCTTCACCGTACACAGCACAAATTTTTTCACAAGCCTGCGCAGCGTACTTCCCTTTGTCGTAATAATATTGCAAAATATAGCGCAATTTTTCATTACTTTTCTCCATTTCAAACAACTCAAACGCAAACAACTTTCAAACCACTACACCAATTTCGGTGTTTATACACTCAAAGTAACGCTTGAAGTGTCACCCTTCCAACAAGCGTTTAGTGGTGTCGCTGCGATCTGTGTTTCCTGACTTATTTGCAATTGATCCCATCTATCGGGAAAAACGCCACGAACTTTTTCCCAGACCCAATATTTTTCCCTCACACCTTCATTCTCGGGCATACACCTCTGCTAATTTGTCCGCAATATCTCCAGCATGCTTCGTTAATCAGAGAAAATTTGAGGATTTTCTACACATCTTTGAATTATTATTTTTCGGATATTATCATGTTTTTTTTCATGTCCCAACCCGTGAGAGCCGCGGACTTTTGCCGATACAGTACGTTTTTATTCTGGAGAACTATGATTTACTCGAATGGTGGATGTTCAGAGATTTTCCGAATTACATGTATATTTTCTGCATCGTTTAATCAAAACCACTGGTAAACTTCTTTAGGGAAAGTACGATTGGTTACTTACCCACTACTCCGCTAAGTGCATCATTCGCTCTTACCTGTCCCATATATACCGGAACCACTGCCTGGCCTTATGTACCGGGCTCCAAGTCCCTATTATGATTGGAAGAAACTTGGAAAATAGTGCGATAATAAAGTATTATATTCGTGCATCTGATGCCTTTCCATACAAACTCAACATTTCTAGATTTTGTGTAATTTCCGCAAATTCTTGTCAACTGCAAGTAATATTTATTTGTTTTTCAATTCTGGATGACTGTGAGCAACTTTCTGAATTTGTCTTCTCATCCTGTTTGAGTTTCCGTCCGTTGTTATTTGACAGCTCTGAAATATATTAAAGATTATGAGTCTTCACTCACGACAGGGTGAAAATAAACCAGACGCATAGATGGTATTCAGAGAAAGTGGTTTATTTAACCTTCCACAAGTCACATACCAATCATAATTCAAATGTAATTTGGATTAATGTCAAATTGAAAATTAAATACAAAATTAGGTTAAATTTAAAAAAAATACAAAGTTGATATAAAAATAAATGCACCAAAATGAGAGAATTAAAACCTGTATATAAATAAATGAAATTGAATTAGATTTTGTCTGTGAGACTTGAGCAGCACACAATTATATTAATTGTGTGCAGTATGTACTGAGAGCGGTGTGCGTGCAGCAGTCAGTGCTGCGTAGCACGTCACGCTGGAGAGAATGAGTGCGTAAGGAGATATAACAATTCACAGCAAACTCTCAGCAGCTTAATGAAGTGAGGTTGCAGTGAACAAATGAGAGCACTTGCAATTGAAACTGCTTGAGTGCTCTACATGTATGAGACAAGCTACGCAGGCAGCACTGCGTAGCACAATATAACACATGATGAGGATGCACAAAATGAGCAGTGTATAGTCGCTGTACTCTTCCAGCAGATGTCCTGGGGAAAAGTACAGCGAATATAGTACACCTGCATAATTATATTAATTATACCGGCAAATTAAGCTGCGAGGAAACGTGGCGCGACATGTGCTGCGATGCCGCCATAAAGTGAGACCACAAAAGTTGATGCACCGATGAGAATCCAACTCTTCATTGCCATTGAATTTATGGTAAATTATAACAATGCACTCGTACCTGATTTTGAGTCCTGTTGAGTACTAGTGATGAGTTGATCCAGTGACAGAAGCCAACGAGAAAGGTCCAAATTATGCTGTGTGTGCCGTTGCTCGATGCCGTTGCGAAAGTGTCTAAATTTCCTACATGGCTGCGAGTATGAAAGTGTCGTTGGGTGCTGAAGTCAGTTGAGCGAGATAGCCGGTGAGCGAAACCGAAGTCAAGCGAGAGAAACATCCTCTCGCTCGACGCGGCGTGACAACGAGGCACAGCCTCGGCTCCGCGAAGCCCTGCTTCGGCCATCCTCGGCTTAACCGAGAGTCGTGTGCTCAGGCACAGCAACAGGTAGGCGCACGACGAATATCTATCGCCGTGCGCCAGCTGATTATCCAACACATCCAAAGAATAAAACTTTTCAAACAACAAATACATTCTTTGGAGTTGGGACGGAGTAACTACTACTCAATCAGCATTTAAACGAATCGAGATACGTCCGACAAACTGAATATTGTTACGTCCTGACGTAACTATGCTCTAATATCTTTCGTTCTTTTAAAGAAGATCATAAACCTGCACTGTGGTCGGGTCCTATAGCTGCCAGAGATTATACAGGTATAATGACGATGGGAGGGGTGAGACCTGCAGCCACACCGAGGCAGGGCAGTGGAAACACATGGTGCGCGCCAGGAATGGACGGCCAGGTACACCACTGTACCTAACAACGAGAAACTAAGAGTTGGTAGGCCACTACCCCACTCTAACGGTCAGTGTGGAAGGACCTGAATCTCGTATCAAGAGTTCTTCCTCTATGGCCTGTGGATATCATTGGCGGCGCGTGTCACCGGAGTCTTTGGTTGATTCGTGCCCGCGTGCTCTGTTGGTGACTGTCGGGTACTCGCTTCCTTCCCCCTGTCATGGACCGTATCTGGGTCACAAAGGTAGACCAACTGCCTGTCGCAACGTCTTCGTTGCTTTGAAAGTTCTTATATGCTACGACGAATGATGCAATGAACAACAAAATTGATATTCAATATTACACGAAGATATATGTCTTATTAATGGTATTGATAGAAAATTGGAATTTGTTTTTGACATCAGAACACCAAAAGCTAAAAAGACAGCTCTTCAACATTTCTGAATAGACAAATAACAATTGAAACGTAATTGTAGCAGAGATTTGAACTCTTTACGAAGTAAATATTAGGCGACAGAATATATGTCTAATAGATAAATCGATAATTTAAAGGGAATAAAACATCTAAACGCGAGTTCGATATAAGAATTAAGCAATAATATCGTACAGATAGCCAGAGTTAAAATAGGATAAAATAAGAAAAGATGAGTCATATTCGTCATTGAAGCGATGGCAGAGACGACTCGAGGCTACGGTAGCAGTTGCCGGCGAAGGAACATGCTGCTTTACACTTTCAGGTCGCACCCGAGCCGATACCGTCTTTCTCCGCTCTCTCTGTGTTAACACCATAAGACGAGGAGTGTTCCCTCAAAACAATTCATATTGTACTGCAAATCTAAGCAGCCATTTGATATACAATCATTTAGACATACGAACAATTTTAATCTAAAATTATAACAGGAATTCACAAAAGGAATGCTTACCTAAAAGGGTACAAGAAATAACTGCAATTATGAAAATTAAACATTAATGAAAGTCGAAAAGCCATTACATTGTCTAACTAAACAGTTAGCATCGTGAAAGGATATAAAAACAATTGACATTTAGTTACTATAGTAGTTATATACACTACTTTACGTTATACACTATTAAGAATAAAAATAAGTTTAACATTATCGAAGAACTACATTCTGTATTAGTCATAAAAGGGACAGCAGAAGCGACTCGGATCTACACGGAGCGTGACCCGAATCCCTCGACAACTTGCTTCCCGACCAAGGCGCTTTTCGCTCTCTCTCCCTCTCTCTATCTCGGCGCATGCAACTGAGGCGAGGAGTAATCCCTCGAAAAAATGTATAAATAGAAATATTAATACCTACATATCGAATGCATTTCCTTAAAAATAAATAAGAAGAGTTATTGTTTATAAAACGGCTTTAACAATCGAGTAAGAACCTAGCACACCGATATCTCAATTTGTTATCAACGATACCAATTTAAAAGACTTGAGGAAAACTATCGGGAAATGTTCAGTCAATAAGGCCTTTTTAGACATTAACTACTAAGCCTTTAATTAATATAAACCCTAATTAAAATAATAAGTCGTAGTTATAACGAAAAAAGGAAAAGAAATAAATATAACACTAAAGAGAAGTATATTGGCTGTACCGGTGTCTGAGTCTTCTTTACTTAGCGTGTCGTCAAAACAGAGAATGCTTCCTCGCGACAGCGTGTCGTCGAAATAGATTATGCTTCCTCGCGACAGCGTGTCGTCGAAACAGGGAAAGGTTCCTCGCGACAGCGTGTCGTCGAAGTAGGGAACGTTTCCTTGGGACAGCGTGTCACCGAAGCAAGGAATGGTTCTTCGCGACAGCGTGTGGTCAAAGCAAGGAAGAGTTCCTCGCGACAGCGTGTCATCGAAGCAAGGAATGGTCCCTCGCTGCAGCGTTTCGTCGAAGCGAGGAATGGTTCCTCGCGACGCGTGTCTTCGGGGCAGGGAAGGGTTCCTCGCGAAACGTGGTACTGCAGTTCGGAATGGAAATTGAACGAGACCGGGTGCAGATGAGAATTACAGCATCAATCACCAGAGGCTCGGTGGATCTACTTGAAAGTCTGAGCCTTTTTCGAAGTAGCTTCATTTTACCTGGGATGTGTCATCTCACCCCAAGCGACTCGGAACGAGAATCAAACGACGGCATGGCTAGAAGAAAAATTAGTCATTGCGATGAGCCCCCAAGGTCCGAGCGCTATTGTAATTCTAAGAATCCCCCGCATAGAAAATTAGACCATCCAGGACCTATATAAGGACGGGAAAATGCCCAAAAAAGTTAGTAACAGTCAGTCGGAGAGTTAGTGAGTTATAGTTAGTCGGAGTAGAGTCGAGTCGACGATCACCTGAGGCTCTTAAGTTGCAGCCTGGTGAAAAACGCAGTGTCGAGAGTTCGAGCAGTCGCGATCAAAACTGGCGAGCTGAACAGGCTCCCACCGCGGAGGAACCCCGCCCTGTAGAATCGGATAAAATTCAGATTGAGTACTTAGAAGAAAAATGGTTGAACAGTCTAAATTCAGTTCGAATTTACTTTTTCTGGGTTTTAATGTAAGTCATACGGAATTTATCTCAAGTTTAAAGACGGAATCTAGAAGAAATTGAATTCAATTGTTTTCTGCCGTTTTTGTAGAAGTCCACACTGTGTTTTTCGTTTTACTGTTTTATCGAATCATAAGTATCGCGTTAAGTGTATTGTGTTGAAAAATAACGGTCGCTCGCGCACGGTATTAGCGAACGTACGTGTATCCCTTATTCGGTTATTTGAATAAATTTTAACAGCTTCACGAATCATCGAGTCTAACGGTTTTTATTTTAACAAACGTTTGCCATTATTTTTTCCCTTCAACGCATCGGTTACCGGCGAAACAACTTCACCAGAAAACCAAACGTAAGTACCAACGCAATTTTTCTAATTTATTTTATCTGATATTTCCGTAAATTTTTCCTCAAGTGAAAGTAACCTGCCATTTTCCTTCCCCCTAAAACCCCTTCCTCCGCGGGTTAATTTATCGATTTAGTTTATCGAGTCGGGTGACGGTTAACGCGAACAATCAACGAGCATTCTCAGCCCTGTCCCGAGTAATTTTGCGAAAGGTTAGACTCAAAAGGGGGCTTGCGTCTTCGGTGTTTCTTGTCTGGTGTGGTAAAGGGAGAATTCATTCTTCTTGACCAGAGTACGGAAAACTCACGCCGTAATGCCTCACACGTCTTAAATTTGTCGGTTTTTTAAAAACACTGGGTTTTTAAACGCGCGGGTTTGACGTAACAATATGTCGTGTGGCGCATTTCCTCCCCCCTCCCTCTCCCGAATGGATTGAATGTAGAGTTTTATTGGGATCATTACCAATAAGTAATTAGAATTCGCGTGAAGGAAGTGAGTATAAATGAAAACTTATTGAATAAAATATTGACATAACATACAATTAAATGACGTACGTTCAATAAATGATAGCATATAAATAAATGGATTCTGGACGATTGAATCTATACTACGAGTTATCTGATCAGATTGACATTAAATTTAGACTTTATCGAGCTCGGCTTGGTTTTAATATTAGGGGTAAGTCTGGCCCAAAATCTACTATTCTATAATGCTCAAACTGAGACTGATTTTCATATTGCAGTTACTAATTGCAATTATCAATAAATAATGACCTTGCATTATAGTTGTATACAGTCGTCGATCGCTGGGCCCATTGCCTTTTCGAATGAACGATATCGTGATCGCTCAATTGAGAGATTGATAAAATTATACGATCAAATGAACTTTTATTTAAGTGTTGATCGATCGGAATTATACAGGACGTTTTGTCCGAATAGATCAATAAGTAGTTGTTGAAACATAAACGCGATTTTTATTTGACCTTATTTAATAGATAGAACACAACTCTCAGGATTTAACCGACTGAATTAATAACAGATCTTGTCACACTCGTATTTCTCGCTACGAGTTATAAAATCGTACAAACGCACGATCGATTTCGGCATCTAGCCTGTGGATTTCGAATCGTCTGGATATTAACCCCTCTTCGAAACACCGCTAATGTGACTGCATGCCTTGTATTGGGTATACCGGTTAATAATGCGGATTTTGTAATCAAAGAAAGCACGATAATTTCAACCGAAAAGTAAAAAGTGCTTTATTCAAAGTAATGTCCATCGCTAGCTATACAATTCTCCCATTTTTCAGATAATTTGTGGATACCGTTCTTACATAACTTTTCTTGTTTTGAGGCAAACCATTCAGAGACCCAATTTTCTACTTCTTCGTACGTCTGGATGTCTTGCCCAGAAAATACATGTGTCATCGATCGGAACAAGTGGTAATATTAAGGAGTAAGGTCTGGCGAATACGGCGGGTGGGTTAGTACTTCCCAGGTTAGATCTTATAGCGTATGTTTAACTGCTTTTGAAGTGTGTGATGGTGCGTTATCATGAAGCAACATTACTTTGCCATGTTTTCTGGCGATCCTTGTCATTTGACGATCAAAGCGGAGTTCAAATTAATTATTTGTTATCGATAGCGATCAGTATTAACGGTGTGACCTGATTTGAGAAGCTCATAATACACTACATCTTCTTGATCTCACCGAACGCAGAGTATTGTCTTCTTTACGAAGCGATTTCACTTTGCAAACGATTTTGATGGTTGATCCGAATCAACCCATGATGTTTTGCGTTTGGGACTCTTAAAATAAGTGCACTTTTCATCGCTAGTCACAATTCGATACAAAGAAGACTTTCTTTCGTGTCGTTGAAGCAATTTTATTCATGACTTTTCGGTTTTCCATTTGTCTTTCGTTCAGTTCAAGTGGCACCCATTTCCCTTCATAGAAGATCTTTCCCATTGCTTGTAAACGATCGGAAATTGTTTGCTGTGCAACGCTTAATCTATCTGCAAGTTGTTTTTAAGTCTGACATGCATCTTCATCCAATACTACCTGTAATTGTTGGTCTTCTAATTTTTCGGTTGATCTCGATGTTCTTTGTCTTACTCATCGAATTCATCATTTTTAAATCATTTAAATTAGCGTTCACAATTATTTTGAGAGGAAACATGTTCACCATAAGTTTCCTGAAGTATACGATAACTTTGAGCAGCACTTTTCTTCAAAATAATATAATGAACTAAAACCTCCCGCAAATGCTCTTTTTAGCACGAAATTCAACATTTTTAAACGTAACAATATCTATGATGGAAACATCTTCGGAAATTGTCACATATGAAGTTTTGAAGCTTGTTATCAATACAACAAATTAGCAGATATATCGTATCGCATATATATCAGCATACGTATAACTTCATCTATTGAAAAAATCCCTATTATTAATCGATACACCCAGTACTATGCGAGCCGAAAATGTTTACATGTATTTTACTTCAGGCTTTTACGCTTTTAAGCAACCTACGAACTGATTACGTCATGGCGCCTCGATGTGGTCTCATATATGTCAACAATACCATATCTTCGTTCTGAGCTCTTATTTGTGTCGTGTGTTCTATGTATTCACATAAAACCGTGGCCACACATAAACATTCTCCGAAGAATGCCAGTTATAATAACGACTGCACCCTTCCCGAAACTGATATTCTTATTCGATTTGATATTTTTATTCTATCTGTTATATTTATTCGATCTGTTATTTTTTTCTATCCCAGATTTCCTCGTATTTTGGACTCTGATACTGGAAATAAGCCACATCCCGAAAAAATCTTATAGTCTGATTTAGATAACGTGTTAAAAACTCGAGGATTTTCGCAATCTTCGCTTTACGGACAGATTTTCTTTTCTTGGCTAAAGTCCCAACATAAATTCAATAACCTTCGGTATTATTTGATTATTTCATCTGATAATGGCGCCATCAATACTAAAATAGAATCTCGAGAAACGCCTTTCGAGCCAAATGCTTGCTCGATAATTTCCCGATAACCAGGGAAAGGGATGCTCGCAACGAATGACGATGCCTGCAATTATCGACTAACAAATAATTTTCCGGAGTCAATTTAATGGCTCCGATACGAATAATTTTTTTAACAGGGGATACCATAACTGCGTATCTCAGAAGGGTACATTAAAACACCTTTTGCCTTCAAAGACATAATTTTTCGTGTTGTTTTTAAGATAACAACAAACGGAGGAAGATTATAAAATATATAGTAGGTGGTTCCACGGCACACTAAATGCATCAATCGTTCAAGCTTCCTGACCTCTGTGCCAGGAGACAAAGATGTTACATTTCGCATTCACATTTGATGTGAACAATTCTATAGCAAATTTTTCGAATCACAGTTCTATTTTTTCATAGGTGTCATGAGATCATTCCTACTCGGTTTTGCTTTGCTTCACTCTCAATTCGTTGTCTGTGTCCCTTGTAACGTAAATTTGCTCCTCAACGTACCACGTTACCTATAGCTGACCCGAGCTATTTTTCCTTCCTTTTATTTTCTCTTACGAGTTGGGCGCTAGGCGCTTACGCACCGGAAGGAAAAATAACGAAATGTTAGGCCAGACTCAACCCAGGCTAGCTACAGCTGTTCGAGGCAGAGTAGGTGGTTCGGACTGTCAAGCCAAGAATTATCCTCGAATAAAAGGCGAATAAAATCCAGTAATACAGATGAAATGAGTCATTAACGTCGATGAATAAAATAAATCAATAAAATAGGGTCAATAAATACCCCTGACCAGAACAATAAACAAAGTCAAATTCATAAAACAACACCAATAAATAATTTACACAACGATAGCAGGTACGGGACTTACAAATGCCACTCGGGCAACTTCTTTATTTCTTAACAAACAATTACGAATTTTCAATAAACATTGATAATGAATTCAAACAGAATGTCCCGTAAACGTAACTCTTTAACAATTCATAAACTTAATTATTCTGGCAGCATATTTTATCCCGGCACTCGTCTCGGCTCCCACTCTTTCCCATACACGACCTATATTCAGACGGTTGCGATAAACGACCAAAACACGGCCAGGCAAAATAAACTTGACAGGTCGCCTCGCAATTCGGCTCGTGATACGACCTACACCGAACTAATCCCACATACATCCAATAACTATAACTACGGGACGTCGGAAGGTCACGTACGCGAAGCTTTTACTGATTCGAACCTCCCGACTATCACATTGCAGGCCGCAAAATCGAGAAAGTATCGTGAACCAAAATAACAATATAAATCCCTAAATTATTCCAAATAACGGATTACAAAAGTCCAAGCGGGATACGTCTCGAGCCGTACCCATCCCTCGCGACCAAGTTCCAAATACGGAACGACGACCGAGCACGCACTGCATAAGTTCATAAAATAAAATAAAGTAATGTCCGACATAAGAAAAATAAATAAAGTGATCCAAGTCCATATAAAATCAATTGTCCGGTAAAATCCGCGACGCGGTCTATCCCGTTCAAATCCCTCACACATTCAAACAAACACGGGATAACGGCCTAACGCACGCACGGCTTTACAGTACACGACTACAGAACAGTAACAACGAACGAACTATTTATCATGGCCAGATACGCCTCGAACCGTACTAATCCCTCACGATCAAGTACCAACACGGGACGACGGCCGAGTACGCACTGCATGCGTTCGCAGAAATAAAACAATGTCCAACATAATAAGAGAGATAAATAAAATAAAATAAGGCGAATGCAATAGTATAAATCTATAAGTGTCAATTATTCCTGCAGGTCCGCGACACGGCCTATGACATTCCAATCCCTCCTATACAATCCGACCACGGGATGATATATCAACACGCGCGCGGCCTTACAGCAAAATGACTACAGAACAGTAACAAAAAAAAACTGAATGACGAACGAAGTGACTTCTTCCCGGCTCTAACCGCCAAACGATCTCGATATTACACTCTACTCGACGCAGTCTGTCCCGATACGAATCGTACTCTGTGCGTGGTATATCAGAATCGCAGGTACGACTAAGTTCGAATCGAACTTTCCAAAGAATTAAAAAAAACAATAATAATCAAATAATGGCGAAAGACTGTAGAAGGAAAGAGAGCTCACCGGGACGATGACGATGCGATGTTCCTTGCCAATCCTTCTTAACCCAAAATCGTCTCGAAATTCTCTCCTCTCGATACCATCCTCGATTTACTCCTCGTTGTTTCAAAAGATATGCCCCGGTACCCACGATAGGTGGTGATAGATTTCGATGAAATGAACGGTGGAGCGGGACGATATAATACTCGCTGCTACGTCCTGTTCGCTCGACGGTAACCGGGAAAAAGCCTCGAGGTCCGTTCGGCACGCGTGCCCGTGAACTATGACCCCCTCTTAGCGAGCCGAACTCGGTTAATTGGGGGAACCGGTGTCGCACGATGACCGCGTCTAGCGCCTCGGCTGGACGACGCAAATATTAATAGCAGATAATAACCATGTGTAGTCCAGTCCGGCAGGTGAGCCCCGTGAGATAGACTGGTTATTGCTTGTAGATCAGATGACCGAGAATAGATAATAGCATATTGGCCGTAGATGAACGTCGAGCGGGACGGCTGTAGATCCCGACCCCGAGAAATGGAAAATGTCTGTATCCTCTCTCTCTCCTACGAAAGGGTGACTCGATCCCGAAACCGCCAAGAGGTGTGGGCCGCCCTCTTTCTTCCTTTTCCTCTACGCTCCTCGGTCGTACGATTTTAGAAAAAAGAAATACAAAAAAAACAAAAAAAATTATTTAGAGTACGGCGATTACGCCTTACAGCCCTGCGAGATCGTGTTGGCAGCCGTCGTGCGAGGAGGACGTAGCGCTTGAGGATTTTGCCACGTTACACCCTATTATCGCTACAACGAATGTAGGGCGCAAAAATCGACAGATTGCAGGCCTTGCACCACTGCCAAATCTTTTTAGCTAACCTGGAACAACAACTTCGGAAATTGAATACTACTCATTCGGTTTATATATGACAAGTTTATTCAGATTAATTAATTAATCAATATGCGGTCATATGTTTCTTTAGAGTGATAAATCTTAAGCGACAATGTTATTGACCAAATTTCTATAATGGAATATTTTTGGCAGTTCGCAACCCGGTCAGAGTCAGCGCCGCCTGGATCCCTGTGTTATCGATCTCAGAAAGATCTCTAACAATCGAATCTTTAATTATTTGTCAGCTCTACATCGTCAGGTCTGGTTGCCTCATTAATTCTTAATGAATGAGTGAGGCAATTAAAGCTGACAAATAATTAAAGATTCGATTGTTAGAGATCTTTCTGAGATCGATAACACAGGGATCCAGGCGGCGCTGACACTAACCGGGTTGCGAACTGCCAAAAATATTCCATCATAGAAATTTGGTCAATAACCTTGTCGCTTAAGATTTATCTTATGATATTTCACACCAGAGTTTATCTTTAGCGATGCACTTTACCCCGTAAAATACGGTGTTTAACAATAAAAAGTTTATGTATTGCTCTTGTTTTTAACTATTCCAAAACCGTCCGTTCCCCGTCATAGACAACCCCTCAGCCTTCTCTTATCAGATTATCATACGTCATTATGTTATTTATCCACCATACCAAATGCGGAATTATTTTCTCAGAAATCGTCATATCTGGAAATGAATCTCTATATCTATCGGAAAATGCTTTTCCTATATTGAGGAAAAATATCACACCAATATCGCAGTTTGATTTTTCAAACTGGTGCTGCACCGTGGAATTTCATTTACTGATTTCGTTTAAGACAAGAAACGAAATCAAATTCCTCTTCCGTTTAATTGATACCGAGGCCACCGAGGACTGATACAGCAGCACGAAGTGATTCGCTTGGTAATCCACGATAGGCTAATGCAAATAATGCAACTCAACAATTTTTGGCAAATGCAGTTAGCAGCGGCATTCACGAAAATCGCGAAGACATTTTAAGTTTACACATAAACCTTAACGGTTGATCTTAGATCGGACTCGTCCAGAATATTAAAATCAGTTTGTTCCTCGTCAAAGACTTCAGGGCGCGAATGTAACAATAATTATTGTTAATTTGTTATTTCTTTTCTCAGAATAATAATTGATCGGTCTTCATCCGTTAATTATAATAAAAGCCAAATATCTTATTTTATGCAAATTCCAGAGTTTTACTTCGTTCACGCGGGTTTTATCGCCTTACCGGCAAATGATCCCGATACTAACTTTTTAAATATTAAACCTATGATGGGAATAACACTGTATTAACTCGAATTTCCACCCCTCTTCGATTGCGATAACTGAAATCTGCAATGTTCTTCTCGGCATTCAGTACAAAAACTCTTCCGGTATCCGTCTTCTTGTTTGGTCAAATCCTTGGAGGATTATACAGTAGGTTTTGGCGTTTTGAGATCTTCGGAATACTCCTTTCTGAACAACAGCGTATTGATCGAACTATCGTCTGCGATATGTTTCACAATGGGATTTAATCCCGGCATAATGACCAATTTCCGTGTTTTAGACATATCGTGGTGCAAGTCCGATAGAATCCTACCAGCATCGGCAATACGTTCGATTATTTTTTACGTGTCTATCGTCTGATCGGTACTTTTTCCGCATTTAGTATCTCCGTTAAAGGTGGATATATTCTTTGGAGATCATTTTTTTAATCCTCTGGTAGGCCTTATTGCAATATTTTACTCTACCGTTCCGCTATCACCACGTAAATATCGGGACCGGTTTTTTCGTTTTTAGACGGATGATCCGCTAGCAAACCTAATATAGATTCGTCGAGCTCCGTAGGCATCTCTTTTCCATCGATGTCTGCCTGTTCCAGTAACGTATCTGATGGATGACTAAGACATGACGCATCTCGCAGATAAATCGCTTACCGCCCTCTTGTTGAACCCATTCGCTGAATTCAACGTTTCGGACTTGCTCCAAATGAAGTGGCTCCCACTGAAAGTTACACCTCTCGCCGATAACAGTCTCCTCTGCCTCTGTCAAACTGACTTGCTGAACGCTGTCTTTCTCGCATGGTCGAGTTTGATTATTCCCGACTAAATAGAGTCGTTCATTCACCGGCGATACGCTCGCAATTTTCCCTGTCAAAGTCCTTTCTTTTTTCTCTCCAGGTCGATTATAATCTTCTCCGACCAAAAAGTGACCAACCACCAAAATCAAAAAAATGTTTGTTGAATAATTTTTATTTCGACTGTCTTGGATCCAACAGAAATACGTAATGGATTTACGATGGAGCAGACCTACCTTCTACAGATGGTGGCGCGAATTTGGAGCGAGATATAATTTCGAGCGCAACAGAATACCGATCGAATAATAATAATCAGTACTTGTATCTCATACATAAGGAACTGGATTCAGCCAACTTAAAACAGGTTATAGAAGCACAGTAACATTTTTTATGTTTACGATGTGCGTGAGTATCATTGTAGCGTGACGCGGGTTATGAGGACAATGGATGCAGGGAATTTTTGCAAACACCTAGACGATCCTAGGCGATTTTACTAGGAGCCAATGGAATCTTATGTGATTCTATGATTATAACATTCAATGGTTTTCTACTATTATGAAATACAGTATTATAAAAACCATTTGTTTACCCTTTATAAGTCACAACAATATCACCACTCTGCTCTAGTCTTATTCCGAAACCGGTTTGCGGTATGACTTATAAAAAGTTGATTACATTTACAACAGACTCTAACTGTTTTTTTCTTTATTAATGTTGCAGGTGTTGACTATAAGCACCCGGATCTCAAGCACAATTACGTAAGTTTCTTTGCAAGCTATAAGTTAAACATCCCCTTTAGAGACCATATAGAGAAATACATATTTTCCAATCTTTGTATCAGTTACAAACTTCCTTTAATCGTTGAAAGCAAATACATCAAAGAAATAACGTAAAGATTTTAAGAAGTGAAGTTGCACAGTTTTGGTTTGCATTAAATAATTCTAGAAGACCTTCATTCTTTTTCTCTCGATTGTATTTTACTTTCACTATTTAATTCGTGACACTGGATATTCAAAACAAGTTGATCCTTTTCTAAAAAGTGCACGAACACTCTTTTGATACTAAATATCTCTTACGTCGCTTAAGACGGTTTCACTCTAAAATAAATAGTGTTATTTCAACACGTTTTAGTCATGCAAAGGAAGTATAACATTTATATGCTTTGCGGTATGTTGATTCTCAACGCATATCCAAGCGTGTCAATATAACACGCTTAACATGCAATTAATGCGAATAATGTGACGCATATTTATTGCATGTTTCATGTGCGTTACTCATTCTTGACATCCAACCTTGTGTATCGATCAAGATATGAAAGAGGGAATCTATTTTTCCTACTATATATTGTTAACACATACAGATTGTTTGACGAACTCCTCATTTTTGTGTTAATGGAAACAAAATACATGGCAAATGCTTGCACGATCTACGAGCGTCACACGCTTACAGAGCGACAACAACGGGGTCGACGTCGTTACTACCGAAAAACCGATCGTCGAAGCACTCGTCAGCGTCTAAATTATCGTTGCCGAAATCGGTAGCGAGATATTCGCTTATAAGAACGCCAACATCGTGGCGCTCGTGATTGTACAGCCGAATGCTTGGCAGAGCTTGGCAATGTCCGGGTGTCACCACGTACGTGAGAGTATTCAGGGTCGCGCACATTACATTACACCTACCATAACGGCAGCTATGTCGTCCTCGATCCGGCACACACCATGTAATGAACACTCCTGGTTTAACACAGGCAACATATTCCGGAAAGCCTCCACGAAATAAATAGTAGCAATATCAAAATATGCCGTATACACCTCATCGACAAGTAATACTTCCGAGGTACCGTACGAGTCCATTTGAAAAACTTCACCGCGGTACACAATGCCATTACACCACGCAATACATGTCGTCGGCTAGCTCCTCGATGGGCACGCGTGCACCCGTGTTCCCTACTAGGTAAAAGTCTTGCAGGACGGCCTGCAATTGCCCGTACGCCGTGTGCATTTCCGACGTGCGATCGAATGCACTACGTACAGTATATATTTGAACCACTTTACAAAAAAATACGGTTTTTAAAACACAGGGGCTATAGCGCGGATACATTTTTTCGATATGCAGTCTGAAAGCTGCAAAGAAATACGTACGACTACTATGAGATGCCATAATCGCAAAGATATTACCGTTACTTCGCTGATGACGCGCTGGAGGCAATGAATAATTCATATTCAGCAAGAGTAGCGTGCATTCTGCCACGAAGCCGCTGCCGCTGTACATTCCATCAGCAAAATTGCGCGTGCAGGCGTTTTCAAGAACGGGTCGAGGCACTGATCATAGGATGTCTAAAGCATAGACCAATATTTTGAGGAAAGAAAGAAAGGCGTATGCCCTTTGACTAAGTATACGTTATGCCGTCACTCGCTAGAGAGTGACGCGTTCTACCGAGTGTTATTGGTGCTAAATTTTTCCATGAAGGGGCAGCTTCATCAATACACGCTTCCGGAACGTATAAGTAACTTTCGAAAAGCTAGACACGCTCGTGTCAAAACCGTAATATCTGTACGACAATATTGCACAAATTGCGTCGCAAAATCAAATTTATAGTCGACGTGACTCCATTCTTCCTCATACCATTTTAAAATTCGCTCGCGATCCGCTGAGAACATGGTATCGGGTGAGTCAAAATGAAAAGCCGGCAGAGGACCTCAGTGATTCTGATATTCCAGTGTGTTGAATAAATGGGGAAATGTACCTTTTGCCACCTCATCAGCGAAACCAAAGGCCTTATGTAAAGCGCTAAGAGCCATGGGTAAATAGTTTAAACTATCGACAAAAACGACATCGCCAAAATTCATCGAGACACTCTTCGTACCATTTATAATCGGAGAGAGCAACTGTGTTTTTGACACTTCGATTAAATACCGTAGAATAAAATGCGCGTTAAAACCTCTCGTATTATGAGCAATACAGATGGTCTCTTTAAATATTTGCGATAATGCCAATTTTTCGAGCTCCCCAACAGGATCATCGATAAACACGAATTGACGTTTACCACAGTCAGCACAATCGGTATCTATATCTGTGATATCCAGACATGTCATACATACGCATTGTGTAACACATAAATTCGGCTCGTGAATTCGTGTCGATTTATCATCGTGCAACTGCTCGTGTTGTTTCGTCTCAAAATCATACAACGAAAATCTCGTGGAAGGCTTGGATTTTTTCTTCTCCTTTGGCGCCTCTGGTTTCTTAAGAGGTGCTATAAAACACGCATGCGTAGTCGGTCGGGTTTGCTTGTATGCAATACAAAACGATATATCACGCACATGTATCTTTTTATCTGTGGTTTTAATCATACGCGAGCAGCCTCTACAGATTTTCAATGCTTTATAGACGCTGTACCGTCTATATTTACGATACGTGATATCCGTGGAGACCTCACGCTTGTGATGAGCGAGGCAAAAGCACCAAAGAACGAACGATTAAAGTCTGTGCAATACTTAGGCTGAGAGTCTCCATTGCCGTTGCAATAAGTGAATTTACATCGAGCACATTGATAGCTACAGCGATGCTCGAGTACTCGATTATACTTGGAATTACACTGTGTGCAGAACCCCTGACTACCTAGTGCACCAGCGAGATTTAATATTGGCTGGTAGTGATGAGAACGCTCGTAATAGACAATAAAGAGTGTATGATGAATTTTACCTATCGCAGAGAGTACGGATTTTCGCCCATCGAACTAAGCCGGAACGCGTTTTCCGAAGGTGAGAAATTACTAAACAACAATCGTCATACCCTCTTGAACCAAGTATTCTTGAAAGAGCTGAATCTCGCGCACACCGCAGCGTCTAGACGGCGTTGTTACCTCTGCATTACGCGTGAGCTCTATCGCTGCTGTATATTGCGCTCCTCGAAGCCCGCTCCGAATTTAACACCATCGTCTGTGTAGCTCGCCCGTACGTATTTGACCGCGTTTGGCATGCGCTCGGCCTGTGACAAGGGATCGTTGTAGACACAAATTATCGCTATTACTTATGCGTAAAATTGACTTTTTTGCTATAGTCTCGTGTGTAAGGCTGGTGCCCACACCGGCGCCTTCGACGCCTCGTACTATACATGTCGTCATTCTACACGTACCAGCGTCTATTCGAAATCCGCGCGCGCTCTAAGCTATACTATTAATTAGTCGCCATATATTGTCAGGAACAATGTCACGAGCTGGTCGAAATGATAACCATACAGGTCCTTGCGCGAAAGACGGCACGCTCAGAGTCATACCCTCATAATCATGTCCTTCGCACGATTCTGTAAGACGCGTGAGAACATCTCGTACACTGGCCTCGATCCAAGTCAGATGATAAATACCGTCCGGTGGCTGACGAAAATAAAAATCTGTCTCTCGACCCTGCATCCTAAAGCATGGAAAATATCGGCTCTGCTCATTGTCGATATCGAAGCGTTCACCAGGAGGCAAAATATCACCTCCCTGTATATCAGTCCTTCCACCGCCAGTCTGTCCACCTGCAAGCATAATGAAACCATTTATTACAAATTTGATTTAATTAAATAAAATTTTTTGTTTGTCGCATGCTATACACTATGTATATAAATTGTGTAACGTAAGAATTACGAACATATATTTGCTTCTAGTCCTCGAATCCTTCGACTGCACCCGGGAACCACCGACGCATTTCGTAAACCAACTCGATTGTCGGCGGTCTCGGCACAGTGAATCGTGCAAGGCGAAAAACATTTGGGTCCGACTCGTACCCTGTTTTTTCATTTTACTATTATTATCCCCGTAATTTTTTTATTTTTGTCAGCATAATTGTATTATTTAAAGGTTACCTGAATCTACCAGGTCTTCCTCCTCCTCGTCGTCATCGTCCTCTTCCTGCTCCTCCTCCGCCTCCTCGCGTTCTTCTCCTTCTTCTTCTTCTCCTTCCTCGTTGTCTGTATTGCTATAGGTGTCATCGCTTAAACTGTATTGTCGCGTAGGACCTGCGACGGCTTTATCTTGTTCTCTTGCAGGATCGACCATGAAAAGACCGTTTGTTGGTTTATACCCGCAGAACAGCTGGGTAAAAGTTATCCAACGGTTCCCTGCGGTGCTGTCACCATCGTTGTCCCTGCTATGATCATCTGAATTGGTTCTACCCTCCTCATCGAAATCATAGGTGTCGGATCCCAATTCTTCGTCTTCATACCGTCGAACTATATAAAAATCTTATCAAATAAAGGAAATAAAATTAAAGTAATTAACGCAGTATATTATGTACGTCTTTCACTGAGTATTAGCTGCAAAGCAGGCTCATTCAGCCAACTGCATCGACGAATAACACGCACCACCGAATCAAAAATTATTTGATTATCAAACAATCCAATATTATGCGCGTCAACTAAATCGCGCTGATGACACTCGCACAGCATATCGCGAATTTTACGAACAACCGCTTGTGTCGGAAGTTCCCATAGGGTGATCTGTAAATTTCTTCTCCCCCACCGCAAACGCAACGACGGCTTACGCTTCAATATAAACTGTATCAATTTTCTTATCAATGAGCGCTTTACCACCCTGACCATGATTGTGCTGTTAGAATAGTAGTAGTAACCACAGTAAATCAGACAATTAACTAGAGATTTTTCAAATCGGCTCGCTTTCATATATATTTCTTTAGTACGCTCTTTCTCTCTTTCTCTCTCTGCATATATTGCAGCGATGTAATGTATACGACTAACCAAGAAAATGGTCGCACACGATCACTTTACAAAAGCAAGACCCAGGGAAATATTCAGCGCTGGTGATGTACTAAGTTATCGAGTTTCGCTGATGAATGTCATATTGTTTTCATCTAATTTCAAGTCTCTCGGCCATGAGGAAAATCATCAAATTTCGTCGACGAATATTATTTGGTTTTCATGACACGTCTTATCTGTAACAGGTGAGCTGAAAAGTTTGTAGGCTAACATAGAAAAAATCTTTTTTTTTCATAAAATTGGATTTTATTATTCAATATACTTGACTTCGAGGGCGATACAACGATTATAGCGGTCATACAATTTTTCGATACCATTTTTATAGTACGATTTGTCTTTAGCCTCAAAATAGGCTTCAGTTTCGGCGATTACCTCTTCATCGGCGCTAAATTTCTTTCCAGCGAGCATTCTCTTGAGGTCTGAGAACAGGAAAAAGTCGCTGGGGGCCAGATCTCGAGAAGACGGTGGATGCGGAAGCAATTCGAAGCCCAATTCATGCAATTTTGCCATCGTTTTCATTGATTTGTGATACGCTGCATTGTCTCGATGAAACAGCACTTTCTTCTTCTTCGAATGGGGCCGTTTTTCCGCGATTTCGTCCTTTAAACGCTCCAATAACGTTACGTAATAGTCGCTGATGCCATAACCTTGCCAGCCGACTGTTGCGTCTTTCCACGCTTTGGAGTCGGTTCATCACATGCAGTCCACTCGGCTGACTGTCGATTGTACTCTGGTGTGGAATGATGGAGCCATGTTTCATCCATTGTCACATATCGACGCAAAAATTCGGGTTTATTACGATAGAACAGTTCCAAACACTGCTTAGAATCATCAATTCGTTGTTGTTTTTGGTTGATTGTGGGCTTGCGCGGCACCCACTTAGAACAGAGCTTTCGCATACCCAAATATTCTTTCACGATATGTCCAACACGTTCCTTTGATATCTTTAGGGTCTCAGCTATCTCGAATAACTTCACTTTACGGTTATCCAAAATTATTTTGTGGACTTTTTTGATGTTTTCATCGGTAACAGCCTCTTTGGGGTATCCACTGCGTGCATCGTCCTCGGTGCTCATTTCGCCTCGTTTAAATTTAGCAAACCACTACTCAACGGTTAATTTTCCTGGTGCAGAGTCCAAATAATGTTTATCAAGCCAAGCCTTGGCTTCAACAGTATTTTTCTTCGCCAAAAAGCAATGCTTTATTACCACACGAAATTCCTTTTTATCCATTTTTTCAAACTAACAAAAGTTGCTTCACTAAAAATGCTATATATCACAAACTAATAGTGCGACAGCTGTTAAATGTATACACGTGTCTTTTGAAGATTAGGGCTAACTAAAAATCATATGGATTTAATACTAGTAGCGTCATCTATGTGTCAGCCTACGAACTTTTCAGCCCACCTGTTATGTCTAGGTGTGCGTATGCACATACGTGTGCGAGAGTATGCAAGAGTTTTGGGATGTATTTGTTGCTGCTGTTACTAGGCTGTTGAAGAGAATGCGACAAATATCAAAGGATATCGGTGAGCAATTTTCAGTCGTATGATTTGCAGTATCAAAAGAAGAAGCGATGCAACGAGATGGTGGCGGAAATCTGTATAAAACGGAGGATGAACACCACCGACGATTCATTCGAAAAGTTACAGTCTACACGAAAGCAATAAAAATGGCAAATAACGGTGCTACGTCTCACACGATATCGCCATATATAGCGAACCCCGCTATGTACGGTTTATATATATTATTTGGTAAAATAATCGTTGCCGGGCTCGAGTTGAACTCCACGTGTACTCTTACACCAGTGGTGAAAATATTGTCGAATAATTCTACCGGAATTACGTCAGTGCGGACGAATGGCGAGTGTTTAAACGTGATTTTTCTCGCGTACAACGATATTTCGAAGCTCATGGGGCTGATACCGAGAAAATGTGTAATACCCTCATACAGCGCATTATAAACTTTTAACCTCGTGTTACCAGCACAGAGCTATCTCATTCGGTAAAATAAGCGGTAGTGCTAATGAGGAATACGAGAATCAAGAGGAATCTGGTGAATCGAAACGGAAACGCTTCCGAAAATACTCTCCAAGCATTGCTCTTCAGCGGCCGACACTTGATATGCTCCTCGAAATAAGTAGAAGAATTGATATCCATATGCAGGCTCTAGAGAGCAAAAGTGAAACGATTCAGCGGTGTATGAACGAGGTGGTATATGCCTGTGAAAAGATAGTTGTCAGTGAAACGCCTCATGCAGTAGCGTATGAGATCATCGGTTCCAAGGAATTCTTTGAAGAAGCGCTCGAGCACATCACGATCTTGCTAGCGCCGGAGGTTACGGAGTTTATGAAAATTATTATGTCCGAAATAATTGTGCTGTATCGTGGTCATATCGCTGATCATGCATCGGGTGTTGCGTTGCGAACGCAAGAAATCTCCGTATGTGTAGCTATTTGTGATAAAGACAATAATGTAAACAATTGTATATAGTGTACATTTCGCTCGAAATATTATAAAGTATACACTGAGGACAGTCATATATATATATATATATATATATATATATATTGAAACGTTTCGCGATCTTTACACACTTTTCAGCTTCCGCTGTTACGCGCGTCTTATCAGGAGGTGGCGTGAAATCGCGTAGTTTTAATTTTGTTTCGAGCGGTTTCTTTCGAGATCGTATGGAAGAGGGAGTTTGCTCGAAACCGGTTCGTGCTCTGGGCTGGATGGAGTGAGAAGTGTCTGTGTTTTTATGGATTTGCGATCAATCTATTTGATTGTTGTTTTTATTGTTGTTATTTGTGGGACTTCAGTTTAGGTTTTTGTCGTGTCGCATTAGTCCTTGTGAGACATGCGATTTTGTTACCCTCTCATCGTTGGTCCTTTGACTGATTGGGTAATTCTTTCTTTTCTTTATGGTGCTGAAGGCACGGGATTATTTGATATTTTGATTGATTGTTAGTTCAGACAGGGTAGGAAGGATGTTTGTGGGATGATCTCGTTGTTTGTACGATCTTCACGTTCGCTTACAGAATTTTTCCTACAGGCTACGCATGTGGAATTGCTTCCGGTGTGTCTGGGTTTTTGACTCTATAATTCGTAAAATAATGAGATATCACTTTACGGAGCTTAACACTCAATTTATCTTTCAATTGGCTGTCGCGTTTGCTAGAACGCACTCTTTTAAAACTACGTAAATGGAATAATTTCCAGTCTCGATTCGGGTTTTGATTCTACCATTCGTGAAGTGATTAGATATCACTTGCACGGAGCTTAACACTCAATTTATATTTTTTTATGGGTTGTCGCGTTTGTTAAAACGCACTTTTCTAAAGCTACGTAAATGGAATAATTTCCAGTCTCAATTCGGGTTTCGATTCTACCATTCGTGAAGTGATTAGTGTTACGTCCTGACGTAACGTCGCATTAATCTTTTTTTATTTCGATTACGTTAAAGTTCTTCTGTTTTAGTTTCGCTACAGTAAAAGTAACCTCTCACATTTTTCTTTTATTCTCGAACTTCTTAAGGGGAGAGGAGAGCGATTTTAGCGACGGAGATCGGAACAGGGTGAAGATGCGGCCCTACCGACCGTCTCCCGGGAAGAATTAATCTTGTAAAGATGGAATTTTTCGGCGCTCCCGGTCAAAAGGCAAACTTGCAAACCATGGGATCTACTGCGTAGACCCGGTTATCGACTGCCATTTATGGATCTATGATTCAGCGCGGCCTTACCCTCAATCCTAGACCAGGGGTTTGGCTAGTCGCCGTCGGGGCATTGTTGGTCATAAGGGAGCGGTTGGAGGGAACGCTATCACGTGACCAAGCGACCGCACCCTTTCTTCTCGCTCTTGCTTGAAGTCTTCTCTCTCTCTCTCTCTCTCTTTACAAAGATGATGAAATCACAAACAGTTATTAACTACGCGAAACAATTAACAAAAGCAGAGGAACTGTTGATTTAAACGAAAGAGTTATGACTATTAAAATGTTCACACGAATACTGTAGATAAAATATCAGCAGCAAAAAGAACAATTATGCTTCCATATGGAAACTACCCATGGCTGTCACTCGAAAACGAGTACAACCCACATCGAATTAATGAGCTTACCAAGTATAGTCGGGTAATAGAAGAAAGATCAGTACATCAGGATTAATTCCCCTTTTCTCTTGGGATTACATTAATATGTCTCTCGTAAAATATTGGAATTTATAGTAAAAATACCATCATAAATATATAAAACATGTTATGCCTATATATTAACATGTCTCTCGTAAAATATTGGAATTTATAGTAAAAACACCATCATAAATATATAGAACACGTTATGCCTATATAGAAAGGATAAAGGAAATATTAGGATTAATTTATGGTAAAATAGCGAAAAATAGACAGAAAAACGAGAAAGAGATGAGACTGAAATTGAGTTGCAATGAAGCTTCTGCTGCAGGAAAGCGAGGGCTGGCCGACTCTCCGCGCAACGAAAACGCCTTGCGCGAGGTCTGAACAGCGATCTAGCTGACTTGCGTACGAACGAAATGTACGAGTAACCAAGCTAGGCGAGTCATTCTCAAGAGAAGAACTCTCTCGCTCTCTCTCGTTTTCATGTATAAAATTACTTGTTTTACTAGTAAATTATATATATGGAATATGTTATACATATATATATATAGGATAAAATGAAATGTTAAGATTATTTTACAGCTGAACACCCATAAGTAAGACTAAACGAGAAAGAGAGAAAAACTATAACATGTTTCAACAAATTTTCCTCTGCAGAAAAGCGAGGCTAGGCGACTCTGTGCCACTACGAACGCCTTGTCGCTAGGGCTGAACGGTGATCTAGCCGACTTGGCTACGAACGAAATGTACGAGTAACCAAGTTAGGCGAGTCGTTCTCAAGCAAAATCTCTATCTCTCTCTCTCGCTCTCGTTCCTATAGTACGAGAATAATCGTCTAACTAGCAAATCATTTAAGAAAACTTATTAACTATAAGAAATCTAACGTCTAACTAACAAATTATTTAAGAAAACTCATTAGCTATAACTAGAGTAATCACTAATTTAACGAATAACCAATGATGTTTGGAATAAGCCATAACTCAACGAAACCATTTATACTAATAAGAGATTAACGCAGAAATCAGGTTGCATACGTCAAAGTTAACTACAGAAGCTGTAACAAAATTATTATTAGTGGTTTCATGTGAAGGATTTATTTAAGTTCCGTAAAAACGCTGAAAAACTAAGCCATTACCATAGACACATCTACAGAGAAGCGAGCATAAGGATATTACCCAAACTAAGAAATTCTATTGAAAGTAGGCCAAGAAGCGGGGTGATAAAAATCGCCTCATTTTCAGGGGAAAAACGCTTCGAACGCGTTCCCTCACCTAATCGCGTGGTCCTCTGTGTGGCACATCGCGCTGACAAATCAGAGCGCACCATACCGATGCACTTGCATAGATCTATGGCTCTGCATGTCAAGAAGCTACTCTGCGGAGTAAGGGGAATGAATACGTGTATGGTCGAGATAGACCACGGGGAAATTCTTATAATCAGGATAGGGTTTTATCCCTTCTCTTCTTTTACGCGCTTGACGACAAGAATTTTCGACGCTCAGGAGCCCTATAAAAGGCCGCGAAAATCGGCCGGCGACACTTTTTCACGGGGAGTCAAGTAACACGGTTTCACGGGGTATAACTAGAGGACTAATCGCTAACCTGGCAGTCAATAAGTCGCCGGCAGTGAATTAGAATTTTTCCAAAGGCAACAAGTAGTACTGTTTGCCGGGAAATAAAGTAGTACAGAACGAGAATTTTTCACCACGGCTTAATTTTCACAAAGTATAGTTTCAAGTAGTACAGAGTAAGAGTACAGTATTTATAATTATTAACGCCTGTAAAATCGGGAATATTGAACGTGCAACATTCAACTACTCATGTAGTTTTTCAATAAATAATTATTAATACGCACCAACGCCTACGTTCGATTTTTAGTCTGTCTGACTATACTAATCTACGTCCATCTAACGTTCAACAGTAAGAACCACAGCAACAAACAACCGTAAGTAAAATTTTCAATTACCAATTAAAGTGAAATCTTGCTCCGCGCGAAATTGTCATTCAAGTCCCTCCCCATTATTCGTGAAGTGATTATCCCCAACCAAGAACAAAACGCACTCCAGCCCTATCCCGAGTAATTTTCCGCGAGGTTAGACTCAAAAACGGGCTTGCGTCTTCGGTATTTTCTCGTCGGGTGTGGTAAAGGGAGAATTTATTCTCCTTGACCAGAGCACGGAAAAGATACACCGAAACGTGAAATCTATGTTAAATTCGTGGGTTCGTAAGATAGGCCGCGATTTTGACGTAACAAATTCTGGGGGCTCGTCCGGAATCTTAGAGTGTTAGTTTTGTTCAAACTAATATTGTGTAAAAGAATCAACTGAAAAGAAAATATTTCTACTTTGCCCTTTTTACCGTGGTTTTGTAAGCCGATTTAATCTTCGAAAATCGATTTTTTAATTTTTATTGAGTTTTAGTGATTCAATGCATTTCACGAAAAATAATCCTTCTTTATTATTGAGTTTTTAGAAAACGATTCAATTTATAAAATCCACCCTTTCCCTTTTTACCGCATTTTCGAGAATTGATTTATTTTAAAGAAATTGATTTTTCACTTTTTATTGAATTTTAACGATCCAATGCATTTCATGAAAATTTATCATCATCTAATACTGAGGTTTTAGAAAACGATTTAATTTATAAAATCCACCTTTTCCATTTTTACCGCATTTTCGAGAATTGATTTCTTTTAAAGAAATTGATTTTTCACTTTTTATTGAATTTTAACGATTCAATGCACTTCAGGAAAATTATCATCATTTATTACTGAGGTTTAAGGAAACGACTTAATTTATAAAATCCACCTTTTCCCTTTTTACCGCATTTTCGAGAATTGATTTATTTTAAAGAAATTGATTTTTTTTTTTTTTTTTTTTACTTTTTATTGAATTTTAACGATTCAAAGCATTCCGTAAAAAGTTATCACTATTTATTACTGAGTTTTTAGAAAACGATTTAATTTCTAAAATCCACCTTTTCCTTTTTTACCGCGTTTTCGAGAATTGATTTATTTTCAGGAAATTGATTTTTTACTTTTTATTGAATTTTAATGATTCAATGCATTTCAGGAAAATTATCATCATTTATTACTGAGGTTTAAGAAAACGATTTAACTTATAAAATCCACCTTTTCCTTTTTTACCACATTTTCGAGAACTGATTTATTTTAAAGAAATTGATTTTTTACTTTTTATTGAATTTTAACGATTCAATGCATTTCATGAAAATTTATCATCATTTATTACACAGGTTTTAGAAAATGATTTAATTTATAAAATCCACCCTTTCCCTTTTTACCGAATTTTCGAGAATTGATTTATTTTAAAGAAATTGATTTTTTTTTTACTTTTTATTGTATTTAACGATTCAATGCACTTCATGAAAAACGATCATTCCTTACTACTGAGTTTTTATAAAACAATCTAATTCATAAATTCTAACCTTTCCCCTTTTATTGCATTTTTTTTTAAGAGTTGATTTATTTCACAGAAATAGATTTTTTCTTCTTATTAGTGAATTTTAACGAGCCAAGCCATTTCATAAAAATTTACCATCTTTTTAGAAGAATACCAGCTATAATTCAAGTTATACGGTAAGCCTTCTTTGTAAGTAAATTGACCTTGTGGAAATCAAATGTGGAAACTAATATCCGATAATGACTGGTGAATAAAAAAAAAAGGTAGAGAAGATGAAACTTGTATTGAAAGACATATACGTGGATGTATATATATATATACATATATATATGTATTGTAACGGAGCGCCATCATGGCGCTCCGCTACCATAATAAAACCATAATCACCACCCACACATCTAGCCTACGCAAGACGAAAAGAACGCCAGTAGGACTAGGACAACATAACATGAGAATAGGTACACACCGCCAAGCGAAAGTACCCACCCTAAATCAGCATGGCGTCACATACAGGCCCCACCTAGACACAAAATTTATTATCAAAACAAACAGAGCTCGCAAGAAGCTCGCACAAGAAGAAGAGGGGCCGGCCCGATCAGCACGCGACAGACCAAAGATCAAGCGTAGTACACCCCGCCCAGTAGGAAGCAGGCGGAACGACACATAACAACAAACGCCTTACACAGCTAGGAAGACATAGCCCGTTTCATCCATTCAAGCCAACCACACCACACCTACACGATGCGCGGAGAACGCCACAATACGGCGAGATTATAAAAGAATTTGTGAAACTCTAGAGATTCCACAAACTTTCACGAGTAAAACGACAAGGGGATTTCACATGAAACCTCACCACTTGCCCCCACTCAATGATCAAACATTAATAACCAAATAAAGGAACAAAACGAACCTAAACAATACAACGAACAATTAACAAATCAATACTAGGGCAAGCCCTAACCGGATAGAATACTCTATAACAAAATAACACAAAAACCAGGAAAAGACAGCTAGAAAACACGTGGTAAAATACCAAACTCACGATTATGAAACAAATCTAGCGTAAACCAAATCAGAACGTAAACCAGGAAATACATACGAAACATCAGCAAAACCACACATAAAAATAAGTGGTTAAAACATGCATTAAACAATAAAAAGCTATCAGAAAAAGTTTGAACCTCCTGCGGGTAGCAATTTAACACAGGCCAACAAATTCAACCTCGCTAGAACCGCGGTTCAAACTCGGAGAAGACAAAGCCCGGCTAAATATAGAAATAACGGGATACCGATACACCGCCCCGCACCTCCTTCACCTAGTGATTGAAGGGCGACAAACATCACGTGACATACCCAAAAACACCCCCTCGGGGCCCATCCACTAAACTATATAAACCACGACCGGACAAGCCTCAGGGCTCTTGTTGAAAATCTGTTCTTCAAGACGAAGCGCTGCCCGACAGCCACTATAAATTCATTTTAAACTCAGAATGTAACACGAAAAGCAGGCTTTCGATCAAACGATTCCCCTGCATCGCGCCTTGGCCATCGTTTGACCGAACGCAGCTATCTTGATAAAACTAACAGTTTCGGAAAATTATTGTCATAAAAAGTATTCGTTCTCTCAATCGATTCCCTGGCATCGCGTCCTGGCCGTCGGTTGAGTGAACGAATTATATAGGATACACTGCGAGGAAAGGGCTCCCCTGCATTGCGCCTTGGCCGCCCCCAATCGCAGCGTTAGGGCACTCTGCATTAACGTGTCCCCACGCATAGCGCCGTGGCTACTTGTCTTCTGTAGAGTGGAGAAGCACGTGTGTCTCCAGGTTCAGGGAGTGGCATCCCGGCTTGTTGCACCACGCGCCACCGATTCGTAGGGTGTACCTGCGTGGGTGGCACCACGACAGGGCCAGCACCAACTACCTCCTGTGACGAACGAATACCTCAGCCAATTGCATCAATTAAAAAAACCTAATAAGGTGGCTTAATTGAGAGCAACTAAAGGCTCCAGTATCCGGGGTATAGGAAGAGCTAGTTGGTCAAGCTGCGAACCCGGTATCGGTTGCGAACAGCGAGCTATAGAAAGGAACCCAAAACAATAACAAAGACGAGTAGAGAAAGGTAGTTGAATTCACACTTCTTCCCCCCCTCGCACTACACACGAGTCCCTACTAGACACTCACTGCGTAACCATCAGAAAGGCGTAACTTCACACAGCGGATCACGTATACGGGCGTCTACCAAACAATAACACCCTCTAGCACGACAACTAGCTAGACGTCCAATGATTAAAAACAAGGCCGACCAGTACTTCTAACGAAGGTACAAAGGAACGCCCCGTATGAGGACCAAGCCGGCAACGAATGAAGATAGGCCACACACCGTACGCCTCACATAAAGACACGCGAAGCTCTGACCAATCAAATCCTAGAACTTCAAAATTCAAAATTATAAATTCTTTAGATAAATTGAGTGTTAAGCTCCGCGCAAGTGGTGTCTAATCACTTCACGAATGGTAGAATCGAACCCGATTTGAGACTGGAAATAATTCCATTTACGTAGTTTTAGAACTATGCGTTTAAGCAAACGCGACAACCCATACAGTAAAACAAATTGAGTGTTAAGCTCCGTGCAAGTGGTGTCTAATCACTTCACGAATGGTAGAATCGAACCCGATTTGAGACTGGAAATCATTCCATTTACGTAGTTTAAGAATAAGGCGTTTAAGCGAACGCGACGACCCATATAGAAAAATAAATTGAGTGTTAAGCTCCGAGCAAGTGGTGTCTAATCACTTCACGAATAGTAGAAGCAACCCCGAATTTAGACTGGAAATCATTCCATTTACGTAATTTAAGAAAAGCGCGTTAAAGCAAACGCGATAACCCATTTAGAAAAATAAATTGAGTGTTAAGCTCCGTGCAAGTGATCTCTAATCACTTCACGAACGATAGAATCAAACCCGAATCGAGACTGGAAATTATTCCATTTTCTATAGAGTCAAAAAAACCCAGACACACCTAGAGGAAGCAATTCCACATGCGTAGCCTGTAGGAAAAATTCTGTAAGATCGTACCACCAAGATCATCCCACCAACATCCTTCCTACCTTGTCTGAACTAACCAAAAATCAAAATATCAAATAAATTCCGTGCCCTCAGCACCATAAATGAAAGAAAGAATTACCCAATCAGTCTGTTACGTCCTGGGTTTTAACGAGTGGACGCAACGACGGAATAATATTTTATTTCCCCCATTTTGAGGCAGAATGCGCTGCCTCGGGATTGGGGCACGGTCGACCTGTCGAAATATTTTATTTTCCGACAAAAACAAACGGGTTTACTCACCTTAAAACTAGTTGGCGCCGTTCCCCACGAACTAGTCGAGGACGACGACGGGACGCTCGTCCGAGTCCGAATCAGTGGTGTCGGAAAAATTTGCTGGCCCCGGTTGCGGCTGGTGCGTCGACGACGATGTTGACGGTCCCGGTTGCGGCTGTGCTCGTTCCTCGTCGGGACGGATCGTGCAACGTTGCACGACCATAGGCCGAATAGCCGCCACAGGGACCCGTTTTAGGGTTCGCCCACCCGCGCCGTCGGACCAATCGCGTAATTGTACCGTTACGTTGGTTAACCCTCGGTTAAGATTCGGTGCGGTTTCTACGATTTCTGACGCAGATCCTTGCGACGATTCGGATTGTTTTTCTCGCAATTGTCGTCCTGCGCGTTTACGGGTTTTGCCCATCTAGATTTTTAGGTAATTAGGACCGGTTGGCGAGAAAGACCGTTATCCACTTTCTTTGTGGTCATACGGTGTTTCCTCGGAAAAGAATGGAACCCACGTGTAGGACCCTGAGGTACCACGCGGGTTCGTGAAATAAAGTGGAACGGGAGGGTGTGCAGCTGTTAGTTGACGCCACGCTCCCTAGGTAAAGATCCCCCGGCGCGAGTTTCCAAGCGCCACCAGGGTGTAGAGTGCTGCAGACTCGCAACCAGGTGCGGGACCAAACAACACGTGATCTGGAGGTGCAACGAGGGTCGCGCTCCAGATCACCTAGTCAGAAAGGAAAAGCCAAAGGCCACGGAGGCCCTACGACCAAGCGTCACACAAAGTAGCTAGCCCACGAGAGAGAAATCGCGGCCGGCTTGGCGACTGAAAACAGTAAAGTAGGCGGGAGTTTGGGTATACACAGTTAGAGGATCGGCGTCCACATTGAGGGTGGGCGCGCGAACCGCTTGGAAGAAAAATAGAACCCGTGTGTAGGACCCTGGGGTACCACGCGGATTCGTGAAACAAAGAGGACGGAAGGGTGTGCAACTGTTTAGTCGACGCCACGCTCCCTAGTTAAAAGATCCCCCGGCGCGAGTTTCCAAGCGTCACCAGGGTGTAGAGTGCTGCAGACTCGCAACCAGGTGCGGGACCAAACAACACGTGATCTGGAGGTGCAACGAGGGTCGCGCTCCAGATCACCTAGTCAGAAAGGAAAAAGCCAAAGGCCACGGAGGCCCTACGACCAAGCGTCACACAAAGTAGCTAGCCCACGAGAGAGAGATCGCGGCAAGCTTGGCGACAGTAAACAGTAAAGAAGACCGGGGTTGGGAAATGTTGGGATTTCAGCGGGTGGATCTATGAAAACCACGGAACACCCTTGTATAATACCGTTTTTTATTGGAACGCGCACAAATAAAATGTTTAAATGCGCGAGCAAATATTAAAACTCTTAAATGCGCAAAAAAATGTTAATGTTAATAACGCACAAATAAAATGTTTTAAATCCGCAAACAAATACCAAAATACTTGAATGCGCGAACAATGTTAATAACGCACAAATAAAATGTTTTAAATCCGCAAACAAATACCAAAATACTTGAATGCGCGAACAATGTTAATAACGCACGAATAAAATGTTTTAAATCCGCAAACAAATACAAAAATACTTGAATGCGCGAACAATGTTAATAACGCACAAATAAAATGTTTTAAATCCGCAAACAAATACCAAAATACTTGAATGCGCGAACAATGCACAAATAAAATGTTTTAAATCCGCAAACAAATACCAAAATACTTGAATGCGCGAACAATAAATCCGCAAACAAATATTAAAATACTTGAATGCGCGAACAATTAAGAAAATACGAATTTTGAGGAGCGATGTCGCTAATTTAGAGGTACGATGTTTCTAATTTTTTAGGGCGTCTTTTCCGAATGACCGCACGATGAGGACTGCCTCTTTTAAGACAACGACTCGGTATATTGGGTGGCTAAGTGCCCCTCCAGTCGCCTACTCTCAAAAGTGCAGAGTTGCGAGTCCCGCGGGTCTCTATCTAGATTCTAAGAATCAGAACAACGGGCCTCGCAGCCTCACCGGCCTGTCAGCGTAACCCGGCCGGGTGTCGGGCTTATCGCTTCAGTTCGACGGTCGCCTGGACCGAGCGCCACGGCCCGGTACGTGGGATTGCTTACGCTAGCTTAAAGATTTGAAGTGGCTACTCGCCAGTGGATAACATTGGAATGTGGCGAGTAACCTTATCCCGTTTAGGGTGCGAGAGAGGCTGTGCATTGCCATGACAAATACAAAGTCATATTCAATAACCATGCTTGGCTCTAGTCGTGGGACTAAACAAAGTCGCACGGGTGGTTATCGCGCGATGCTTTGCTCAGCGTTTCTCGCTTATACCCCAGTGGACGGCTAAGAATATGGCTTAATGTATGTGTGCATGCACGTGTTATACATATACCTACATGCATCAAATACAGGGTGCGCGTATTGATTACGCGCATATAAAATGTATGGATAATTATACGCATAAGGTATGTAAGAAACATATTAATATAAAAATATATATATAGAGAAAGAACAGGTATATATCTGTTCGTATTAATAATATACGTGATATAAAAATGTGTAAAATACTGGTTAGAAATATTTTAAAAATTTCGCGTGGAATATAGCGGGGGACCAGGACGTAACACAGTCAAAAGACCAATGATGAGAGGGTAACAAAATCGCCGGTCTCACGAGGACTAATGCGATACGATAAAAACCTAAACTGAGGTCTCACAAACAACAACAATAAAAAAAAAAAAACAATAACCAAATAAATTCATCCCATATCCATAAAAACACAGACATTTCTCACTCCATCCAGCCCAGAGCACGAATCAGTTTCGAGCTAACTCCTTCCTCCACACGATCTCGATGGAAACCGCTCGAAACGAAAGTAAAACTACGCGATTTAACGCCACCTCACGAAAAGACGCGTTTAACAACATAGGTTGAAAAGTGTGCAAAAATCGCGATACGTTTCAGTATACATATTCATAAGTTGTACTCCATTATATGGGACCATTGGAAAAATTATTTGTACTTCAAGTGCGTATAAAGGAACTCGAGGTTCTCGCACAAGAGCTCATTGAAGAAGTCACGCCAGAAATTTTCTTAAATCAACTTGGTTTAGAACGAATAAAACAGCAAGAAAGAATAACTGCTAAAACATACGTGAGGACAACTACAAGGAAAATAGTCTCACCAAATATTAATTATAGAGAGTAAGATTATATTTGTTTTAACCAGACAAACATCAGACTTCTTGTGTTGTTTCTATACGATTCGCTCCGTAACACTAACTTCGTTGTACTACCATTTACATATATACTGTCAACCTACCATGTGTTAAAGCGGTGTGCACGCAACTCTGAAAATATTGGGTCAACAAATAGCTTCTAGTGCTTCTTAAACCTAACGTACTCATTTGTTTCCCATTCATGGCTAAGCGAAAAAGAGGAGGACGGAAATTCCAGCTCAGAAGAATCAACTGTTTATTCAGAAACCTTTCAATATCCAAAGAAGCACGACCTCAATTAATAACTACCACGCCGACCAAGAATCAGAGTCATCAAATCAGCCCACCTAATTTGCATCCCACTCATATTATTCAACCCACTCCTAACAACACACTCGACGCTAGAGACGATTGGGCAATCAGATTTGCCCGCGCACGTATCACTGACATCACAAGAGACGATTGGACAACCAGATTTGCTCGTTCACGAATCACATTACACTAGTGAAGAGAAATCCTATGTTTTAGCTCCTCACGCAAGTGAGTTCGGGGCTAGCAAGGCTCGTTCACAACACACATTACACTAGTGAAGAGAAATCCTATGTTTTAGCTCCTCACGCAAGTGAGTTCGGGGCTAGCAAGGCTCGTTCACAACACACATTACACTAGTGAGGAGAAATCCTATGTTTTAGCTCCTCACGCAAGTGAGTTCGGGGCTAGCAAGGCTCGTTCACAATACACATTACACTAGTGAAGAGAAATCCTATGTTTTAGCTCCTCACGCAAGTGAGTTCGGGGCTAGCAAGGCTCGTTCACAATACACATTACACTAGTGAAGAGAAATCCTATGTTTTAGCTCCTCACGCAAGTGAGTTCGGGGCTAGCAAAGCTCGTTCACAATACACATTACACTAGTGAAGAGAAATCCTATGTTTTAGCTCCTCACGCAAGTGAGTTCGGGGCTAGCAAGGCTCGTTCACAATACACATTACACTAGTGAAGAGAAATCTTATGTTTTAGCTCCTCACGCAAGTGAGTTCGGGGCTGGCAAAGCTCGTTCACAAAACACATTACACTAGTGAGAGAAATCCTATGTTTTAGCTCCTCACGCAAGTGAGTTCGGGGCTGGCAAGGTTCGATCACGAAACATAACATACAAACGAGACAGACATAACCATACGTACTATTTACTAATTTTGACAATTACCAACCCTAATCCTTCATCCATACCGAAAACCCGTAGAGCAGGAAGAAAAATACAAGCACTGAAATTAAAACAGCAATTGTTAAAAACACAGTACCAAGTTCCAACAATTGCGTGCAAATTGTATAACGAGCACGATTTTAGAGCCTTTAATATTGAAATAGAAAGCGATAATAAAATCATTCCTCTCGAAGGAAAAGAAATAACTGAATATAGGAAAGATTGCGACGACACAATTGCAGCACATAACGACTATTCGAGGCAAGAAAGGAATAGACATTTAAATTCTAGTAAGACGAATCGTCCTTTAACAGTAACAGCGAGTGAATCGTATAACGAGCAGAATTTTAGAGTCACTAGCATCAAATCTACAAAAGATAACGAAGGTATTTTCCTTAACCAAGAAAAAATAACAGGTTTTCAGGGACCTTTAGGTGAACAAACAAAGAAGTACAAAAATCAGTCAGACAGTGCAAAGGCAGATTGCACGGGACTCTCTAATGAAGAGATACCATATTTATTAAGGGAAATTACGTACGAAGCAAGCAGCAGTAAAGTCACACAGGGCGTCGACACAGAAATACCGAGTGAATATAGAATAAAACGCCTTAAGCAAATCCGAGAAATTGAGCGGAAAAATTTTCTAGACGAACTTGTCGCTGATTACGAAGCTCACTCGATAGAAGGGATACGCTATCATCCGATAGTAACACCTTGCAAGCCCCGTATCACTAAGATCGAATCGTTGAATAAACATAAAGTTATCCTCTTGAAGGAAAAACCACATTTGATTTCACCTCAGGGAAATTTTGAAACAAAATTAAAGGAATAAAGTTCCATAATTTTTCCTCGTTACAAGTAACAGAAAGAAAGTTATTCCTATTTCCTCCTCCTGCGCAATTTTACTCTCATAATATTCTCATGTATTGTTGTATGTCTCTTTGATGCGGTATAAAAAAAAAGAGCATATATATTATTATACTTATATAAAATACATCATAAATGAGTTCAACTCGATCAAAGGTAAGACTGGATGATAATGTAATACATGATTATCCTGAAGACCGAAAAAAGAAATCTCGAATACAGAGCCTTCCTAAATCCCAATTTGAAACAGTCGAAGAATTTTCCGACGAAAGTATTAACAGTTCGCATCCCAAGACTCCCTCCACAACGAATCCAACGGGAGAAATTATTGTGGATGCAGAGAAAAGTAGCGACATTAATCAAGAAAATCCGGAATTAATTAAAGTAGACGAAAATAGTCGTATACAATCCTTGGAATTAACATCAAGTCATTTAATTATTACAAAAACGGAAATAAATTGCGAGGAAGCAAGTGATTCTTCAAGTACTGAAGAAATTTTATCAGACAATCTTGATAATTATAGTACAGCAAATAGTCCGTTACAGATCCAAGAAATTTCAAAGAATTCAGAAAGTTTTGAGCAATTCACGAATCGAGTGCAAGAAACACTTGCAGCGAGATCGGGAAACAATTTATTGTCTGTGGTTGGATTTTTTGAAGAACCTAGTCACCAATATTTACCACTTGTAATATATAGAGATCCCTGTAACGAAACTCCAGTTCAGATCCCCGCATCCCCCGAACATATTGTAAAAGACGTCGAGCTGCAGCCCGCTACACACGAGACGACAGGTACGAATACACCAGTCATAACTACCCCGAACCCTGTAGTCACCACGCCCGCGTTAGGCCTTTCGAACTCCAGCGACATATTTTACACTCCTGCAGGGGGGTCTACCCCATTCAACTCACCCATCGGTACACCGCTCCTCGTGAGTCATAATAAAACACTGTCCACTTCAACAAGAAGAGGGAATACTTGTGAAAAATCTAAATTAAAATCAATAATTAAACCCTCCCACATTGTACCACAGAATTTGTTGAAAAATTTACACCTGCTGTCGGAATACGAACCTGCTATTCCCGGTTGTTCCTCCCACCCCACGGGAAAAAGGTCGAGTCCAGATAAAAAGCCCAGTAAAATACCACCAGTGAACTTTTCTCTTGAAACTAGCGACCCTGTACCCTCCTCCCATAATGGTTAATAATAACCAAACGTTGTCTCTTCGAGATGCATTGGCTGTCATACCGAATTATGATGGTCATACTTTGTCATTGGGGATGTTTATCCAAGGATGCAAGGAAGCCTTGGCCATGATGGGGCCAGGCGCCGAATCAAATTTAGTAAAAGCAGTCCGCATAAAAATAATTGGCGAACCCCGTCGCACTATACAAGGGCAAACTTTTGAAAAAATAGAAGATTTAGGTAAATTTCTCAAATATATTTATGCACACACGCGAAATGTATATCAGTTGCAAGGTGAATTAGGATCAATATACCAGAGAGAAAGCGAGTCTGTTATTGCCTATTCGAATCGTGTACGAGATTTGGGAAATTTGATACTTGAAAATTACGATGCGAGCGAAGATAATCCCTTGGCTGGCGCTTTTATTGATAATACTAAACAAAGCCTTCCAGCTTGTTTTCTACACGGTTTAAAACCGGAAATTGAACAACGATTAACTCCTAATAATAATCTTGAAGAATTAATAAAGCTAGCAGTGCAGACCGAAAAGAGTTTAGTGTCCCAAGCAGCCTTGCGTAGCGGTGAGCAAGTAACGTCGAGTCCAAGGGTCCCTAAGCCCGAGGCGAAACGAGGAGTACACGTGGTAGCAAGCGAAGAAGTGCATTGCCAGTTGTGCAATAAAAAAGGGCACAATGCTAAAGAATGTTCGACTCAAAAGAATAGCCAAGCGTTGGCTGTTGGGTTACAAAATACGGGAAATGTCGATAAAGGACCGAACATATGTCAGATTTGTCAGAAGACTGGACACTTGGCAGACAAATGTTTTAAAATTTTTCCACCTTCAAATAACAATAAATCTAGCCTCACAGCCCCTTCATTTATCATATGTCAGATCTGTAAAAGAACAGGACATTCGGCCGACAAATGTCTTAAAATCTTCCCCCCTTCAAATAATAATAAACCCGTCTTTGACGGTCCTCCGCTCACTATATGCCAGGTATGTAACAAGCGTGGGCACACTGCCGACCGTTGTTATAAAATTTTTCCTCCTGAAAGGAAGGAGTCGGGAAATACACCGATGTTTTGTCACTTTTGTAAAAATCATGGACACACAGCGAATAGATGTCCTCAATCACCCTCAGTCCCCCCCAAACTAATGTCTTTACCGCAAACACAGGTACCAGTCAATCTCCGATACCAAAATCCTAGCGATATTCGGTGCCAAATATGTAAAAAAGAAGGCCACGGGGCCCATATTTGTCCTTATCGTAACAATCATTCCCAGCCTTTAAATAACAATCGATCGGAAAATCGCGGAAATATTAATAATTTTAATAATAACTCCATGAATTCAACAGGACTATGTTTTTATTGCAAACAACCCGGTCATTTTATCCGTGAGTGCCCCGTTCGAAGGGAGAACGAAGCAACATATGGAAGTACGGGAAACCGAAGTGGTCTTCCGAGTACGGGTGCGCCCAGGGAGACTCCGCTAAACATGCATCCGATCCGTACTATTTCAATCGCAGCTTCGACCCTCAACCGCGAGTAGTCCGTATCTTTAATATACAATTGCATCGAGAAAGTAGTGTTCCGACGGTTGCGATAACGGCATCGGAGGTAATATCCCCTATCACTCTTATGGTTGATACGGGAGCCGGGCCGAATATTTTAAAGAAACAATTTGTAAATGAACATATCGCTATAAATCACGGAGAAATTTTACAACTTAATGGAATAACAACAAATTCAATTTTTACTCTGGGTCATATTACAATACAAGCCTTCGGACGTTTCGCTACTTTCCATATTGTAGATAATAACTTCCCTATAAAGGAAGCAGGTATATTGAGTTCGGAATACCTTGACGGCAATCGCGTGAAAATTGACTATGAGAAAAGACAATTGAAAATGCAGAATGTAAGAATACCATTTGCAACTCAGGAAACTATTGTTATCCCTGCAGAGTCCACCAAATTGTGCTTCGTGAGAGTAAAGAATTTGGATTTACGGGAAGGTTATCTGTCTCCCCTGGATGCAGGTGAAGGTATAAACATAGAGAGCGGGTTTCTCATTAATAATAATGGTAAAGCTTACATTTATGTGACAAATAGCAATAGGTATTCGGTTCAAGTCCAGGTACCAGTACTAGAGTTAATGTCATCGGAGGAATTAACTTACAGTACAGGAATAAGAGAATCTACTGACGATTCAAAGACGAAAAAGGAACAACAGGTAACAAGTAAAGTTGAATTAATAAAAGAAAATAAGTCCTCGGACGGACTGAGTCACGAAACTAATGAAGATAAAATCAATTCAAGCGAATATATTGGAAAAAAATTCATTCCGACGGAAAAAAATGCGTTCTTATCAGAGACACTATCTCGCGGAGATTCTATGGTTGATTTTGTGAAAAAAATTATAAAGGAAGAAATAAGAAATTGTTCAGAAATTATTGAAGAAGTTTACGAAAATCGTGTGAAAAATGAAAAATCAAGTAAAGAAATTGGTAAAGTAAAAATAGAAGATCAAGTTGAAAAATTGCAGTCTAGTTCGCGAAATTTTACGGAACTTTGTACGTCGGATTCGAGCAAGGAGAGCACTTATATTGAACCTGTAGAGATTATTGTATCTAGAGAAAACGTTGTCTATCCGAATTCGATAGAGACGAAAGTAAACTGTGTTAATGAGGAGACTTGCCTTGGCTCCACAGGGGTGTCTGTGCCGACGAAACGGGCAGCGCTCGTTGGAGAATTAAGGGAGCTCAGCTCAAATTTTTTGGGACAATCTGTGCCTATGGAAAGGACAGAATCCTTTCAATATTTTGATAACAGTGTTCAGGAAAAAAGTGTTATTTGTTCGAATTCGATAAAAACAGAGACACCAATGAGGTGTACCGAATTAAGTTGTGAAAATAAAAAGAACGTTGTCTATCCGAATTCGATAGAGACGAAAATTTATTGTGTCAATGAGGAGACTTGCCTTGGCTCCACAGGGGTGTCTGTGCCGTCGAAACGGGCAGCGGTCGTTGGAGACTTAAGGGAGCTCAGCTCAAATTTTTCGAGAAAATCTGTGCCTATGGAAAGGACAGAATCTTCTCAAGTATATGAAAAATATGTTCAAGAAGAAAACGTCGCTAATTCAAATCCACTAAAAACTAAAATATCGGCAAGAGATAGCGAGTCTAATTGTGTTAATTATGCGGGTTGTTCGAGCTTCACAGACGTAATTGTGCCGACTGAACGGACAGAACTTGTTGGCGATATGCGAAAACTCGATCCAGATTTTATAGGGATATCTGTGCCGATGGAAAGGACAGAACCCTTTGATGATATTAATAATTACAATGAGGAATTTAGAAAGTCAACCAAAGAACAAATACTCCGAGAGAATAGAAACATTGAAACAATTGAATCAGTAAAAGTCAATTATTCAGATTTTAGCAAAGCATCAGAGTCAATAAAAGAAGTGATAACGATGGAAAATAAAGAAGTATTTTGCCAGAAACCTGTTGAACCTTTCGTGCCTATAAACCATTGCGATCAAACGGTCAATTTTGAAAATTATGAAGACCCGAAGAATTTACGAACAATTTGTACACTTGAACCGTCAAAAGAGGAAAATATTATAGAAAATATTAAAGATAAAGATACACGTTTGAGAAGCGAGAAAAATAGTCCAAAAACGTATAAAATCATGAACATTTCTTTAACACAAAAACTCAGTATAGCTAATATCACTCGCGAAATTCAACCTTTCATTCGCGAAAATTCATGTTATGTAATATCAGAATCGGTAATGATCGACCGCTATAATCAAATTAAGGAATTATTAAGACTTGCCGAATTGAACGAAGAAGAAAAAGCAAGTATCGAGACGCTTTTAAAGGAAAGCGCACATTTATACCAAATCCCAGGAGATACGTTGACATGCACCACTATATTGCAACATCGCATTCCTACTACCGATGATCTTCCTATAAATACTCGAGGATACAGATGGCCAGAATGTACTAAAGAAGAAATAGGCAAGCAAATAGAGGATATGTTCGGTAAAGGAGTAATAATACCTTCTACCTCGCCATACAATTGTCCTGTCTGGGTCGTTCCCAAGAAAGCCGACTCTCAGGGTAATAAAAAATGGAGAGTCGTGTTCGATTACCGATCGCTGAATGAAAAAACGATCGCCGACGCGTACCCCATACCGAATATCAACGATATATTAGATCAATTAGGCGGTGCACAATTTAAATGGTACGCATTCATGCGGCACTTTCTTTCTGGATATCATGTAATAATAAACATAGTAATTACATAATAAAATTGATATATACGAATGAAAAGTCAGAAAATAAAGATAAAAATAAAACCATATATATATATCATACGGGAGTAAATATAAAACTACAATAAGCCCTATTAGCAATCCTTATTTATTTTTATTAACGATATTTCAATACTAGGAGACAAGTTTGGCAGAAAACAATGCCAAGTCGTCCACCAAATACCGTGGTATAAAATATTAATCAAATAACCGTCTATCCGATAAATAAACATATTAATTATGAAAAGAAATAATACATATATATAATCATAGTAGTAATAATAATAGTAACAATAATAATGGTTATAATAGTAATAGCAATAATAATAATAGCAATGATCAATATGTTCAAGTTTAAGTGAATAGGAATTTTTCTTAAAGGTTTCAAAACAAGGCAAACATAATTACCGATACGCCGACGCAAACGAGATACCAGGAAACGCACTCAAAGACAAAGGTATTGAATAAAACCTATTGAAAAAAGAAATATATATATAACTTAGTGCACCCTGATCAGTTTTAGACATCAAAGGAGAGAGAGAGTACAACCAAATATAAAGAGAATGCTACAATAACCATATTTAAGAATATTAACATATACCAGTAAATATACGCATAAATATTTTTATTAACATAACTAGATAAATACACTACTATTTATACCTGCATCTTGAAAAAAAATTAATTATAAAAGTGTGCGGATTCTCAATAAGCATGTCATCAAAAGACCCACGCGGCATGTACTCATACGAACAAGTGCGTCTCGACAGTTACCGTAGTTGGCCAGTAAATTTTCTAGACCCGCGGCAACTTGCCGCTGCAGGATTTTATTACACCGGACAGGACGACGAGGTCAGTTGTTTTGATTGCAGAGTTACTATTAAAGAATGGGAAGTTGGTGATATACCAATGCATGACCACCGTAGGTGGCAAGAACAATGCCGTTTTGTCCGCGGCATACCTTGTGGGAACGTTCCCATCGGGGCCGATCCACTAGATGTACCCCTTTCTCGTGAAAAAGAACGCCACGATTGCAGAGTAGAAGTAAGAGTAAACGCGACCCCTGATTGCCACGAGGATATGCCTCCAAAAAAGAGCGATTTGACTCCCATGTATCCCGCATTCGAAGATTATGTTAAAAGGGTAGACAGCTTCACCTACTGGCCTGGAAATTGTGAAATTAGTATTGCAGTATTAGCAGCAGCCGGATTCTTTTTCACGGGCCACCAGACTAAAATCAGGTGTTTTTATTGCGGAGTATCATTGAACAATTGCGAAATTTATGACGACCCTTGGGAAAAGCATGCTATACGGGGCCCTCATTGTCGTTACATAATAATGAGTATAGGAAGCCGACCACCCGGTCGAACACCGCGCCGCCATCCTTTCTTTTCCTTAACCCCCGCCTCTCAGACAGAACTGTACGAGAGCCCCCGTACCTGCGATCTGAGATTTGTCGCCAGACTATTAGAAAGGCTCCGGGGCACCCTCGACTGTTTAGAATGGGTATGTTCCAGGGACGACGGCCTACAACCCTCATACCCCACCTACGAAAACTATACTGACCGCATGGAAAGCTTCATTTCCTGGCCTGAGACGCTACCGATAGAACCAGTAACATTAGTAGATGCTGGATTCTTTTATTCTGGGAAAAAAGGACAGAGTAACTTGTTTTTATTGCGGTATCAAATTAAAGCGTTGGGGAACGGGTCCAAACCCCTTACACTTACATGTCTTGTTAAATCCAGGTTGTCGATTCCTGAGCATGACTACGAATACATTCCCATGTTCCTCCTTGTCCACCAGTCTTACCGACTCAATTACATCACTGCGCACACACCTCCCGCTCCCCCTCCATCGCCCACTAACCAAGATAATCATGCGAACCAACATTCCGATACGACGGACAAAGACGAGTCAGACGAAAAACTAATTACCTCATATTATCGTAATTTCCGACCTCCTACCCCTTGGGCGGAGTCATTGGACCTATCCACACCATCGGTGACCCCCTCCCACGAGGAAGATGCTGCCTCTCCGTCATGTCAAATCTGCCATCACCAACCTATAAACGTGACGTTTCTCCCGTGCCTCCACGCAAATAATTGCTACAAATGCAGCAAAAATAGAAGAAATTGCGACGAATGCAACTCTGAGATACAGTGCATCGTGCTCAATGCCGAATAAGATAAAGACAGCAAAAAGAAAAGAAAAAAAACAAACTAAGATGAATAATTGTAATAACAATAAGCAACTAGAACCATAATTATGTATGTTAATTAAAATCAACTCAGGTCCGGTTAATTAATTAACTTTTACTCGAGCATAAATTGTAAAATTTCAAATTATGGTTCCAAATTAATTACTTACGAACATCGAAGATTTCCATTCACCTGCAATAAGATGGTACGAAATCCATGACTACGCAGAGATTATCCCAGAATATAATACATAATATCCTTTTCTTTTTCTTATTTCTTTTACGCTTTGGGATTAAGGGATTTTTGGTCGAAATTATAACTCCAAACGCGTACGTCAATATTTTTGTTCATTTATTTAGGAAAAAATAATATATTGTAACGGAACGCCATCATGACGTTCCGCTACCATAATAAAACCATAATCACTACCCACAAATCTAGCCTACGCAAGATGTAAAGAACACCAGTAGGACTAGGACAACATAACATGAGAATAGGTACACACCGACAAGCGAAAGTACCCACCCTAAATCAGCATGGCGTCACATACAGGCCCCACCTAGACACAAAATTTATTATCAAAACAAACAGAGCTCGCAAGAAGCTCGCACAAGAAGAAGAGGGGCCGGCCCGATCAGCACGCTACAGACCAAAGATCAAGCGTAGTACACCCCGCCCAGTAGGAAGCAGGCGGAACGACACATAACAACAAACGCCTTACACAGCCAGGAAGACATAGCCCACGTAATCCGTTCAAGCCAACCACACCACACCTACACGATGCGCTGAGAACGCCACGATACGGCGAAATTATAAAAGAATTTGTGGAACGCTAGAGATTCCACAAACTTTCACGAGTAAAACGAAAAGGGGATTTCACATGAAACCTCAACACCTGCCCCCACTCAATGATCAAACATTAATAATCAAATAAAGGAACAAAACAAACCTAAACAATACAACAAACAATTAACAAATCAATACTAGGGCAAGCCCTAACCGAACAGAAGACTCTATAACAAAAAACAGGACAAGACAGCTAGAAAACACGTGGTAAAATACCAAACTCACGATTATTAAACAAATCTAGCGTAAACCAAATCAGAACGTAAACCAGGAAATACATACGAAACACCAGCAAAACCACACATAAAAATAAGTGGTTCAAACATGCATTAAACAATAAAAAGCGCTCAGGAAAAGTTTGAACCTCCTGCGGGTAGCAATTTAACACAGGCCAACAAATTCAACCTCGCTAGAACCGCGGTTCAAACTCAGAGAAGACAAAGCCCGGCTAAATATAGAAATAACGGTATACCGATACACCGCCCCGCACCTCCTTCACCTAGTGATTGAAGGGCGACAAACATCACGTGACATACCCAAAAACACCCCCTCGGGGCCCATCCACTAAACTATATAAACCACGACCGAACAAGCCTAAGGGCTCTTGTTGAAAATCTGTTCTTCAAGACGAAGCGCTGCCCGACAGCCACTATAAATTCATTTTAAACTCAGAATGTAACACGAAAAGCAGGCTTTCGATCAAACGATTCCCCTGCATCGCGCCTTGGCCATCGTTTGACCGAACGCAGCTATCTTGATAAAACTAACGGTTTGGGAAAATTATTATCATAAAAGTATTCATTCTCTCAATCGATTCCCTGGCATCGCGTCCTGGCCGTCGGTTGAGTGAACGAATTATATAGGATACACTGCGAGGAAAGGGCTCCCCTGCATTGCGCCTTGGCCGCCCCCAATCGCAGCGTTAGGGCACTCTGCATTAACGTGTCCCCACGCATAGCGCCGTGGCTACTCGTCTTCTGTAGAGTGGAGAAGCACGTGTGTCTCCAGGTTCAGGGAGTGGCATCCCGGCTTGTTGCACCACGCGCCACCGATTCGTCGGGTGTACCTGCGTGGGTGGCACCACGACAGGGCCAGCACCAACTACCTCCTGTGACGAACGAATACCTCAGCCAATTGCATCAATTAAAAAAACCTAATAAGGTGGCTTAATTGAGAGCAACTAAAGGCTCCAGTATCCGGGGTATAGGAAGAACTAGTTGGTCAAGCTGCGAACCCGGTATCGGTTGCGAACAGCGAGATATAGAAAGGAACCCAAAACAATAACAAAGACGAGTAGAGAAAGGTAGTTGAATTCACACTTCTTCCCCCCCTCGCACTACACTCGAGTCCCTACTAGACACTCGCTGCGTAACCATCCGAAAGGCGTAACTTCACACAGCGGATCACGTATACGGGCGTCTACCAAACAATAACACCCTCTAGCACGACAACTAGCTAGATGTCCAATGATTAAAAACAAGGCCGACCAGTACTTCTAACGAAGGTACAAAGGAACGCCCCGTATGAGGACCAAGCCGGCAACGAATAAGATAGGCCACACACACCGTACGCCTCACATAAAGACGCACGAAGCTCCGACCAATCAAATCCTAGAACTTCAAAATTCAAAATTATAAATTCTTTAGATAAATTGAGTGTTAAGCTCCGTGCAAGTGGTGTCTAATCACTTCACGAATGGTAGAATCTAACCCGATTTAAGACTGGAAATAATTCCATTTACGTAGTTTTAGAACAATGCGTTTAAGCAAACGCGACAACCCATACAGTAAAACAAATTGAGTGTTAAGCTCCGTGCAAGTGGTGCCTAATCACTTCACGAATGGTAGAATCAAACCCGATTTAAGACTGGAAATAATTCCATTTACGTAGCTTTAGAACAATGCGTTTAAGCAAACGCGACAACCCATACAGTAAAACAAATTGAGTGTTAAGCTCCGTGCAAGTGGTGCCTAATCACTTCACGAATGGTAGAATCAAACCCGATTTAAGACTGGAAATCATTCCATTTACGTAATTTAAGAAAAGCGCGTTAAAACAAACGCGACGACCCATTTAGAAAAACTAATTGAGTGTTAAGCTCCGTGCAAGTGATCTCTAATCACTTCACGAACGATAGAATCAAACCCGAACCAAGACTGGAAATTATTCCATTTATTAAAGAGTTAAACAAAAAAACCCAGACACATCTAGAGGAAGCAATTCCACATGCGTAGCCTGTAGGAAAAATTCTGTAAGATCGTACCACCAAGATCATCCCACCAACATCCTTCCTACCTTGTCTGAACTAACCAACAATCAAAATATCAAATAAATTCCGTGCCCTCAGCACCATAAATAAAAGAAAGAATTACCCAATCAGTCAAAAGACCAATGATGAGAGGGTAACAAAATCGCCGGCCTCATGAGGACTAATGCGATACGATAAAAACCTAAACTGAGGTCTCACAAACAACAACAATAAAAACAAAAACAATAACCAAATAAATTCATCCCATATCCATAAAAACACAGACATTTCTCACTCCATCCAGCCCAGAGCACGAATCAGTTTCGAGCTAACTCCTTCCTCCACACGATCTCGATGGAAACCGCTTGAAACGAAATTAAAACTACGCGATTGAACGCCACCTCACGAGAAGACGCGTTCAACAACATAGGTTAAAAAAGTGTGCAAAAATCGCGATACGTTTCAATATATATATATATATATTTATTTATCCTTTATTCTCCCTCTCTGCCTCAATACAATTCATACGATATATATATATATATCTAAAAAGATTAACATCAAAATAAGGGAGCAGTTATACTCCGTCGTGCCCAAACAAGCGACGCAAACCCCACGAGTCGTCTCCATGTAGAAACCTATCAAAAAAAAAAAAGAAAAGAGAGAAAGTTAAAAATCAATGCACTCATCAAGGAAAAGTAGACAAAATAAACGGGTGACAGTTTCATCGTTACTCACTCGTGATTAGCATTGCGCCCCGCTTGACGCCCCCACGCAATGGCCCGTTCTATGCTTTCCTCCTCCGAGAGGCCTTTCTCTATCTCCCTCAATAGGAAGCATCTCCTCCGTCCAAGCCACGGAGGAAGCTCTCTCTAATTGCAGCCCGTCCAAGCCATAAAAAGCCGGTATCCATTTGACCAGGGTACCCACCCGCAATTCTCGTGTAAAGGGACCCAGCTCGAAAAGAGCCCTTAAATTGAAAACCTCCTCTCCCTCCGTGCATTGGTCTTCCCATCTAGCAGGAAAACGTGGATATATATATAAATAAATAAATATAAATAAAATGGAAGTTAAGGATATACTTAGATAAATATATATTTGGTAATAAAAATCAGAATAATAATAATAATAATAATAATAATAATAATAATAATAATAATAATAATAATAATAATAATAATAATAATAATAATAATAATAATAATAATAATAATAATAATAATAATAATAATAATAATAATAATAATAATAATAATAATAATAATAATAATAATAATAATAATAATAATAATAATAATAATAATAATAATAATAATAATAATAATAATAATAATAATAATAATAATAATAATAATAATAATAATAATAATAATAATAATAATAATAATAATAATAATAATAATAATAATAATAATAATAATAATAATAATAATAATAATAATAATAATAATAATAATAATAATAATAATAATAATAATAATAATAATAATAATAATAATATCAGGAGTACAAATTGAAAATGCGGGATTTTTTTCTATTTTTGAACGTTTATTCTGAAAAAATGGTAACAAATGAATTATTCAAAGTATTGTCCATCGCTAGCCACAACTTTTTCCCATCTTTCTGGCAATTTACGGATACCGTCGCGAAAAAATTCGGCCGGCTTGGCTGCTATCCAGTCATCGACCCATTTTTGGGCTTCTTCGTAAGAATGGAAGCGCTGGTCAGCTAGGCCATGTGTCATCGATCGGAAAAGGTGGTAATCGGAAGGAGCAATATCTGGGCTATACGGCGGGTGGGGTAAGACTTCCCATTTCAGCGTTTGTAGGTATGTTTTGACCGGCGCTGCAACATGTGGCCGAGCGTTGTCATGTTGCAAAATTACTTTGTCGTGTCTTTGCTCGTATTGTGGCCGTTTTTCTTTGAGTGCGCGGCTCAAACGCATCAATTGAGTTCGGTATAGTGCTCCTGTGATGGTTTCGTTCGATTTCAATAGCTCATAATACACCACACCCAGCTGGTCCCACCAAATACAGAGCATGAGCTTGGCGCCGTGAATATTTGGTTTGGCCGTCGATGATGATGCATGGCCGGGGTAACCATATGATTTTTTGCGCTTCGGGTTATCGTAATGGATCCACTTTTCATCACCAGTGACAATGCGATGCAAAAAACCCTTCCGTTTTTGCCGTTCGAGCAGCAGTTCGCATGCAAAAAAACGGCGCTCGACGTCTCTCGGCTTCAGCTTATACGGCACCCAATGTCCTTGCTTTTGGATCATTCCGAGGGCTTTTATACGATGGGAAATGGCTTGTTGTGTCACTCCCAATGAATCTGCGAGCTCTTGTTGAGTTTGACACGAGTCTTCATTGAGTATTGCCTCCAATTCAGCATTCTCAAACTTTTTCACTTGGCCCGGCCGCTCTTTGTCCTCAACGTCAAAATCACCACTTCTAAACCGCACAAACCATCTCTCGCACGTTGAAACCGATGGAACATGACTCGGATAAGCCTCGGAGACCAATCGATGTGCTTCAGCAGCACTTTTCTTCAAATTAAAGAAGTAAATTAAAACTTCCCGCAAATGCTGTTTTGTTGGCACGAAACTCGACATATTGAGAGCTCAAAAAAACTATGAATTTGACACTGCGACAAATTGACACATACTGAAAATTAAAGCTATAAGACGTAGCTTTGACATGAACATAGTCACAGTACTGCCTGATGCGTATAGCGTTAGTAACGCCATCTGTTATCAAACCCGCATTTTCAATTTGTACCCCTGATAGCTAATGAGTTTTCTTAAGTAATTTGTTAGTTAGACGTTAGATTTCTTATAGTTAATGAGTTTTCTTAAATGATTTGCTAGTTAGACGATTATTCTCGTACTATAGGAACGAGAGCTAGAGAGAGAGATAGAGATTTTGCTTGAGAACGACTCGTCTAACTTGGTTACTCGTACATTTCGTTCGTACGCAAGTCAGCTAGATCGCTGTTCAGACCTCGCGCAAGGCGTTTTCGTTGCGCGGAGAGTCGGCCAGCCCTCGCTTTCCTGCAGCAGAAGCTTCATTGCAACTCAATTTCAGTCTCATCTCTTTCTCGTTTTTCTGTCTATTTTTCGCTATTTTACCATAAATTAATCCTAATATTTCCTTTATCCTTTCTATGTAGGCATAACGTGTTCTATATATTTATGATGGTGTTTTTACTATAAATTCCAATATTTTACGAGAGACATGTTAATATATAGGCATAACATGTTTTATATATTTATGATGGTATTTTTACTATAAATTCCAATATTTTACGAGAGACATATTAATGTAATCCCAAGAGAAAAGGGGAATTAATCCTGATGTACTGATCTTTCTTCTATTACCCGACTATACTTGGTAAGCTCATTAATTCGATGTGGGTTGTACTCGTTTTCGAGTGACAGCCATGGGTAGTTTCCATATGGAAGCATAATTGTTCTTTTTGCTGCTGATATTTTATCTACAGTATTCGTGTGAACATTTTAATAGTCATAACTCTTTCGTTTAAATCAACAGTTCCTCTGCTTTTGTTAATTGTTTCGCGTAGTTAATAATTGTTCGTGATTTCATCATGTTTGTAAAGAGAGAGAGAGAGAGAAGACTTTAAGCAAGAGCGAGAAGAAAGGGTGCGGTCGCTTGGTCACGTGATAGCGTTCCCTTCAACCGCTCTCTTATGACCAACAACGCCCCGACGGCGACTAGCCGAACCCCTGGTCTAGGATTGAGGGTAAGGCCGCGCTGAATCATAGATCCATAAATGGCAGTCGATAACCGGGTCTACGCAGTAGATCCCATGGTTTGCAAGTTTGCCTTTTGACCGGGAGCGCCGAAAAATTCCATCTTTACAAGATTAATTCTTCCCGGGAGACGGTCGGTAGGGCCGCATCTTCACCCTGTTCTGATCTCCGTCGCTAAAATCGCTCTCCTCTCCCCTTAAGAAGTTCGAGAATAAAAGAAAAATGTGAGAGGTTACTTTTACTGTAGCGAAACTAAAACAGAAGAACTTTAACGTAATCGAAATAAAAAAAGATTAATGCGACGTTACGTCAGGACGTAACACCTCCCCCCTTAAAACGATTGTTAGGAGAAGCCTAATAATCGAATCCGAGGGTGAAGCTAACAATTTTCCAATTATGCTTGTCGTACTATTCTTTTTCTTTTAACGAATATTCTCTTGCAGGATCTTGGAATCTGTATGTGGTACTAGCTTTTGGTTCGTACCATGACGAATTCGTTTAACACAAACAAAACGTTACTTTTAATAGAGAAAGGATATTTGATTGGCAACGGTTTGGCCATATTGCTATTCTTGCTTTGGTTAAATATTGTTCTACGTTAAGTGTATGTATATGTGCGATTATATTTCTTCGGATTTATCCGTACTATGCTTAGTAAGAATATTATATGGTCCTAATTTTTAACTTAATTATTTCGTTGCTTCATATTTCCCAATAATAAGTGTTATGTTATTGTACTTATACATGCGTCCCTTTATTTATGGGCATTTGTATTTCTCTCTTTTCCTTTTCTAATATTTTCTTCACTTGTTTACTTTGTTTATTCGCTTCTTGATTTTACTGTTATATTTTCTTTTCTTTGAAATGTTTAACCCCTTTTCTTTTTTTCTTGCAACCGTACAATAAGCTAGGTGAATTCTTTCTTAAATGTTACTTATGATTAAATAACGGTGAATATTGAACGTGACTTCCTGGTTACAGTGTATGTGTTCTTAATTCTTATAATTCGTAATCTTTATCCAAATATTTGCTTCGTTGGAGTATTTGCTCTTTCTCTCTTTTTGTAACTCAAATATTATTTATGTCTAATGACACGGTTAAAATATCCTTTTTCTCCTTTTCTTATACCACACATCAGAGTGGTTAGCTTGATTTGAATAATAGCAACTGACGTGTGTAAGAATATGTAGGTATGAATTTTCTCATACAGACTTGGTGTTAATTTAATAGCTCGTGGACGTTGGTTTCTGAAGTTCGTGAAATTCTTGGAGTTCTTGAAGTTCTTAGCCCTTTCGAAGTTCTTGACGTTCTAAGCGTTTTGAAGTTCTTGGCGTTCTAAGCGTTTTTAAGTTCTTGATGTTCTAAGCGTTTTGAAATTCTTGACGTTCGTGAAGTTTCTTTAGAGTTGTTGGTGTTCGTGAAGTTCTTAAAATTTTTGTCCATATAATGCTGGACGTTCGTGTGGATTCTCCTATTGTCTCGCCTTCATGATGGTTGGCTCCCTGAGATTTGGTATAAGGATTCAACGATCGTCTAGTATGAAACGAATGCTTCCTTTTACTCTGAGGAGATGTAAATGTTTGGTTGAGGTATCCAGGGCAGTACGGTGGCCCTCGGAATGAGTGACTTGTAAACTCTTGTGTCTGTGAAACATAATGTGCATTACTAATATGCGATATCATAGTGTGGTTAACGATTATTATTATTATTGTATATCTTTTTTTTTTTTCTTTGGCTCTTTTTTTTTTTTTTTTTTTTTTTTTTTTTATATTATTTTGTTTTATTCTAAGTATATAGGTATATTTATATATATATATATATTTTTCTTTTTCTTTTTATTCTTATTCTGAGAAAAAATTCAACACCTTTGTTTTGCGGAAAGGCATAAATAAAATAATTCTGTGTATTATGAATCAACATATATATTTAAGGGTATAGTTATATAGTTTTAGCTCAAAATAGATTTACTTACGTGAGTATTTGGTGTTGGGAGAAGTTTTCCTTGCATTATTCCTTTGCTTATACATTTTTTTTTTTCATATTTACCATTTGTGTAACGAAAGTGTTACCAGTGTCCCCTTATGGCGTTTTTGAATAGTCACACGTCTTGTTGATAAGAGAGTGAATATCGTCAGTGGGGGCTTGTAGCTGGTGGCGCAATGTAGAGTCACTTTCCAACAAGTAATCCACCAAGTTTTGGATCGTAATCTGTTCGGTACTACGGGGGCTTTGGGAATAGGAAGGGGAGGTATTGGAGACACAGCGGTGGGACTAGTGACTGATCTTTCCAAATTAGAAGATGTGGGTATCTTGGTCCTGCTTCTAGTGACAGGGCCAGGAATCATACTTGCGAGTAGGATGCTGTTGGAGTCTTCTTCTGTATCCATTGTTTCTATGGGTGTTAAAATGTTTCTGGGATCTGTCGCACAGTTGCCAGGAGATATCGGATGTTGAGTATCAATACTGCTAAGGTTTTCGGTTTTCCAGGCTTTGGAAACGGAAGGGGGTGGGACTGAGTAATAAGACGGAAGAGTATTTGACGTGATTGTTGTGCAATGTGCAACTTGGTTGACTGGAAGTAAAATATTTTCGGAAGATTCTTCGAGTAAAGGGTTCGAGAGATTCGAAGACTGGGGTGTGCTCCCCTGAAGATCCGGCGGGTTTGTTTCCTTTTCCCGAATCGCTTCGTATTGGATTCCGAAAGGGTGTTGTGTAACTGGTGCTAGTGTTTTACAGATCCAGGAATATGATACACCTCCTAATTCGATTTTCCCTGGTGCTCTGGAGATTGCAGTCTGGATCCATGAGGACATTTTTTTCTGGGTGAGGCTTCTCCATTCGGGGGGGACCCAAATGCCTGTTTGGCCTTCGACATCTGGTTGCCAATAGTACGTTAGGATTTGTAAGTTAAACGCATCAGGGATCGTTCTGCGGTTCGTACTGATGTGTAGTCTCCTGCCCTTGGGTCGCGTGTCGCTCCATACGTGCGGCACGTCGGAAGAAACCGGCCACCCGTCGAGGCCCGGTAAAGGTATTAGGGTTATATCTTGCCCGATCGGGACCAGTATATCTATATGCCATTGGTAGTAAATATTTCCCAACAATATGTCTTCAAAAGGTTTGTCTCGGAGTTGATGTGTCCAAGACTTGAGAGTAGAGAAATCGATGTCTCTCCACTCGGGGGGCACATATAAATCAAACGTTCTTCTGGCAAGGTCCAACCATAACCTGATCCGCCAGTAGCAGTAAATTCTTTCTGCTCCTGGTATAGTTCGTCGCAGTCTGAAGAAGTGTAATCGTATAGGCAATGCTGGTTCTTTCGGGTCGTTGTGCTTTGATTGTTGTTCCTTATGACGGAGCTCTGCGTTCCCTTCATAAATCCATTGAGACATGGTGGTAGCTAAGATGGTTAGCATAATTGTGATTACCGACTTTCCAATAGTAATTTAGTATAATTATTCGTTATTGACCACCCATATATGATTATTTATCATTAAATTCTTATAATTATTCGTTATTGACCACACATTTATGATTATTTATTATTAAATTCTTATAATTATTTGTTATTGACCACACATTTATGATTATTTATTATTAAATTCTTATAATTATTCGTTATTGACCACACATTTATGATTGTTTATTATTAAATTGTTCATTGATCAACGTTAGTTTGTTATTGTTACTCTATTGTGTTATTAGTTCTCTTCGTGCACTCACACACACTGAAATAAAAATTATTAAAACTCATTGTTAGATTTTATTTATCCATAAATTTTTATGTACTTCATGCGCATTCATTCATATATATATATATATATATATATTTAAGACGTGCCAGAAAGGGGGAAGAAGAAAGAACAACAAAGCTTATACATCAAAAGAAAATTTGATATTAAATGGGTTTGTTGTTGGATTGTTGATCCACAACCTTAAGCGAGGGGTAGATCGAAGGGGTTTCTGTTGAAGTACTTGGATCTTGGTCGCTGGTCGTCGATGGTAACGTGAGGGTTTGCAGCGGGGTTGCTACGAGCAGACTCGTAGCATTCTTGACCTCGTGGTTCGGGTCTGGGGATCGTATTTCCGTTAATAAATTGTTCGGGTCCTCCTGAAGGAGGTATTATGCCTTGGTTTTTAGTTAATTGGGTGACTCCTAATTCTTGTAAGGGAATAGATGCTTCTGTTGCCGGGCCTTCGTTGTTCGGTCGCACATGGGGTTGTTTATTCAAATGTAGTAAAAGATATGTCACTGAATCCCATAAAGCTCCTATTAGGTAAATAGACCATCCATATATAGTGTGCAACGAATATCCGTGTATAAGAGTGTCAGAAATAAATTTTATTATTTGACCTACTAATAATAGTCCGATTAAACCCGCGCTAATATTTCCGAATATCGATAAATATCCCCATGTTTTATTCCAAGTTGACTCAATAATTTTTTTAATAGATTGGTCGTCTAGTAAATTGGACATTGACCCTCCTTGTGTGATAGTGGGCTGTCCTGATATTCCTCGTGCAATGGAGTTAAGTATAGCGGGACGCTCCGCGGGGAACATAATATGGTCTCGGAGTTCGTCAAGGTCCTTTTGGGTGTATATGCCGCTGGTGGCTAAACTGTGGGGATTTCTATATTGCCACGTGGGCATGGTGAGGGGTTTTATGACTAAGGGTGGCATGACCTGGACCGGCTCGGCACCGAAGCTATACCAAGCGCCGTCCAGCCTGTACATAGGCGAAACTAACCGGTTATAATTAATTTGTGTACCTATCTTTGATAAAATGTGTGTGCGTGGTGATACATATAGGGTATTATTGCCAATGGATACGGGCAATTGGTCGTAACATTCTTCGGTTTGAGCAACTTTTACTTCTACAGGGATGCATTTAATTATGTGGGCTACTTCCCCGGCTAGAAGGGCCATGTAACCCGGTCCCTTCATTATATTGTAAGCAAACTCATCAGGGGAGCGTCTGGCAACGGTTAACGCGTTTTGAAGCACTTGGCGTTCCAAGTTGCATCTCTGGACTAATATATCCCTATACATTCGTTTCATTTCCGTTCTAACATGTTTTTCTTCGTCTACGAATTTGGAATTTACATAGGCGAATATATCCAAATTATTTACGTTAATAACTTCGTTTTTTACAAATGGGTTTCCTTTTTCTATTTCGACAACCAGTAATTTCGGGTGTTCGGTACGCGTCAGTGTATATCCACAAATAGTGGTTTTTCCTTGGGCCGTCAGTGCGAATATAATGTCTCCTTCCGTTAAGGAATATACGGTTTGTTTAAAGTGTGTGTGTAAGTCTACGGTCTGGTCAGCGAGTCCTTCGTAAAGCAACCCGTATCTTTTTGTTCTACACGAATCTTCAGGTAAAGGCTCCCAAAAAGTGTCCCCGCCATCTATATCCGAACATTGGCCTGTGTTTAATTCACAACTGGTACCTGAGCGTAAATGTACTTTATTTGCCTCTACATTTACTTCGGCTGTATAGTCTCGCAATGTTATTTTTACAGTTCCTTTTACTATAACGTCTTCCCAATTGCCATAGGGGTCCGAGTAGTGCACGCCGAAGCACTTTCCATCAAGGCCTAAATCGCTCGCTATGAATATTGGTCGAGTGGTGGAAAAATTTCGAGAAATTCCAGCAATCTCTGTTTTTCCTATTTTCATAGTTCCATCGCGGTGCATTTGGCGACAATTATCATGAGAAATTACGTCTATATATGAATACTCCCCATTAGGTACATCCATAGTATGTGAGAACATCCCACATCTTCGAACTTCTCTGTAAATTTCTACTTTACATTGCATTACGTGGATGGACCCGTATTGATTGATTTGCAATAGCTGAATGTATTTTTTCGTTACGTTTACTTCTTGTTGAGGGATGTCACACTCACCCACCTCTAATAATGATAAAGTGGTGATGTTGGACCCAGCCCCTCCACAGTCATAACCAATCAGGCCCGTAACCGGGAAGGGATGAAAAATTGCCACTACCAAACTCCACAGCACGGCTGTAGTCATTCTTTCGCAGTACATCATGGCAGCTACTAGGTGCAAGATTCACTCTCTGGCGAAAAAACTGTCGGCCTTGGCGGTGACGCCCGAAAAGCCTGGTAAATATATGTTTTTGTATTTTGTTATTATTTGTTAATTCCATTGCATGCCTACACCTTTCTCATTGGATATCAACTATATATTGTATTAATGTTGTCTATGTATATATATATATGTCTTTCTTTCTTTTTTTTTTTCTTTATTAGCGGTTCCGGAAATAATTGCTCCTCCAGAACGTACTCGAGGGGTTAAACGCTCCAGGGGAGAGTTGGATGAGGAAATGAAGGACGAGGGGGGCTTACATAGCTCGGTGCGGAGGCGATGCCAGGGTGAGTTTCTCTCTCTTCTTTTCTTTTTCAAATTGTCATTTCCTTTCCAAAAAAAAAAAAAAAAAAAAACCAACGTAAATAAATAAATAAAAAAAATAAAATTTTGTTTCCTCCCTTTCTTTTTTTTTCAGATCCGGTCATCATCGTTTCTCAAGAGGAGCTCGATTTCTGGGGTGATCCCGATTTCGACCCTACGACTTTCTGCGCGGGTAGGCTCCCTCCCCTTTCACCATGCCGGTGTAGCCAGGAGTGTATCGGCCGGAGAAAAAAAATGAAATTATGAACTCGTACACAGACAACAACAAAAAAAAATCAAACAAACCCTAAATTTACCTCTTTCCTTTTTTTTTGTTTGTAATAATCTAGTTTTAAGAATAAAATACAAGTTAATTTAATTCTGCGTGTTGTTCATTTATTTCGTGTACTTTTTATTTAGTTTATCTATTTATTTATCTATTTATTTATCTATTTATTTATTTATTTATTGATATTTTATTTTCATTATTTATTCATTTATTTATTTTCATTTATATTTTTATTATTTATTCATTTTTTTATTTTTTTATTTTTTATTTATTATTATTATTATTTTTTTTTAATATTAATATTATTATTTTTATCCAAAAAGAAAAACAAATCTACTCGTTTAATTACCGTTATTAGAAGAAAAAATAATTATATATATATATATAAAGGGTGATTTTTTAAGAGCTTGAGAACTTTTTTTTAAAAAAAAACGCATAAAATTTGCAAAATCTCATCGGTTCTTTATTTGAAACGTTAGATTGGTCCATGACATTTACTTTTTGAAGATAATTTCATTTAAATGTTGACCGCGGCTGCGTCTTAGGTGGTCCATTCGGAAAGTCCAATTTTGGGCAACTTTTTCGAGCATTTCGGCCGGAATAGCCCGAATTTCTTCGGAAATGTTGTCTTCCAAAACTGGAATAGTTGCTGGCTTATTTCTGTAGACTTTAGACTTGACGTAGCCCCACAAAAAATAGTCTAAAGGCGTCAAATCGCATGATCTTGGTGGCCAACTTACCGGGCCATTTCTTGAGATGAATTGTTCTCCGAAGTTTTCGCTCGAAATGGCCATAGAATCGCGAGCTGTGTGGCATGTAGCGCCATCTTGTTGAAACCACATGTCAACTAAGTTCAGTTCTTCCATTTTTGGCAACAAAAAGTTTGTTAGCATCGAACGATAGCGATCGCCATTCACCGTAACGTTGCGTCCAACAGCATCTTTGAAAAAATACGGTCCAATGATTCCACCAGCGTACAAACCACACCAAACAGTGCATTTTTCGGGATGCATGGGCAGTTCTTGAACGGCTTCTGGTTGCTCTTCACTCCAAATGCGGCAATTTTGCCTATTTACGTAGCCATTCAACCAGAAATGAGCCTCATCGCTGAACAAAATTTGTCGATAAAAAAGCGGATTTTCTGCCAACTTTTCTAGGGCCCATTCGCGGTCAACATTTAAATGAAATTATCTTCAAAAAGTAAATGTCATGGACCAATCTAACGTTTCAAATAAAGAACCGATGAGATTTTGCAAATTTTATGCGTTTTTTTTTAAAAAAAAGTTCTCAAGCTCTTAAAAAATCACCCTTTATATATATAAAAAAAGAATAAAGTTTTGTTAATTAAGGCTGTCGCGCAAAATTGATCTAGGACAGATTTTAAACTCGCGCCGTAATGATAAGATATGCGCATAAAAACGACCAACGTAAAGAAAAACTAACAGTAAATTATTGCGATATGCTTTCTTCCCTTTTTTTTTTTCTGGGTGTACATACGTACACCTCTTTACAGGTTCGGGACCTGTTGTTTTCCTTCTTTGCATTTTCTTTAACTGGTAGGAGGGGTTGAAATGACTGACATTTCTATGGGTAGTGAGTCCATCGGCCCTTCGAGGACACTAGCGTCGGTCTGCCCGAATTGGTTGTTTAAAACGGTAAAGGGGGAGCAACGGGGACTAAATGCTACACCGAGCTCGGGGCTACCCGTAGAATTTTCCGGCCCACTAGGCGTCGACGTGATAGGTCGCGGCCGACGGGGTGTGTTGTAGACATCGTTGGTTTGCGTGGGAGGGAAAACTTGTGTGGTCGGTCGTGGGCGCGAGGGCACGTTGTATACCACCTCGCTAAACTGAATGTCTAAAGGGGGTAGGTCGGCCCGCTGGTAACTGTAGGTAGGGTATCCATCCTCCTGTACCCTTGAAGAGAGTAGTCTATACAAGACGGAGGCTAGATTCAATAGGAGGTGGCTGCTCGTTAGTATTAGTAATATTATTTCTCCGATGAAGAGGGCGGCAATGGCGGGACCATACCTTGCTTCTTCATTGGTCTGGTTGGTGCGTTCGCTCAGTAGGCGTTCCACTTCTTTTAAACTGATGTCGTAGGCCTCTTTTCCTGTGGTTCCTCTGGTGATTATACTTGGAGTGGGTGTTCCTGTTATATCAATAACTTGCAGGGGCTGATAATTTATTATAGTGCGCATTAACTCCGTGATATTTAATGAGGTTAACGGCAAATACTCGCGATCGATATATATTCTTGGGTTCCGAAATCCAATAATTGTTACGTAATCAGTGCGTGCTATGCATCCTGATTTTAATTAAAAAATTCCTTTTCCTGATAGTTCTATGATTCGAGTTTCATTGGCGCAGGTGAGGTTAACCTTTTCGGTTCCTGGGAGGGAGAATAACCATCCTTTAGTGTACTCGAGTTGCTTCCATATGATTCTTGTTTTTTCGTAATTCTAATGTCGCAATCCTTGTAGTCTTGAATATTATCTTCCATCAGTAACGACATCTCACAGGTGGGCCTTACGGATATACTATAAATGGGATATGAGGGTATACAAATTCTGTCGTAGCCAAGCTCTTGGCATTGGGTCAAATCGTCCCTTGTCATTAGTGCGTACTTGTCTTGAGTCCATGATATCGCTAAGTATGGAGTCTTAGGATGTATATATATGGCGGCATTTGTATTGATTCCAATAATTTGAGAAGTAATGCAGGGATGAAGTTCATACAATGTATATCCGATTGGCTCGAGCAGCGGAACGTGTAAAACAATGATGATTTTTCCGTCGTGATAAACTGCCGAAAATCGGGATATTTTCGATAATATTTCTGGATACACTTCTCCCGCAGGTAGTAGGAAGTGTAGTTCGTGATGGATTTTTGCGAATCCCTCGGCAGCTTCTTCTAAGATATTTTGGTTTAATACATCGGGTTGGAGTAATCCCAACTTAGCGAATATGATTATGTCTTCTATTGTTTTCAGATTACTCAAATAAATATCAGCAACGCGTTCTACGTTATATCTCCATTCGAGGAGACGAGTCGCATAAGTATCTTCAAATTCGGAGTCGTGCTTCCGGAAAACTTCTATTCCTGTTTCCCAGGTTAAATTGTGCATGGATTCTATTTCGTCAAGTCGCAATTCTAAAGAGTAGAGTTCGGGAGTTACTACCTGCGTTTTCGTTTTCCTTTTTGTAATAGAGTCCTTTTTCCCGTGATGCAACTGGCTTATTAGTTTATTGTAATATGTTACGTCTTCCTCGTTTATCGAGCCATGTAACATTTTGCTGGCGGGGGGTGGGGGATTTATAGCCTTTCTTTTGGAGGAAAGAAAAGTTTCGTTCTTTAATTCACGGATTATGTCTAGCCGTGCATTAATCTGTGTTATTTTGAACGAAATATCCTTTTTGTTGATCAATGTGGTGCATCGATCTTGAAGGATCGGAAAACATTCGTCCATCATTGCGTCTAAAGGCACGTGGGCGAAACTTGGTTGTCTGTCTCCGAACGGTTGTAATTCGATGAACGTAACTCGTCGCCATTCCGCTTGCGCGAAGTGAATCCCTTGCATGGGTTCATAGTACAGTCCAGCTTCGTTCTTTATTTGCAGAATATCGCTGGAAGGGGACCCGAGGATTCCTCCAAGTGAGAAAAGGATGAGAATTCGATGCATAGTACAGCCCCGTGGCTCCTTGAATCATAAATGTTTAAGCGTTTGCTAGAGGTGTCGTTCGTTCCTATTACAAGATGGGCATGCGGGTATAGAACTGTTACTTAATCCTGTTATTTATAGAAGGTGAAATAAATACCAATGTTGTATCCTATTTTCCTTGTATATATATATTTTTCTTTTTATACCAATAGTTGCATGCGAGTTTGCGTTCCCGCCCCATATTAGTGTATACTCCCCTTAGTTTCCTTCACGTGGAAATTGGGCCATAGTGACGTGGGCAGTGTCTTAGCAGGGTCTTACGGATACTCCTTGTTTCCCGGGATGTGTGTACGAAGGCGAGGGGGAGAGGGAGAAAGGCGGTCACTCGGGGCTTGTAATTTGGAAATAGGGGTGGGGGGGTTCCTTTATATACGCTTGCTTTCGCATTTTTCGGGATCACTTACAAGTGTCGCAAAAAATTTTTTTTGAAACTTTCTCCGCTTACGTGTTCCGGATTTTTACAATGGTGTATTTGGTGGTTGAAGAGATGCGGTGCATGTTGGAAGAAAGTATTTCTTATTTGATGCGGGACCGGCGCCTCGCTTTAGAAAGGAACGAGTCGTACTCGCTGTCGGAGAAAGAGTACACCTGTATTCTCCGGCCGATGTTGTTGCATCTGAACAACTTGGGGTTAGTACCTTTTGCATATTAGATAACCAAAAAAAACTATTTCGTTTCATTTTATTTTTAATTTTCATTATTTATTTATTATTATTATGTTATCAGGGGTACAAATTGAAAATGCGGGTTTGATAACAGATGGCGTTACTAACGCTATACGCATCAGGCAGTACTGTGACTATGTTCATGTCAAAGCTACGTCTTATAGCTTTAATTTTCAGTATGTGTCAATTTGTCGCAGTGTCAAATTCATAGTTTTTTTGAGCTCTCAATATGTCGAGTTTCGTGCCAACAAAACAGCATTTGCGGGAAGTTTTAATTTACTTCTTTAATTTGAAGAAAAGTGCTGCTGAAGCACATCGATTGGTCTCCGAGGCTTATCCGAGTCATGTTCCATCGGTTTCAACGTGCGAGAGATGGTTTGTGCGGTTTAGAAGTGGTGATTTTGACGTTGAGGACAAAGAGCGGCCGGGCCAAGTGAAAAAGTTTGAGAATGCTGAATTGGAGGCAATACTCAATGAAGACTCGTGTCAAACTCAACAAGAGCTCGCAGATTCATTGGGAGTGACACAACAAGCCATTTCCCATCGTATAAAAGCCCTCGGAATGATCCAAAAGCAAGGACATTGGGTGCCGTATGAGCTGAAGCCGAGAGACGTCGAGCGCCGTTTTTTTGCATGCGAACTGCTGCTCGAACGGCAAAAACGGAAGGGTTTTTTGCATCGCATTGTCACTGGTGATGAAAAGTGGATCCATTACGATAACCCGAAGCGCAAAAAATCATATGGTTACCCCGGCCATGCATCATCATCGACGGCCAAACCAAATATTCACGGCGCCAAGCTCATGCTCTGTATTTGGTGGGACCAGCTGGGTGTGGTGTATTATGAGCTATTGAAATCGAACGAAACCATCACAGGAGCACTATACCGAACTCAATTGATGCGTTTGAGCCGCGCACTCAAAGAAAAACGGCCACAATACGAGCAAAGACACGACAAAGTAATTTTGCAACATGACAACGCTCGGCCACATGTTGCAGCGCCGGTCAAAACATACCTACAAACGCTGAAATGGGAAGTCTTACCCCACCCGCCGTATAGCCCAGATATTGCTCCTTCCGATTACCACCTTTTCCGATCGATGACACATGGCCTAGCTGACCAGCGCTTCCATTCTTACGAAGAAGCCCAAAAATTAGTCGATGACTGGATAGCAGCCAAGCCGGCCGAATTTTTTCGCGACGGTATCCGTAAATTGCCAGAAAGATGGGAAAAAGTTGTGGCTAGCGATGGACAATACTTTCAATAATTCATTTGTTACCATTTTTTCAGAATAAACGTTCAAAAATAGAAAAAAATCCCGCATTTTCAATTTGTACTCCTGATATAACTAGAGTAATCACTAATTTAACGAATAACCAATGATGTTTGGAATAAGCCATAACTCAACGAAACCATTTATACTAATGAGAGATTAACGCAGAAATCAGGTTGCATACGTCAAAGTTAACTACAGAAGCTGTAACAAAATTATTATTAGTGGTTTCATGTGAAGGATTTATTTAAGTTCCGTAAAAACGCTGAAAAACTAAGCCATTAGCATAGACACATCTACAGAGAAGCGAGCATAAGGATATTACCCAAACTAAGAAATTCTATTGAAAGTAGGCCAAGAAGCGGGGTGATAAAAATCGCCTCATTTTCAGGGGAAAAACGCTTCGAACGCGTTCCCTCACCTAATCGCGTGGTCCTCTGTGTAGCACATCGCGCTGACAAATCAGAGCGCACCATACCGATGCACTTGCATAGATCTATGGCTCTGCATGTCAAGAAGCTACTCTGCGGAGTAAGGGGAATGAATACGTGTATGGTCGAGATAGACCACGGGGAAATTCTTATAATCAGGATAGGGTTTTATCCCTTCTCTTCTTTTACGCGCTTGACGACAAGAATTTTCGACGCTCAGGAGCCCTATAAAAGGCCGCGAAAATCGGCCGGCGACACTTTTTCACGGGGAGTCAAGTAACACGGTTTCACGGGGTATAACTAGAGGACTAATCGCTAGCCTGGCAGTCAATAAGTCGCCGGCAGTGAATTAGAATTTTTCCAAAGGCAACAAGTAGTACTGTTTGCCGGGAAATAAAGTAGTACAGAACGAGAATTTTTCACCACGGCTTAATTTTCACAAAGTATAGTTTCAAGTAGTACAGAGTAAGAGTACAGTATTTATAATTATTAACGCCTGTAAAATCGGGAATATTGAACGTGCAACATTCAACTACTCATGTAGTTTTTCAATAAATAATTATTAATACGCACCAACGCCTACGTTCGATTTTTAGTCTGTCTGACTATACTAATCTACGTCCATCTAACGTTCAACAGTAACAACCACAGCAACAAACAACCGTAAGTAAAATTTTCAATTACCAATTAAAGTGAAATCTTGCTCCGCGCGAAATTGTCATTCAAGTCCCTCCCCATTATTCGTGAAGTGATTATCCCCAACCAAGAACAAAACGCACTCCAGCCCTATCCCGAGTAATTTTCCGCGAGGTTAGACTCAAAAACGGGCTTGCGTCTTCGGTATTTTCTCGTCGGGTGTGGTAAAGGGAGAATTTATTCTCCTTGACCAGAGCACGGAAAAGATACACCGAAACGTGAAATCTATGTTAAATTTGTGGGTTCGTAAGATACGCCGCGATTTTGACGTAACATTAGATATCACTTGCATGGAGCTTAACACTCAATTTATTTTTTTTAATGGGTTGTCGCGTTTGCTAAAACGCACTTTTCTAAAACTACGTAAATGGAATAATTTCCAGTCTCAATTCGGGTTTCGATTCTACCATTCGTGAAGTGATTAGATATCACTTGCACGGAGCTTAACACTCAATTTATTTTTTAAATGGGTTGTCGCGTTTGCTAAAACGCACTTTTCTAAAACTACGTAAATGGAATAATTTCCAGTCTCTTCCGGTAGTGAATTTAGTACTCGTGAAGTGACGTAGTGTCGCTTCTACGGAGCTCAACACTCAAATTATCTAAAGAATTTATGCTGTTGTGATTTTAAATTTTTGAAGTTCTAGGATATGGTTGGTCGAATCAGGGGCTTCGCGTGTCTCTATGTGAGGCGTACGGTGTGTGGCCTATCTTTATTTGCTGCCGGCTTAGTCCTCATACGGGGCGTTCCTTGGTACCTTCGTTAGAAGTGCTGGTCTGCCTTCTTTTTAATCATTGGACATCTAGCTAGTTGTCATATTAGGGGGTGTTATTGTTTTGTAGATGCCCGTACGCGTGATCTACCGTGTAAGGCTACGCCTTTTTGATGGTTGCGCGGTGAGTGTATAGTAGGGACGCGAGTGTAGTGCGAGGGGGAAAGGAGTGTGAATTTACCTACCTATCTCTACTCGTCTTTGTTATTGTTTGGGTCCCTCTCTATAGCTCGCTGTTCACAACCGATACCGGGTTCGCAGCTTCACCAACAAGCTCTTCCTATATCCCGGATACTGGAGCCTTTAGTTGCTCTCAATTAAGCCACCTTATTGCGCCTTAGAGGCTTTACAATTAGGTTTTTTAATTGGTGCAATCGGTCTGGGTATTCGTTCGTCACAGGAGGTAGTTGGTGCTGGCCCTGACGTGGCGCCACCCACGCAGGTACACCCTACGAATCGGTTGCGCGTGGTGCAACAAGCCGGGATGCCACTCTTTAAACCTGGAGACACACGTGCTTCTCCACTCTGCAGAAGACGTGTAGCCACGGCGCTATGCGTGGGGACTCGTTAATGCAGAGTGCCTTAACGTTGCGATTGGGGGCGGCCAAGGCGCAATGCAGGGGAGCCCTTTCCTCGCAGTGTATCCTAGATAATTCGTTCACTCAACCGACGGCTAGGACGCGATGCCAGGGAATCGGTTAAGAGAATGAATACTGTTTCTGACAAGATTTTTCCCAAACTGTTAGTCTTTATCGAGATAGCTGCGTTCGGTCAAACGATGGCCAAGGCGCGATGCAAGGGAATCGTTTGATCGACAGCCTGCTTTTTGTGTTACATTCTGAATTAAAAATGAATTTATTGTGGCTGTCGGGCAGCGCTTCGTCTTGAAGAACAGATTTTCAACAAGAGCCTCGAGGCTTGTCCGGTCGTGGTTTATATAGTTTAGTGGATGGGCCCCGAGGGGGTGTTTGGGGGTATGTCACGTGATGTTTGTCGCCCTTCAATCACTGGGTGAAGGAGGTGCGGGGTGATGTATCGGTGTACCGTTATTTCTATATTTAGCCGGGCTTTGTCTTTTCGGAGTTTGAACCGCGGTTCTAGCGAGGTTGAATTTGTTATCCTGCGTTAATTTTTCCATCCATAGGAGGTTCAAACTTTTCCTGACAGTTTTTATTTGTCTGATGCATGTTTTTCCTAATTATTGTCGTGTGTGGTTCTACGCATGCTTTGCATGGACTTTCTAGTCTATGTTCTGGGTTGATTTACTCTAGAATCGTTTAATTATCGTGGATTTGGTGCTTCATCATGTGTTTTCTAGCTGTTTTCCTAGATTTTTGTGTTATTTTTACTTTTGAGTATTTTGTCCAGTAGGGCTTGTCCTAATCTTGATTTGTTAATTGTTTTTTGTGATATTTTGGTTTGTTTTGTGTCTTAATTTTATTATTAATGTTTGATCATTGAGTGGGGGTGTGTGGTGAGGTTTCATTCGGATTCCCCTTGTTGTTCACTACGGAAGTTTTGTGGAATTTCGAGAGTTCCACACATTCCTTTGTAATCTCGCCGAGTCGTGGCGTTCTCTGCACATCGTGTACGTGTGATGTGGTTGGCTTGACAGGGTGAGGTGGACTATGCCTTCTTGGCTCGGTAAGGCGTTTATTGTCGTGCGTCGTTCCGCCTGCTTCCTAGTGGGCGGGGGGTACTCCGCTGGGGTCCGATCTGTAGTGCGTGATTTTGCTGTTTTTGGCCGGCCTCTCTTCTTACTTGTGCGAGCCGCTTTGCGAGCTGTGTTTGTTTTGATAGTGAGTTCTGTATTTAGGTGGGGCCTTTATCCGACGCTATGCTGCTTTAGGGTGGGTACTTGCGCTTGGCGGTGTGTACCTATTCTTATGTTATGTTGTCTTAGTCCCACTGGCGTTCGTTCATCTTGCGTAGGCTAGATGTGTGCGTGGTAATTACGGTTTTATTATGGTAGCGGAGTGCCGTGATGGCGTTCCGTTACAATATATATATAGAGATAGAGAGAGAGAGAATGTAAGTTATCACAGTCTTAAAACCGAAGCATCAGCAAAGGTCTGCGACAGAAAGCAGACGGACCTCTCGTCTTTGTTTCATGTTTGTGATTTAAAAACATGTAATATTTATTTTTAATTATAAAAAATAATATCTTGCAGAGCGAGCAGCCCCTGCATATACCAGGTCTATAAATATGAAACCGGAATTTGCCCATAGATGGCCCTAGCTGTCAATGTAGTTACCGTCAAATCGCGTCATTGGTGCCATTTCCTTGTTGACATCTGTGACAAAGATTTTCAACTCACAATAATACAAGTTTCATACAACAGCATAGTTTGTAATAGCGTTGAACATGTCGAATTTAGTGCCTGGAAACTACGATTTGCGGACAGCATTTATTTTCTGTTACTAATTGAAGAAAACTGCTGCAGAATCGCATCGGATGCTTATCGAAGCTTATGGTGAGCATGCTCTTGGTAAATCACAGTGCTTTGAGTGGTTTAAAAAATTCAAAAGTGGCGATTTTGACGTGAGAAACGAAGAACGTGGAAAACCACCGGAAAAGTTTGAAGACAGCGAATTCCAAGCATTGTTGGATGAGGATGACGCTCAAACGCAACAACAACTCGCGGATCAATTAAATGTGACACAAGAAGCCGTCTCCATACGTTTCAAAGCTATGGGAAAGATCCAGAAGATGAGAAAATGGGTTCCACATGAACTGAATGAAAGACAGCAGGAAAACCGAAAAACCACTTGCGAAATGCTGCTCCCCAGGTACAAAAGAAAGTCATTTCTCCATCGAATTGTGACTGGCGATGAAAAATGGATATATTTTGAGAATCCTAAGCGTAAAAGATCATGGGTAACTCCAGGCGAACCATCGACATCGACTGCAAGGCCAAATCGCTATGGACGGAAGATGTTTCGTTCTTATTGAAAACAAATAAACTAAATAAAATAAAGCCGGTATTGGATATAAATGATCTTAATATAAATAATTTGAATATTGAATTTTCAATGTAGCATATGTCAAGTATATTATAACATGTATGAGGCGAACCTGTACAAGACGTGTGTGCGAAATTGTAATCATATTACACAGAATAAATGTGAAATACAGTTTGCAATGAATTGAGTTGAATGAATTATAATATAACGAATATTGAAATTGAATTAACAATGTGATGTTGAATGACTGAGTTGAATGTGACACTGAATAGTGAGTTGAATGCAAATGATTCTCGCAATTGAATTGAAGAGTATAAATTAAACTGAATTTAATTTGTGGCATCAAATGATTGATAATCACGGTGTATATAAATATTTTTGCCACGTGGTGATGGTTACACAATATTTGAAATATTATAAGTGTATCTTATAATATTTGTTTGAATCAATCATGAATTATGTTAACTACGTTAACCAACAGTGTATAAGATTTACAAATTATAACCAATGATTTGAACAAAACAATAACTTGAATGAGCAACGTAGAATACAGCATTATACTGAACCTTGGACTCACAATGGCTGACGCCACGTGTTGAATTACAGACTGCAATTAATTGAGCGCAATTAATTGCTTGATCACACGAATTGATGATTTTAATGTCTCTTGTAATTGTCTATTTCTTTTGAGAGCAAAAACATGTGAATCGTTCAATACACTCAACACTGCATACAATTAATGCTACACTGAATTTAGCGTGATTTGGTTTACTGAATATTACACTTCGCGATGCGGATCGAGAACACGAGTTATTGGTATGAATGTCCAATCTCGACAGATATAAGATGGATGGAGAGATAGCGTCGTGGTGATCACGTTGCTGGCGGAAATCACTGCAACACTTATCTGCCACATGTTGATTCATGATTGGTCGAGCACGTGGTGTACGCGCGAGCGTATGATTAGAAAGACATAAAGGTGTCCAGCTGATAGATGATTGGATGGTCAATTCACTACGTGGATTTACTGACCATCTCACTAATGATTATAAAAGATTCCGAGGTCAAATTGACCAATTAGTCCGTGAATTGCTGCCACCTCATGACCCCACAGTCCAAACAGAAGACAATGCTCTGTGTTTGGTGGGATCAGAAGGGTGTGATCTATTATGAGCTGCTAAAACCTGGCGAAACCGTTAATACTGAACGCTACCGACAACAAATGATCGATTTGAATCAAGCTTTGCATGAAAAACGACCATAATATCAAAAAAGGCAACACAAAGTAATTTTGCTTCATGATAATGCACCATCACATACAGCAAAACTGGTCAAGGAAACGATTGAGGCGTTTAGTTGGGAAATACTTTCGCATGCGGCTTACTCACCAGACTTGGCTCCTTCCGATTACTCCTTATTTGTATCGATGGGGCACGCACTTGCTGAGTAGCGCTTTACTTCTTACGAAAATGTACGAAAATGGCTCGATGACTGGTTTGCCTCAAAAGAGCAACAGCTTTTTTCGCGTGGCATCCACAAATTGTCAGACAGGTGGGAAAAATGTATAGCTAGCGATGGGCAATACTTCGAATAAAATATTTTTTATCATTTTCATACAATAAACGTGTATTTTCCATACAAAAATTCTGGTTTCATATTTATAGACCTGGTAAACTGACACCGAGGGTTCGTTATTCGTGTTATGGAGAGCGAGAGGAGGATACATACACTTTACGATAGATCTAGCTTCGGAAAAAAAAGTGTCGCACGCGATCCTCATCCGCAGTTGATGTTGGTTGTAGCAGATCATCAACGCTGCCACCTTTGTACGAGTATAATGAGACGATGCATATCAGGTAAGACAGTATCGATTATTCTGTACACAATGTTTTTATTGACCAGTGCGTTTAATTAAATACTTGTTTCATTCTTTTTTCAGAAGTACACTGTGATGACAACACCCACAGCGAAAAATAATTCAAAAGCAATATTACGAGTGATAATACAAATTAATTCGGTATAGCGATAAAAATGTTCCATACGACGGTAAATGTGTAAAGTGCTTTCCATAAAATATTGATAAATTAAAAAAATTATCTGATTTTACTGTGTTTCTTATTTTTATAGCGTAATAATTAGAGAATTATAATTGAAGTCTCTCTCTCTCTCTCTCTCTCTCTCTCTCTCTCTCTCTCTCTCTCTCTCTCTCTCTCTCTCTCTCTCTCTCTCTCTCTCTTTGAGGGATTATATTCTATATATTTTACTGCAGATCAAGCGTTTGACGAGGAGCACAGCGTACGGCTGTACATGCTTGAAAACCGCTTTCGCTGCATTCAAAGTGATGGATACCTAGTTATGATTCATAGCAGTTTGTTATCTTTATTCCCGTGATACTTTCTTGTAGCATCTCGAGCATTTAGTCTGTCCTTAGCATCCTACACACAAGCAATAAAAAGCAATATGTATGCGCCATACAGCAAGGCGATTTTAAGTGACGCGTTTTGGTGCCGAGTAATGTTTGTCGAGAGTGTAATGAGCGTGTCCCTGCGTACACAGAAAACGTGCGATGCGTACGACGATCTGGAACCGCTCCTACGTAGCGTGTTTTTAGTGGAGCGTCGAGGAAGACCCGTTGGACTTGGCGAACTCTACATCGGAATACCCTGTATTGTGCCTTGTTTCAATAGAGTTGTCCGCGGCGAAGTGATTAACCCGGATTTTTATGGGTACTGTGAGGTATTGTTAGTCGTTTTCGGCGAGACCATTTACATCGACTGGTATCACCTATTTCATCCGGAGCCTCTAGCAAGTATGCTGCCGGCTCTTGTCATGGAGTGTTCAATATACGGACTCGAACGCGTGGATGTTGTAGGTATTAAGCATCTCGTCGAAGAAGCGTGCGGTAAAGATGCCTTGATCGCTGTCATGATGCGACCTCTTGTCGGCGATAACGTTCCGCGGGTTCGATTAACAAATGGGGAATGCGCGGATGTGGCAGCGGGTATTATAGAGGCCCTCGGTGATGAGATAGATATCGGCTACGATATCGATGCCGTGGACGAGGGCTTTGACGAGGACGTAGTAATAAATTAAAGACACGGTGCTGCGCGCGCGTGTGTGTGTGCGTGCGTGCGAGCGTGCGTGCGTGCGTGCGTGTGTGTGAGCGAGTATATTCAAGAGACAGGCGTTTAAAATCGCTTCGGAAGTAGGGTAGATGCCTACAACAGCTGTGGTGGTGAGTACATAATTTTATTCATTTTTCCAAATATCTGTACACCTTTGCTCCATCCTGCTCTTATCTCTACTCTTCCTTGTTCACCAGAGTACACACACCACCTCACTTTACCAACTCCACGTTACCGACACTGGTTAAGCAGAGTAGGTAGCGCGGCGGTGGAAAAGTGAGGTGGTGGGGGTAGCCGCGTGATGGGGGAAGAAGTGGAAATAGGAGTGGAATGGAAAAAAGGTGTACACATACTACTGGCATTTAACGATCTACTCACACATATAACTAACTCGTGTGAGGGCAGAGATTATGTAGTTATATCGTTCACCGTAAGTATATTGACACACGATCCCGCATGGCTTTCTTTTCGGCCTGCCCGTGATTACGTGTTTCAAACATATGTCAGTATATCAGCAGTGTTGCTCAAAGCGCGGAATGTCTTAATATCGATGTCGAGTGTAAAATAAACACGTGTGTTGTTAAAGTGTGTAGTCGCTGGAAAGGCTTACCACATGAGGGAGTAGCAAAAAGATCGATCTTAAAGATTTGCAATGGTCATAATTTATGTTTATCTCGTTCGTTGGCAGTAGTTCTCGTGCATGCGGAATGGGGCGAAACACGCACGGGGGACTTACATACAAAATGGCAGCGAGTAAGACATATAAACGGATAAAATAAAAACATGCTGCACTTGATTTTGCACGCCGTGCAAATGTCAGGGTACCGAGAAATAAATATCATGTAAATGAAATCGATCATCACCAAGATTACTTAGCACGAGACGGTGTTGCGATTGTCATTTTCAAGTTTTTGGACTTGGGATGGCGTAAAAAACAGCCATCTTCAGTGGTACGCAAACCATCTTGAACGCAGTAGAAAAGGTCCGGCGCACGTTGTTTATCTTATATTATGAACGCTCGAATCATTTCGATCCGATTCTCGACCTGAGAGGAGCGATAGGCAGTACAGGTTTTTGCACATCGCACGATACACTATATCGTAAATTAAATCATCAATCCAGAAGAGAAAGATATTCTCGTTGTTTCGCGATACCCCCATGCGTCCTGAACTCGGGAGATACGATCAGATGCGTGTTGTGCAACCGCGTTGTTTTTCGGGGAGACATGCTTCAAGAGTCACAGTATCGTCGAAGCGACGCACAAACTGAATGTTTGCGCGATTGTTAAATTCTGCCGTGGCTGTTTTGACACAATAAGACCGTTAGATAAAAAAAGAAGGACGTGTGCAGTGAAGGGTACTGCAAAACTTGTAAATCCGACAGACCATACAATCATTCATGTTTCACGAGGCCTCTTGTAAAGGATAGAGATTTAAAAAAAGTTATTCATCTTCTATGAGTTTCAAACGCAGCAGTGTAACGAACCGAGTCTCTGCGTAGTTGACCGAATCTGTACAAGCTGTAGCGACAACGACTCTATAGTAGAACCTTGTGAGTTCTGTGGTGTGTATGAGTTTGTATTTAAACACAACCCAGTATCTCAGTTGGTAGAGCTAAGCAGGATATAAGAGGGTTTTCGCGTAGAATCTTAATTACTCACAATGCAGAAGGCTTCGATGCACAGTTCATTCTACGCTGTCTTATCGGTGAAAAAAAGACCCAGCTGCTATCTCTAATTATGAACAGAAGAAAGATTATCACCATGCGTATGGGAAAACTCGTTCTTCTCGACCGTCTACATACTTTTATATGCCTCTGAGCAAATTACCTAAATACTTTGGGTTAACTGATACTCTAGCGAAGGGTACTTTCCCTCACTTATTCAATAAGCCCGAAAATCAGTATTATGAAGGAGAATTACCAGCGAAGCAGTATTATTCTCGCGATAGTATGCCAGCGACTGTACGCAACGATATATTCGAACTGTGGTATCGCGAATAGAAAAACGTAAATTATGTGTTCGATTTTTCAAAACGAAATTGTAGCTTACTGCAAGAATAATACTACGATATTGAGGCAAGTGTGTATGGTTTTTCGCAAAATGTTCATAGCCATAGGGTGTGTTTGTCCGTTCGATGAGAGCGCGACGAAAGCGTCAGCCTAATTTCGGATTTTCCGGAAAAATTTATCCGAAGATGACGCAATCGGGATCATACTGTACATACAGTTTTGTAGCTCGTATGGTGAAATATTCCTTAGAACACAGCGTTATTCGCGCAGGTCGATCGCATGAGTTCAAGTTGCCTCAGAAGTTAACGGTAGATTGTTACTACGAAACCCCTGACGCGACAAATGTATTACAATTCCATGGATGCTACTGGCAAATCGGATACAGGGTGATGGTGTATCTATGAACGAACGTCACGCGAAAATGATAGCGGTAGCTTGTAAGATACGGGATAGCGGTTACACACTGACGGAGATTTGGAAGTGCGAGTATGATCGTATGCTTAAAACAAATGCGCAGATGCGTACTTTCGTACGCAATCACGCTTTAGTCATAACGGAACCTCTTAATCCGCGTGATGCTTTCTTCGGAGGTCGCACAGAAAATATGGTTACGCTCTACGATGTAAAGGATGCTGAACACATACGATACGTTAATGTATGTTCTTTATATCCGTATATTTGTACATACGGTAAATATCCCGCGGGCCATCCGAGGCTATACGTAGGTGATAAGTGTATGGCATCAACCGGACCCGGTAACAACGATCGCACGAAAATCGAAGGTCTTGCTAAGTGTACGGTGTTACCACGACGAAATATGTATCATCCTGTGCTACCGATGCGTATGCATCAGCGTTTTTTATTCGCTTCATGTCGTAACTGTTGCGAAAGCAAGCTGAATGTATACATGAAAACCTTGCACAGTGTATGTTCAATAGTACGTGGAAATTTGAAGCAATTTGGCAATACGGGGTAACGTAATACAATCGTTATTCACGGTCTGCCAGTCATTTTATAGAATATATAAATACATTCCTGAAAATTAAACAAGAAGCTAGCGGTTGGCCTACGGAGTGTTTGAATGACGAAGATGCGCAAGAACAATACATCGTTGATTTCGAGCGTTCTGCAGATGTCGAATATCGTCGTGAAGCGGTATCAAAGAACCCGGGATTGCGTCCAGTAGCTAAACTGTATCTCAACTCTTTTTGGGGGAAGTTTGGGCAGCGTGAAAATCTCCCACAAGCAGTTATATTTTCGACGCGCGCAGAGCTCCTGGAATTATTCACTAATGTCAAGTACGAAAACACCGATATCTGTCCTGTAAATCATGAGATATTGTATGCCAGTTACATAAAAAATGGCGACGTCGTAATCCCGTCAGGTATATCAAATTCTGCAATCGTAACGTACACAACAGTTCAGGCTTGATATAAACTTCATATTTATCTAGCGCGTCTAGATAGGCGTGCGTTGTACTGCGACACCGATTCGGTTATTGACGTGACGAAGAATAACCTTGTTCAATACGAACCGTCAACAGGTCAGCTTTTAGGAGACCTTACAGACGAATTGGCTCCAAGGTATTATATCAAATCTTTTGTTTCCGGAGGGCCTAAATTCTATTCATTCATAACACGCGCTCCCGACGGTACCGAAAGCGAAGTTTGCAAAGTAAAAGGTTTAACCCTCAATTTCACAGTCAATTGATCAATTACAACACAATGGGAAAAATGGGGTGGTGGAGGTAGCTGCGTGGTGGGGGAAGGAGTGGAGATAGGAGTGGGATTGAGCAAAGGTGTACACATACTACTACTGTCGACTTACGGGCCTGTTGCGAAGACTTCGCACTTTACGAGTGTTCGATAGCATAATGATACAGAGGGTAAAATGAAAGATGCGGTCGATGCTAATAATGGTCTTGTGTCTCGACGGGGCGTATTAGGTAAGGATAGAACCGTCGATCTCCTCGGCCATTTCCACTGTGATAGCGTTAATCAAGTTTTTGCTAAACTGTATTGAGATGCGTGTGCGACTCGTACGGACCAATGACGCTTTTTGTCTCATGAGCTCTTCGAAAGATTGCAAGATCCGTCTTACAGACGCATCGCTACTTGTACATAGCGTTAAGATAACTTCAGGTATACTTCTGCCTCATGCAAGAGCTTTTTCTAAATCTACAGCAAAATATCCTTCGACGCGCGACGAGGTTAAAGTCCTATCGAGGCATGCAGGGGTATATGGGGATACTCTTGATAATGTCATACTGTGGGATTTGTCGATAATAAGGCTTTCAACGGCGATCGTACAATGAATCCATTCAATTTTCAAAATTACCAAATTAATCATCTCTTTTTGTATGCGGATGGCTCACAGATACCGTCAAAGCCTTTACAAACAGACTTTGTAGATGCTAATATGTGCGTGGACGCATACTACACATTATTTTCCGCTACAGGTATTCACCTTCTCAATGAGGGTAATTGCATTTCTCGTTTAAGCTATCCTAGGGATCGCTTCGCTTTTGATCTTACACCCGATCTCTTGGCCAATAGTAACACTCATTGGAACCTGGCGAGACATGGTAGCGTGAGGATAAAAATACGTTTCGCGTAAGCCCTAACTTCAACGAATAATTGCATTGTGTATGCTGAATACGATAATGTGCTGGAGATTGATTCATCCAGACAGGTGATCGTAGGTGTCAGCGGTTGATGGAATTTTATCATGAATATTGGTATTGATATACAGGGTATAAGTAATAGAGATGATAAGTTTATACCTAAAGAATTAGCTGTCGTCTCGGTACAAACTGAGGACTTTGACCATTGGATTGTAAGACCGCCCTATGTGTAAGACAAATTGCCACCCGTTGTTACGTAGTAAAACATGTGGCTAAGTGGTAATATTCACGGCATAGAATGGTCCGAAGGTTATGCATTTCTACGTGTGCTAGAAACAAATCTAAAGAAAATTGCGATCCAAGCTACCCGGATTTTTGCAAGAGGCTCTGAGAAATCATCATACCTAGCACAGCTCACCGGCTGTCTCATTATAAATCTGGAAGATGATGATGAGGCTATTTTATTCCGCTGCCTACCACGCAGCGACACACGTTGTATATATCAAAACGTGATATAAATAAGGAGTGGCGTCCTTATGGATATATATAACTATTACATCGCGGTGTGTCGGTTTGTCAGAGGACGAGTCAGAACAGGAAAAAAGCCCTTGGGTCATGAACAGTCTTTAGATTCTGCAACCTCTTCAGAACATAAAGGATCATACGGTAGGAGTGTATCCAGCAGAATATATCCCGAGGGTGTGAACGAAACCAACGGTATTCGTGGTTAACACCGATAGACACAAACTACCCGAGGACCACTGGTTCGCGATGTACGTCGATCGAGATGGACACGACTGGTTCGTGGACCGTTACGGCCAGTACTGTGTTATGGTTCTTCATTATATTGTAACGGTATTTATCGTTAACATTACTCTGAAAAGGGTTTTAGTTCGGACTCGAGCAGGGAAGAAGTTAATACAAGCTTCAATATTGGGTAAAAGTAGGGATTATTCAAAAAGATATAATAAATAACAATGTACTACAAAGAAAAATAGAATATCGGTAATAATTATGAATTTGACTTCTTTTTAATGGTTTATGGCAACCATGTGCCTCACAAAAAGCTTTACCCGGGCTCACGCACGCCTATATAATCGTGTCCGCGAAAAAGGAGATTTAAAATTAATAAACTAGTTTCTCCAGTGGTATTAAAAATAGAATTACTACGGAAGGTAAGAGAGAGTATTGTTACATCGGCCTCGTTATCGATAATTCATCAACGTAGACGTGGACTATTACCATTCTTCGTTATTAGGATATACCGTGTCCTATATCTATATATCGCAGACCTGAGGTGGGGAAGGAGCTCTCGGTTGAGCTGCCCTGCCTACGCTACCTACTCACTTGCCTGGCCACCGCTGCGGTGGAGGCATCAGCGGGATGCATCCTCGGTGCATCGGCGCTTCGAGATGACGACAGGGGCGTCCCTAGCTATTTTTTATGGATGTTTTAAGTCCCTTAAATGTGCTTTATTTATACCACATTGGTATCCTTCCACCGTGAGGTATCGTCGTCTGGGATGCTATGCTGCTGGTTCGGATGTTCCTGTGACTCAGTGCCTAGACTTCGATGCCTTCGGAGATGTTCCTTTTTGCTGCCTCCTAAGGAATTAGGCCTGGCCCCTGGCGTGGTGCTGGTACTATGCTTCTCCTTTGGTTGGCTAGCTGGTCCTTCTTTGGTTGGTTATCTGGTCTGCCTTTGGTTGGTTAGCTGGTCCTGGACATCGGCGAGAATCTGTGAACAAATGCTCCTCGATTGTCACATTTCGTACCCTTTTATACTGGCTTCCCCGCTCTTCTTCCAAGCTCTGCCTGTATAAAAGGGTATAACTATATTTGATAGTCGTCCTGCAGCCCATTTATCCCGTTAATTTCTTATCTTCGATTATTGTATTTAACGTGTCCCTCGTTGAATCATTTCCACACATTATTTGGTACTCTAGTTGTTGTACTATTTTTAGTTCGAGTAATGGTAGTTGGTTTCTCGGTACACTGTTCTTCAGAGTGATGGCCGTGCGAAGTACAGGTGTCTCGTTGTATATGTCTCGCGTGTATCTCGGCTCGTTGTTCTTCGTCGTATGGGTAACGCGTGGTGCCGGTGTTTCGCCATATTAGTCTCACGTGTACCTTGGCTACTTGCGTGGTACCGGTGCTTCGGTGTCCCTGTGTTGGGTAGATGAGACGAACTCGTCATCTCAATATGGCTACTAGTTTCGGTATTCACTGATTTAGAGGCGTATTTTCGAATGATTTGTAGCGAAACGATAGAATAGTTGATGAGTATTATAATGCGTATATTGATAAGTTTCTGACACGAGTAGTTGTGGTGGCGGGGGTTATAGAAATAAGCATCTACATTGTACCAGGTGTACAATTATGAAATGCGGATTTTTTTTCTAAAAAAACATGTTAATTTCGGTAGAATTATAAAAAGTGCTTTATTCAAAGTATGCTTCATCGCTTGTTATACATTTTTCTCATCTTTCGGGCAAATTGTGAATGCCTCGCCAGTAAAAATCTTCCCCTTTTGCTGTGAACCATTCATCGAGCCATTTTTTCACATCTTCGTACGAACCAAAGAGCTGCTCAGCAAGTGCGTGACCCATCGATGCAAACAAGGGGTAATCGGAAGGAGCCAAGTGTGGTGAGTAAGTCGGGTAGAACTTCCCAACTGAGTGCTTCCAACGTGTCGCGAACCGGTTTTGCCATATGTGATTGAGCATCGTCATGAAGAAAAATGACTTTGTATTGCCTCTTTGGGTATTCTGGCCTTTTTTCAAGCAGCGAATGGTTCAAATCGGTCAATTGTTATTGGTAACGTTTAGTATCGACCGTTTCTCCAGGTTTTGATAGCTCATAATAGACCACGCCCCTCTGGTCCTACCAAACACAAAGCATCGTCTTTCTGCCAAAGCGATTCGGTCTTGCAGATGGCGAGTTGATGTATATAGTGCGCCTAGGCCTGTAACTATACGATGCAAAAAAGACTTCCTTTTGTACCGAGCGAGCAAAATGTCACATGTGTTTTTACGCTTTTCCATTTGCCCGTCGTTCAACTCATGTGGTTCTCATCTACCGGTCTTCTGAATCTTTTCCATCTCTTGTAGCCAATTGAAAACAGCTTGTTGACTAACGCCCAATTGCTCGGCGAGTTGTTTTTGTGTTTGCGAATCATCTTCGTCCAACAATGCTTGCAATTCCACATCTTCGTATTTTTTTGGCAGCTTTCAACGTTCCTTGTCTGCAACATCGAAGTCACCACTATTCAAACGCCGAAACGATCGTTCACACGTATCTTGCGATGGAGCATATATCTTTCGCACACGTGCAATACTGTCAGCTGCTACTGCAAAAAAAGACGGCGTCAAGAGAGGAGGCAACCAGAAATAAGCCGGACCTCGTTGAGCTAGCTACTCAGTCAGTCGTCATTCGTTATCAACTGAACTCATCCAAATCTACAATTCTGTCTATTTCTATACAAAGAAAGCGCTACGCCTTGAAAAAGCGAATAGAAATACTCATGCAAGACATCGACCACATAAAGGTGTTAATATGCGCACGATCTGACTTGAATTTTTTAACGGGTCAACTAAGAACTCTTGAGCTCTGCGATGGATTTTTCACGTATCAATAGAGTGAGAAAAATGTCGGAATTCCTACCTGTAAAAAAACTTACCGAATTCGTAGTTAGCACGGACTCTAAAATCATCATCAATGGTAATATTGATGTGGACAATGGATTTACGTGTTTCCTACCGGCAAGATTCGAAAAAGCCTTCGAAGAAGACAATGACCTACTCCAACAAATGGCAGCCACCACACACGCAGATAAGCTGCTCATGCAATACCTGGGTGGCCGATTGAATTACCTGGAATTCAAACCCGCTGCAACGTAATACCGCAGCAGTTGAGTGTGATTCGTGTTCGCGGACGCTACAAGATGAGCGGGTGTGATGTCATTTTCGATGTTAAACACTTTAAAGATAAAAATGGGAAGTTTCTGCCGAAATAAGTAGTTGTTGATGGGATACAAAAACCACGATACCGAGCAGTGTGGTTGCTCAACCTTCCTTACCATATGAGAGAACTGCCATGTGTCGTACGTCTGGAAAATGAGTGGAAAACGGAGAACGACCATGGCATTCACTGGACAGAGAGCAGCATCAGCATCGATGATCTGCGTAAAGAATTATTGAAATCAGCCAATGGGGTCGGCTACGTTGTCCTATACTCGAGAGGCCGCCGAGGTGTCGAATTCTTGGAAGAGGCCACCAAGCGACGGGTCATAAGCCTGGATCAGCATTTTCCGTCAACTGCCGATTCATCGCCTCTGACCGTAGTGTGCCCATGGCACGGACGACAACGAAACCACTATCGACATCGCTTAGCATATTATTGCGCTCTACAAAGTGTAAAAAAAATGCAGTGCTATCTAAGCCATATAAATTTTGTACACTCTACCCTGTATTGAATGTAAAAATGTATTTTTTATCACATAAAAGTAACAAAAAATGTATTTATTATTATCCGAATAATTTACATTATTGAGATTCCGTCCGATGTAGATTGACCGATCTGTGAATATATTGAGAGAACATGAAACCTCACTCAAGACAAGGTGATAAATAAACCAGACACATCGTTGTTATGTTGAGGAAGCGGTTTATTCTACCTTCCATCATGTGGTATACAAAATATAATTTAAGTATAATATAATTTGGAAAATTATAAAAGTGAAGAATAAATACAAAACCAGGTTAAATTTAGAAAAAATGCAAAAATAATATAAAATTAAATGCACCAAAACTCAAATAAATTGTACACAAAATAAATTGACTTGAATTTATGTTGAGAATCCAGCGCACAATTACGAGGTGTATACATAAGTTTTTTTCCGGTTTAACTAAGAGATGGCGCCAGCGAAAAGTATGCAGCGTATTAATTTGACACATACGTCATTTTGTTCGTCTGACACTAACCTACAAACACACACAAGTTGAGTCCGCCAAAAACTAGCGTCTTTGTTTTATCGTTCAGTGATCATGTCGAGTTTTGTGCCTGAAAAAGAACATTTGAGGCACGCATTGCTTTTCTTATTTAATCAAAAGAAAAAGGCTGCTGAAAGTCAACGTTTGCTGGTAGAAACATATGGTGAACACGCTTCATCGATGAGAACATGTGAGACATGGTTTCGACAATTTAAAAGTGGTGATTTCAATGTGAAAGACAGTGAGCGCTCTGGTAGACCACAAAAATGCGAAGACGAGCAATTGCAGGAGTTATTGGATGATGACCCAACTCAAACTCAACGGCAATTAGCAGAAGCATTACATGTGTCACAAGAAACAATCAGCAGACGTTTACGAGTAATGGGGAAGATCAATAAACTCGGTAAATGGGTCCCACACGATTTGAATGAACGTCAAATAGAAAATCGCAAAGTCACTTATGAAGCGCTGCTTCAACGCCACGAAAGAAAATCATTTTTGCATCGAATTGTGACGGGTGACGAAAAATGGATTTATTTTGAAAACCCGAAGCGGAAAAAATCGTGGCTTTCACCTGGCGAAGCCGGTCCTTCAACACCAAGGCCAAATCGCTTCGGCAAGAAGACCATGCTCTGTGTTTGGTAGGACCAGAGAGGTATTGTGTATTATGAACTCTTGAAGCCCGGCCAAACCGTTAATACACAACGCTATCGCCAACAAATTATTAATTTAAACCACGCATTAGTCAAAAGACGACCGGAATGGGCCAGAAGACATGGCAAAGTGATTTTGTTACACGACAATGCGCCGTCTCACTCAGCAAAAGCAGTAAAAGACACCTTGAAATCGCTTGGATGGTACATCCTTCCGCACCCGCCGTATTCGCCAGACCTGGCGCCATCTGACTATCACCTCTTCGCATCAATGGGGCACGCGCTCCCAGAGCAGCACTTCAGCAATTTCGAGGAAGCTGGAAAATGGCTCGACGAATGGTTTGCCGCAAAAGACAAGCAGTTTTTCTGGCATGGTATTCATAAGTTACCTGAAAGATGGGCGAAATGTGTAGAAGTCGATGGCCAATATTTTGAATAAAACAAAAATTAATTTTCCTTGAAAATTACGTGTTTTTTTTTTACCAAAAAACCGGAAAAAACTTATGCATACACCTGGTATATTAATTGCGCGCTATGTGCGCTTGAGCGTAAGCATGACGCAGCCAGTGCTGCGGAACATGCCACGGAGTGAGAACTGTGAGTGTGTATGGAATCTGCCTTATTCCCAGTAAACTCTCTATACAATTATATGAGAAAATACAGGGAATAAGTGAGAGCACTTGCAGTTGTACTGCTTGAGTGCTGGAATGATATATGAGACAGCGTCACACGGTCAGCGCTGCAGAGCATGACAAGTAAAATAATGAAGATGCACAATTAAGTAGAGAATATTCACAGTATTTTCCCTGCAGATTTACTGGGGGAAACTACAGTGAATATGAAGCACATGCGTAATTATATTAATCAAGCCGGCAAGATAGAGTGAGGAAAACGTAGTGCAGCCCGTGCTGCAGCGCACGCCACAAAATTAGACAATTATGTTGATGTACCGACTTATTTTTTACTCCTCACCGCCAGTGAATTGTACAGAATTATGACGGTGTACTCTTACCTGAGTTCTGAGTCCTGGTGAGCAAGAAATGTTCAGCAAGTCTGGTTAATTCAGTGATAAAGGGTCCGAGAGTCCAGAAAATGCGTGCCCTGTTCCGTGGATGTTTTAGAAAAGTTTCTAAATTTTCAACATCGCTGCGCGATATGAAGGCGTCGTTGGGCGCTGAAGTCAAATGAGAGAGATAGCCGGTGAGCGAAGCCGAAATGAAGCGAGAGAGATATCCTCTCGCTTAACGTGACATGCCTGCGAGGCACAGCCTCGGCTCCGCGAAGCCCTGCCTCGGCTATCTCCGGCCCAACCGAACGCAGCGTGCTAGACCACAGCAACAGGTCGACGCACGGCGAATATTAATCGCCGTGCGCCAGCTGATTATCCAACACACATTATTATGATAATAATAATAACACACGGTGCGCTGTGACGACTACTCACTACTCTCCCCCAACTCTTATCCTCACTCACCTCAGACCGAGAGCTCTCAGCAGGCCGCAAGAGTGTAGATCGAAGTGGGGGTCGCCATATCGCACCGTATACCATTTACGAGACTTACAAATATGTCAAAGTGGCGAAATGTATTTCAACAAAACGAATTCTTAGTTGTCCAAATATTACAGAAAAAAGATGATAATGAAATGTACCGCATAGTAACTTTGGGTTTTTCACAATTAACTCAATGAACTTAATTATTCCGACAGTGAAATCTGCAATACGCGCTCCTGCTCTCACATTCCCACACGACATAAAACTATGGTTAAAATACCTGTTGCTGCTCTCGCTCGCGACATTTGGTCCCCTCTCTTTGAACTAAAGTTGCGGTAATTGAGGAAATTGATTTTGTTTGCTGATCGACTAGCGCCTTGCCAGGACGAACAATAATATTAGCATAGATGATAGGGATGCGTAGGCCCGCTCTCTCTCTCTCTCTCTCTCTCT